>JAZKJV010009476.1:755000-1077500 GCA_037367405.1 Ottelia alismoides | reverse complement strand
TGGGGGCAACCCCATTTACCTCATATATATATAGGGAAAAAGGAGTATGCTCCCTGGGTGTAGCTAACTTACATGCTCCCACCTCTTTTCCCCTATATTTTTTTATTTTTCTTAAATGAAACCTATTGGAATTTAGGTCACAATATTTAACATGATGTCATTCAAATTTCGACTTAATTCGATACTTCTATCCCCTCCATCAAGACTGTCAAATTTTAACGGTCTCAGAATTGCTGAAAATAACCCCCTTTAGATGGAGGGCATAGGAGTCTCTGTTTCTGAGGAAATTTTAATAAAATGTTATAGGGATATAGTGATGAATATACATATTTTTTATTTCCAAAAAAATTAAAAATGGGGGAAAATGAGGGTGGGAGTAGCCAATTGGCTACACCCAGGGTGTAGCCTCATTTAACCCATATATATATAGGGTAAAATGGGGCTGCCCCCAGGGAGTAGCCAACTTGGCTACTCCCACCCCTATTTTTTCCTCATTTTTTTATTTTTTTGGAAAATAAAAATTTATATATTCATCATTATATCCCTCTCACATTCTATTAAAATTTCGTCAGAAACAAAGACTCCTAAGCCCTCCATCCAGACGTCATTTTTTTAACGGTCGTAGGATTTTTTTAAATCGACCATGTTTGGATGGAGCCGTAAGAGTCTCTATTTCTGATGAAATTTTAATAGAATGTGAGAGGGATATATTGATGAATATACAAATTTTTATTTCCAAAAAAATAAAAAAATGAGGGGAAAATAAGGGTGGGAGTAGCCAAGTTGGCTACTCCTGGGGGCAGCCCCATTTACCTCATATATATATATATATATTAGGAGCCAAAACTTGTGAGAGCATGAGAGCATTCATCTTGGACCACATGATTCACCCAGGAGAGAGAAGACCAGGAGAGAGAAGACAGAATCATGTGGTTCAGAATGAATGCTCTCATGCTCTCACAAGTTTTGGCTCTCATAGGATCACTCCTCATATACATATATATAGGGGGCCTTTCAATAGGATGCAGTCCTTCCAGAGTTCAGGAAGGCCGCCCCTTTTTTGTATAAAACACGAGCACTTTAGTAGAATACGTATAAGGTTTGTATTATAGGTGCACGTTATAAATACAAAACCGCATACAGAATTGTGTATTATAATATAAACATTAAAACTGCGCATTATAATACGAAATTGTTTATGTATTCTACTAAAGTCATCCTATTTTATACAAAAAAAGGGTTGGTCTTCCTTAGCTTATGAAGGACTGCATCCTATTTGAAAGAAATCATATATATATATATATATGGAAAAAATGGAGCTTCCCCGCCCCATTTTCGGCGTTTTTTTTTATTTTTTTTTTTTAAAAATAAAACCATGTATATTCATCCATATAATCCCTCCTACATGCCATTCGAATTTCGTCAGAAATAGAGACTCCTACGGCCTCCATCTCGATGGTATCGATTTAAAGAAATCTTGTTACCATTAAAAAATTACTGTCCGGATGGAGGCCGTAGGAGTCTCTGTTTCTGACGAAATTCGAATGGTATATAGGAGGGATATAGGGATGAATGTAAATGGTGTTATTTTTCAAAAAAAATAAAAATTTTGCCCAAATAAGGCGGGGGCAGCCATGTTGGCTGCCCCTAGGGGGCAGCCACATATGACCCTATATATATATATATATGGGTAAAATGTGTATGCCCCCTAGGGGGAGCTAACTTAGCTCCCCCGCCCTTTTTTCAAAAAATTTTTTTATTTTTTTTGAAATCTAAAACCGTGTAAATTCATTATTAAATCCCTATATTATGTCATTCAAATTTCATTCGAAACAGAGACTCGTACGACCTCCATCCAAACGGGGTCGATTTAAAAAACCTTGTTACCGTTAAAAAAATGACTGTCTGGATAGAGGCCGTAGGAGTCTCTGTTTCACACGAAATTTTTATGACATAATATAGGGATATAGTGATGAATATTCACGGAAAAAATTTTCAAAAAAAAATAAAATTTTTTGAAGAAAATAGGGCGGGGGGGAGCTAACTTAGCTCCCCATAGGGGGCAGCCCCATTTTCCTCTCTCTCTCTCTCTCTCTCTCTCTCTCTCTCTCTATATATATATATATATATATATATATAGTGGCGATCCTGTGAGATGGGGATTCTGTGAGATGGTGAGATGGGTAATCTCAATCACCTATTTTACTATCATTCACGGCATGAAATCTGGGGGGATTTAGATAGAATAATGAGTGAAACATGTGTTTCAAATTTCGTGTAAAAAAAACACCCCTAACATGTCCATCTTGAGAGGATCGATTTCAGAAATTCTGAGACCGTTAAAATTTGACAGTCTTGATGGAGGGGATAGAAGTCTTGAATTAAGTTGATTTTAGAATAGCACCATAATGGTATATAGTGATCTAAATCCCCCCAGGTTTCATGCCGTGAATGATAGTAAAATGGGTGATTGAGATTACCCATCTCACCATCTCACGGAATCCCCATCTCATAGGATCGCCACTATGCTCCTGGGTGTATCTAACTTACATGCTCCCACCTCTTTTCCCCTGGTTTTTTTTTTATTTTTCTGAAATGAAACCTATTGGAATTTAGATCACAACATGTCACCATGATATCATTCAAATTTTGACTTAATTCGATACTTCTATCCCCTCCATCAAAACTGTCAAATTTTAACGGTCTCAGAATTGCTGAAAATGACCCCCTTCAGATGGAGGGCATAGGAGTCTCTGTTTCTGACGAAATTTGAATGACATGTTAGAGGGATATAGTGATGAATACACATATTTTTTATTTTCCAAAAAAATAAAAAAATGAGGAAAAATGAGGGTGGAATTAGCTAATTGGCTACATCCAGGGTGTAGCCTCATTTAACCCATATATATATATAGGGTAAAATGGGGCTGTCCCCAGGGAGTAGCCAACTTGGCTACTCCCACCCCTATTTTTCCCCCATTTTTTTATTTTTTTGAAAAATAAAAATTTGTATATTCATCATTATATCCCTCTCACATTCTATTAAAATTTCGTCAGAAACAGAGACTCCTAAGCCCTCCATCCAGACGTCATTTTTTTAACGGTCGCAGGATTTTTTAAATCGACTATGTTTGGATGGAGGCCGTAGAAGTCTCTGTTTCTGACGAAATTTTAATAGAATGTGAGAGGGATATAATGATGAATATACAAATTTGTATTTTCCAAAAAAATAAAAAAATAAGGGGAAAATAGGGGTGGGAGTAGCCAAGTTGGCTACTCCCTGGGGGCAACCCCATTTTACCCTATATATATATATATATATAGGGTAAAATGGGGCTGCCCCCAGGGAGTAGCCAACTTGGCTACTCCCACCCCTATTTTCCCCTTATTTTTTTATTTTTTTGGAAAATACAAATTTGTATATTCATCATTATATCCCTCTCACATTCTATTAAAATTTCGTCAGAAACAGAGACTCCTAAGCCCTCCATCCGGACGTCATTTTTTTAACGGTCGCAGGATTTTTTAAATCGACCATGTTTGGATGGAGGCCGTAGGAGTCTCTGTTTCTGACGAAATTTTAATAGAATGTGAGAGGGATATAATGATGAACATACAATTTTTTATTTTCCAAAAAAATAAAAAAATGAGGGAAAAATAGGGGTGGGAGTAGCCAAGTTGGCTACTCTCTGGGGGCAGCCCCATTTACCTCATATATATATATATATGGGTTAAATGGGGCTGCCCCAGGGAGTAGCCAACTTGGCTACTCCCACCCCTATTTTTCCTTCATTTTTTATTTCTTTGGAAAATAAAATTTTGTAAATTCATCATTATATCCCTCTAACATTCTATTAAAATTTCGTCAGAAAGAGAGACTCCTACGGCCTCCATCCAAATAGGGTCGATTTAAAAAATCCTGCGACCGTTAAAAAAATGACGTCTGGATGGAGGGCATAGGAGTCTCTGTTTCTGACGAAATTTTAATAGAATGTGAGAGGGATATAATGATGAATATACAAATTTTTATGTTCCAAAGAAATAAGGAAATGCGGGGAAAATAGGGGTGGGAGTAGCCAAGTTGGCTACTCCCTGGGGGCAGACCCATTTACCTCATATATATATGGGTCATATGTGGCTGCCCCCTAGGGGCAGCCAACATGGCTGCCCCCGCCTTATTTGGGCAAATTTTTTTATTTTTTTTGAAAAATAACACCATGTACAATCATCCCTATATCCCTCCTATATACCATTCGAATTTCGTCAGAAACAGAGACTCCTATGGCCTCCATCCGGACAGTAATTTTTTAACGGTAACGGGATTTTTTTAAATCGATACCATCGAGATGGAGGCCGTAGGAGTCTCTGTTTCTGATGAAATTCGAATGGTATATAGGAGGGATATATGGATGAATATACATGGTTTTATTTTTCAAAAAAATAAAAAAAGTCGAAAAATGGGGCGGGGGCAGCCCCATTTTTTCCTATATATTAGTATAGTGTGAGAACAAAGCCTGTGTTAGTTTTTTTTTTTGTGTGGTTTGCCGGTCACTTTTCAAGTTATGCTTACTTCCCTCTCACCTATATGTTATTTTATGGTGCGCCATTAGCATGTCGTTTATTTTTTTGCTTAACGCGATATTTTTCAAGTCATGTTTGTCTCCTCGTGCCTGCTTTCTTATAGTACGAGAATATCTTAATTTTGACCTATAGTATTTTTTAAAGAATGTGTTATGTCATTTAAAGAACTACGTTAGTTTTTTAATAGCCATATTATTTTTAAAGAGTCGTGTGTTTTTTCAAAGAGTCGTGTTGTTTTCTAAAAAGCAATGCTATTTTGAAAGAGTGACATTAATTTTTTAAAATACCATGCCACATTTTGCATGATCATATTATTTTTAAAATAATCATCACAATTTCCTAAAGAAAGATGGTATTCTGTAAAGGAACCATGCCATCTTTTACAGTCATGCTATTTTTTTAAAAGATCGTGTTATTTTTTAAAAAAATAATATGCTACTTTAGAAGTTTTTTTATTATAAAATTGGAAATATTATTTTTTAAGAATATATGCTATTTCTACTTAATCATACTGGTTTTTAAGGGCCATGTCATTTTGCATAACTGTATTATTTTTTGATAATAATAATAATAATATTTTATTGATTTTTTTGTAAAAAAAAATGTGTCAGGCATACTGTTGGTAAAATGATCACCTGTTATTTTTTGAATGATAATAGTCTTTGTTAAAGAACCTTATTATTTTGAATCATGTTTTTTTGCATAGTCACATTCTTTTTTACAAGTCATATTTCTTAAGAATCATGTTATTTCTTGCATAAACATGTTAATGTTAAAATCATGTTTTTTTGTGTAATCATTCTTTCTAAAATGATCGTGCTATTTTTAAAAAGACATGTTATTTTAAAAAGAACCATGCTATATTTTGCAAAATCATGATATATTTAAATAACCATGCTATTATATAAATAATCTTGCTATTGTAAAGAACAATGCTATTTTTTGCATAACCATATACTTGTTTAAAGAGAGAAGCGATATTTTGTAAAGAAACATGCTATTTTTTATAGTAATGCTATTTTTTTAAGAATATTCTTTTCTTTTGCATAACCGCAGTATTTTTTAAAGAATTATACCGCTTTATAAAGAATCATGTGATTTTTGCCATAGCCATATTATTTTTTGAAAAGCCATGCAATTTTTAAAGCTATATACTATTTTTTTGCAAAGTCATGTTATTTTTAAATTGAGCAAGATATTTATTAAAGAGCAGAAGAATCTACATGCTCATGCTAATTTTTTTAAAGATTCGTGCTAATTTTTAAACAGCCGTGCTATTTTTAAAAAAATATGCTACTAAGCCATGCTATTTTGGAGTATTAATCTCCCTCCCTCTCTTTTAAAAGCTCGGCCGAAAATCTATGTCTTCACCCACCTAAGACCCTTCTGAAGTTGAATAAAATGCAGAAAATAAAATGAAATTGCTTCTCCAATATCATATCCTCTATCAAAGTTTAGTTTCAAGAAAGGATCGTTATTCCCATCTAGAATAGCAACAAAGACTTAATGCAACACGGCTAGGGATGTCAACGGATCGAGTATCAATATTCCCAAACCTATACCCATTTATAAAATCATTATCCATACCCGTCTATTTATTAAACGGGTAATTTTTAGTGGGTACCCATATACCCGACAGATACCCATGTACCCAATGGGTACCCACATATTTGACATAATAAAATTTTACGCTATTAATAAATGTACATAGGATTTTCATACACATATTAAACATAAGAACATCATGTAATATGGTGGGTTGAACATGAATAAATGGATATAGAGGAGAAAATTGAGTTGATTTTTATAATATACATCTTGATACCTATTAGATAAGAAGTGACTTTGATAAGTTTGACTAAAATGCAACACACATCTATATTTATATTTATTATCTATTCGAGTTTGGGGCTGGTTCAGGTTCGGTACTCACAAGTCAATCCCAAACCCATACCCATATCCGTATGGGTAGTAAATTCAAGATCCAAACCCATCCAAAAATAAATGAAGCAGGGTTCGGATCCTTAAATAAAGCGGGTTTGGGTCAGGTTCCCGATGTGTATACCCAGATTGACATCCCTAGACACAGCTGAGGAAATGAGAAACTCAGCTAAGATGGTTTAGATATGTGGGGAAAATACCTCCACTGAAGACGATGACATAAGTTCGAAGAAGGGCCTGTTCCCCTCCACCACCAAGTGGTAATAATCTTAAAAACCATCAGTGAGTAAGTTCAATGGGAAATGGAAGGGAGGGTTTTAGATTTTATTTGTCTGTTTGTTGTGAATGAGCAGAATGGCTGCTAAAAGTCGCAGAAAGCAACAAGCAGATAATCGGGAAAGTATCTGTTACAATGGCAAATTCAGCAAATAATGGATCAAACTATAAAAACTAAAGCAGAAGATTTGCCATCATGTCTCCTAAAGGCAACAATGTAGAGCAAATTTGCTCAAATTCTAAAGAAGCGGTTGTGAATAATAATCGCTACTTATCGGTACACTAATGAAGCCCCATTCACAGTTGAAATCAGCTTCCCAGAACTGTCTGCTATAAGAAAACTGAGGGTACTTTTGACCAGCAATGCAGCCTCTTCCAAGTGCCAATCCGACAAAGCATATAGATAGATAGATAGATAGGACTGGAAGAAACCGCATAAAAAGTTGGAGCACCAACAGAAGAAAAACTACATCCTTAGACGTCCTTGAATACCGCAAATAAATCTCCATGGATGTAATCGTTGTCAACCAAGCTAACCAAGTAATAACTTTTTTGGATCTGCATACAAGAAGCACCAAAGCAAATTTAATTATAGATGAACTTCTCAATTTGGAAACTAGTAAGGAAATCATGCCAAATGATGAGAGATAACTGGCAGTGGATGCAATATCAGGGAGAGAGAGAACCTCACATAACATTGTTGATCATGATTTTGTATGTATAGTAGATAATTGTGCTAGAACTTAACAACTGGAATCCCCTGAACAAGTGGATAATGCCTAAGCAACAACATTGAAAAAATACGGGACGGAACATAGGTAGACAAGCCCTGTGTGTGGGTTTGTTCTGGCAATCGACATTTATATAGAAGACTTGAGAATTGTTACAAAAGCTGGTGATGCATTGCTTTTATATTTTTTCAACACCAAGCTCCATACAAGATGAACTAAATAAGATAATCCGTGGGTCTACTTTCGTGTGTGATTGGTCCAAAAGGCATTCTATAATAAGGTAGGTTGCTACTTTTGGCAAATCTCACTTGCTACTTTGAACAATAGTTTCGGCTCAAAAAAATGTTTAAGAGTTCTGAAAAGGGAGAAAATGTGAGTAAAATTAACGGAGTTGGTAAAGGAACTACAACCAAGCGGTTAAATTTGTGAAGGCAAAGGATGGCATGGGCCAATAAGAATATGTCCAGGCTCAAAAACGAAATGATTGACCATTGCAAGGAAAAGGAGAAATTTTTATCTTCCAAATTCCGTTATTGTTTTCTGTCAGAAGGAAAAAATGAAACTGAAAGTAGTCAGCAGTCACAACTCAAAGGATGTGTTAAATACATGTCGAATTCTTTCTTGTTCATTTTTTCTTTGTTACAAAAGTTGATGTTTTTTTTGTGGAAGGAAATTCACTCCTTGCCACAGAAGTTGATCCTTATATCAGTCTCCTCACTATAAATGATCAATTTCCTTTTCCCAAGTGATGCCGATTATTTCCTACTGTTTTTATTGTTTACGTGATTTCTGGTTTTCTTTCTGAAAGATTCTGTGACATCTTTTTTTACCTGTTCAAGAATTCGCTTCGAAGGATCATCTTCAGGAAATAGGCAAGCCCACGCCCTCGTCCATATTGCAAAAGCCTCATCTTTCCAAACCATGAAACTTGCTGGATCAACAACTGTTGGTTGGATTATCTCTTTGCCCGGGAAAACACCCCACGTTACAGCATTGACTTGGGAAGGACCAATATTAGAAACAGAGTGCCCTTCATTATTAACAGCTATGTATGTAAGAGCTGGTAAAGCCTTGCATTTCTCAATTAGTGCATTTAGCTTCTCCCGGGAACAAAAGAACTCCAAATATGCTTTTTGGTAGACATATCCACCCGGGCCGCCCCAACCTGCATTGTCATAGGAGTTACGCCACAGGTGTATGGGAAGGTAAAGAAATATAAGAAAGCACCAAAAACACAATAAACATAAAGCACCAAAACACAATAAACATTTTGTGGAGAGGGAGACATAAGAATGCAAACAGACAAATACGGAAACGGATATATGTATTACCATATCCTTATCCACTTTTGAATACGAATACGGATGCGGATATGGATATTTACGGATACTAAAACTATCTTACCATATCCTTAAAACGGATACTAATCGCATACGAGTAATGTTAGAAATACTCTATAAAATCGACTTAAATATATACGAAATTGGATGGAAACACATGATATAACTTTACTAAATGTGTTTGTATCATAAAAATTATACAAATATGGTAAAAGAAGGTATAGAATTGTGTTATATATGGTTAAAAATAAATATATGATTATAATTATATACGAATTGTGAATATCAAAACGATATCCATATCCGTATCCATTTTAAAACGGATATGGATACGGATGTCAAAATCCGTATAAAATGGATACGGTGACGGATTGGATACGGATGTATCCACAACCGTTTGCATCCCTAGGGAGACAGCTTACTGAGGACATTTACAATTTCATTTTCATCAGTAATAAAAAAATGATTTTTTTATTCTAAGATTAACAGGCTCCCTTTTAAAACAGAGACTTCTAAAAGCGGGCTTCCATTAGAAGAAAATATAACAGTGTCATCAATAAAAAAACCTACTACACCGATTTGTAATAAAATGTGTGGTTGAGTGATACATTATGTATGTACCAGGACTGCACTCTGCGGCTGATAACCACACTAAAAAGGTTATCATTTTGACACCGAATCATATAGGAAAGATGAATGAACTATAATGAATAAATATAATACAAGTCCAGACATTATTTCTGAGAAAGTAAGCAGGCACAAGACATCTTGAGCGATATTGATTGTTCAGACTTATAACTGACAGAAAATCAACTAATATCACTCACCAACAGATGCTGAATCAGATTTCTCCGCGTTTACTGCAGGTTGGCTGTTGATAGTTAGGAAGCCCTTCAGGTTAATCTGAACGAGGTGTTCATCAATGATCTTCGTCTCTGGCTGAAGACCTTCTAGCTCTGACCATGGACTACTTCTAAGTTTCCCCAAACAGAAGTTCATGAACCTCTAAAATGACATATGGAGCAATATGGTATTTTATAATTTGAAAGGTATCAACAATGCCCATTCTTCCTTCTTATGGTAATATAAGGTATTACCTCGTAAACATCTTCAACAGATTTCAACGGGATAGCCCATTCTTCTTGAAGCTTCTTATCACGAGATCGTGGACGCATGAACTACTAAGTAAAAAATGAGGGTACAGTTACACTGAATATGATATTTCACTCAAACACTCGTACAGAAAGCAATATCAATCTAAATACGTGTACATCGAGCAATAGAAAAGAAATTGATTCATATAAAACATCGCAAGTTTTAAAGTATGAGTACTTTTGATGAAACTAACAAACAACCTGATAATCACTAAGTGCTCCATATGATGGATTACGAGAATCACCCCAACGCCCATGAGGATATTGCTCCCACCCACCAGTCCTTGAGATATAGCTTTTTGGACGGTTAGCCCTGCACAAATTTGGAATTCACCTCTTAATCAAATGTTTGAACCATGGGAAACCTTGTCAAAAGGACACAAAACCAAAAGCAATTAAAATATTAAACAGGATATGATTTCAACAACAACAAGAAAGCCTTTTTCCACATAAAGTAGGGTCGGTTATATGGATTCTTTGCATCCATCCAATTCTATCTTGGGCCAATCTCAAGCTTATCCAAAAAAACAAAGATCCCATCATATAGTCTCATTCCAACACCTCTTGGATCTTCCTCGTCCTCTCTTAGCCAGCTCAACATGCCAAAACTTGCATCTCCTAACTGATGCATCAAATGACCTCCTTTGCACATGGCCAAACCACCTTAAGCGATTTTCTTACATTTTATCCTCGATCGGAGCTACAACAACTTTCCTTCTGATTGCATCATTCCAAATCTGATCTTTACGTGTCTATCCACAAATACACCTTAGCATTTTCGTTTCTGCTACTGCCATTCTCTGCACATGTATATAGCTCACATGCCAACATTCAGATCCATAGGGCATAACAAATCCATGGTTTCTTCGTAAAACTTTCCTTTGATTTTCAAATGAATTTTTTATCACAGAGAACAGTAGAAGCTCCTCTCCACTTTAGCCAGCCTAAATATATTCTATTAGTAACATCTCCATCAATTCCCCTATCATGTTACAAAATAGATCCCAAGTATCTAAAAGAATCTCTCTTCTAAATGTTATCATCGCCAATCTTCACCCCTATTCCTTCACTGTTGTTTCTATCAAAAGTGCACTTCATATATTCAGTCTTAGCCTACTTATACGAAATCCTTTAGTCTCCAATGCATGTCTCCAAAACTCAAGCTTCTCCTTTACTACATCTCTAGTCTCTTCAATCAACACAATATCATCAACGAATAATATACAGCAAGGTATCTCATCCTGAATGTGACTTGTCAACTCATTCATAACCAAAATAAAAAGGAATTAGATAAAGCTGAACCTTGATGCAGACCAATGTTTGACGTCAAAATAATCAATCTTCTCATACTAGATCCTTAAACAAGATGAAGCTCTATCATACATATCCTTCAAGAGGTTAATGTATAAGACATGTACTTGTCTCTTCTCCAAAACTCTTCACAATATCTCTCGTGAGACAGAATCATAAGCCTTCTCCAAATCAATAAACATCATATGGAGGTTCTTCCTTTTAGCTCTATAAATCTCCATTGTTCTCCTCAACAAGTGGATGGCTTCAATAAATGAGCGACATGATATTTACTTCGGAAACTTGCATCAACCTTCTTTCGATCATACTTTCCCAAATTTTCATAGTGCGACTCATCAACTTGATACCTCTATAATTTGAACAATTTTGAATGTCTCCTTTGCTCTTATAAAGAGGCACCACGATGCTTCTCCTCCCATCTTCCCGTATTTTCTTGCTTCATTGAATAACATTGAATAAATTTGTAAGCCAAGTCAAACCACGCTCACCTAAAACTCTCCATACTTCAATAGAAATGTCATTAGGTCCTACACCTTTCTTAGGTCTCATAACCTTCAAAGCCTCCTCTACTTCCTTTGTATTCGTTTATAGCTTGCACGATTCAAGTAACTTTCACTGCTAGCTAGATCTCCCAAAGTGATCTCTCTATTTCCTTCCCCAATGAAAAGCTTACGGAAATATTGTTTTCATATAGTTTCTATATCCTTCTTAATAACAAGCGCATGACCTTCCTCATTCTTAAACAGGATAGGTATTATTCCAGTAAAATTAATAATCATTTCTTCTTCTTTTAAAAAACAAATCACGATTGCTTTTCTTTTGAAAAGTATCAGAGTTTGTGGACTTTGAAGGGCAACAATTTGCTTTTATGCAGTGGCTTGCCACATTGAAGTACAGAGATTTTAACTTCTCAAAAACTTAATTAGGAACAAAGTTTTGAAAAAATGACATAAGACACCAAAGACATAAATATACCAAAAGATTGGCCTGACATCTTCTTTGGCACGGAAAATATTTGCGGGAGGCCTCCAAGGCAAAGATCTCAAAATTTTAGACTCTTCGATGAGCCCAAGATTCTGCAACAAGAGAAATTCCGTGAGAAAATACATCATAACACCTAGTTTAAAATTAATGTTCCTAAAATTTAAGAAATACCATCAATATGGCCAATGCTGACTTCTCCATGTTTAGTGTGTAAAGATGCAAAGTTTTGATGCCATGGGCTAATATCTTCTTGCACATCTCAGTTCCAAGGTGAATACCATAGGCCTTAACAGCCTCCTCATTGTCCTTAATAGGTTCTAAAGCAGCAGTTATATCCGATGGTACCTTCAATTCAATTTTAAATACAAAGTGAGCCTTCAGGTAGTCAGAACAAATACTCTATGCAGCTACACCACTGTAATAAGGGAGAGATGACAAGAAAACCCAAGATCAGGATATCTGGAATCAGATTGGATACACCATGTGTCAGATTAGAAAGGCTTGATGACATGCCAAAGTACCATCTGTAAAGTAAATTTCTAAAGCGTGTATAGCTTTGGATGTCAAGAACTGTAAACAGAGATATTAGAGGACCAAGAAAAAAAGCAAGAACATGACAAAAAAAGAGCAAATCATCTCATTTTAAATCAGACAATTTCCATGATACCTGGCAAGGGATCAAGACAAGTACTTACTCTAGTTTTGCAGAACCCAGTCATACGTATAAAGCCTTTATAGTTATTGATTGGCATTATCCCAGGAACAATTGGGCAAGTAATTCCCATTTGTCGGCAGTCATTGACAAACTTCAGAAAAATATCTGTGTCATAGAAAAGCTGGGTAACAATGAGATCTGCACCAGCATCCACCTATAATAGAAGATATTCAAAAGTTGAGACTGTAATGGGCATAATTTTCAGCTATTCAGAAATGTAATAATGAAATAAGTATCGAAGACTTGCTTGCAGTAGAATATGCAAAGAAAGATGCAGTGAGACGAAAGTTGTGGAATGCCACATTACAACACCTTTTTAGGTTTTAAGAAGACAAAGGATGGTTACTGTAGAATTGGTCAACCAACACAAAGCAACAACCAATTTTGGACTTTGAACCTTTTCCACAAAATTCAGAAGGGGAGAAAGTGGTGCTCGTATATATCAAGTGTACACAAAATGAAATCGTGCTGTTAAAAAGTGACCTCAATGCAAAGGCTGATATATATATGGGAAATGATTCTGACAGATCGTTGAACAATGTAAACAATCAGGGCATCCTAACAACCATGTGACAGTGAAGGGCTCTTTTCATCTAATGAAGCAGCAAAATTGATTGCTTCAACTATATATAACACCTGAAATATAATCTGGAGTATTCTTCTCATCAAGCATCTTTTTTTATGCCAAAAGAGGAGGTAACACTCATTAAGCATCTTAATAGTTTAAAGGTGAGATTAGTAGTACATGAACACAAACTTCGTGAAAATTCAGTGTACCATTTACCAGAGTTATCGATTATGATTAAAGGACAGCATTTCCACCATGAGGAATCGCGCATATTAGAGGACAAAGATATTGCATTAATTCCTAAAACAATTACAAAATAACCTGACAAATACATCCAATGCAATAAGTGAACTGTGAGTTTTCTGTCCGCTTCCACATTGTATAGCATGGAAATTATTTATTTTATTCTTCTTTAGATTATTATAAATACACCCGATGCAATAAGTCTCTTTCAATGTACTTAGGAATATCCAATTTAAAAATTGTAATGCTTTATATGTCACGGAATATATTTCTAGTATCTGAAAATGACCACAGAAAAGGGTAAGCAATTGAAATTCAAATAATAATAAAAAATGGCGAAGCCTTCTCCCATTATAAGTAGGGTCGGCTACATGGATTCTTGCTCAAATCCATGTTGAAATATTCGACTATTTTTTACGCTGGTTGTCGACTACCGAACGCAACCCACGCAATGGTGGGATTTGAACCCTGGTCATTAGGGTGATGAGCACACTGCACTACCACCAGACCATTTAAGTGGGTACTAGAGAGTGGGAAGAATCCTACGAAAATAATAAAAACTACGGAAATCCTAAAGAACAATGGAGGAAAAGGGAAGGAAAACCAAGTTCTAGAAAGTGGTCAGAATCGGCAACTTGATGCAAGGATATTATGAATTAAGAAATGAATCACCAGCATCTAACTGAACTAAAAAACTATAAATCTGACAATTTTGTAAGCTGAGAATATATATCTATGAGATCACAAGCAAATGGAGATATCATATTTAAAATAAAGAAACAACAGATTTTCAAAATTACCTTCCTCTTAAGATACGCAAGATCATTGTGGTAAGCTTCCAGGGTGGCTCCTCCCTCTCCAAGTATCATGTCAGGGTGTGCCTCTGGACCGAACAGGAAAATTAGAGCTCTGGCAGCCAAAACTGAATACCCAATGAAAAGCAATTATGTGTAATTTCATAACACACCAACCTGGATAACCAGCCACAGTTATACCAAAGTAATCTCCATATTTAGCTCGAATGTGCTTCACCTGAACAGTTATTGCCATCATGAGAAACAGGGTACAGACAAGACTCTTCCAGATTCAGAAACACATCATTACTGATGCAGCAAACTTAGTTCTACTACAAAAGAAGTTGAGCACATCATTTGAGATTGCAAGTAAAAATTTTTCCATAGATTAGACGTCCCCAGAAAAACAAAACCACAATACATCTATATTTGCTATAAATGACCTAACCACGCTCATCATTCCGTGGCCACCAAATAGAAATCAAAAGAAGAAACAAGTGAAAGGAATTTACCAGATCAAGTGCACAGGCAAATCCTCCTTCAACTTGAACAAACTTATCCTGACCATGAGGCGGATCACCCCTGAGAGCTAGAACATTCTGGATTCCATTTGCCTTGATGGTGTCCAGCGCGTGATCGATTTTCTCCACTGGCATGTTTGTACAAGTCAAGTGCATCATGGTCTCCACACATATCTAAGAACAAAAGAAAAAAACATACAAATCAACATTCATCACAAATCTTGAAATTAATACTTCTCAAGGGTCCCACATCGAAAAGTATGACATAATACAGAAGAGATATCATTTTTTCCTAAATCATGCAAAATGAACGCATCATTGATCCTCCTCTTTTTAGAACTTCTCAAGTGACCACCAATTCAATGTTGCAAAAGTTGATAGACATTATTCAGTCGAAAGGGTCGCTGACTAAGGATTAAGCAATAATCGACTAATCTATTTTAGTCAAGCTTGCAAAAATCGGCTGACTAGTCGAGTCGGGGGGGGGGGGGTAGCCGACTCGACTAGGCCTAGTCGTCCATTAGTCGGGCCAACTAGTCGGCCGGCTACTCGGACGACTTTTACAACAAGCTTTTATACTTGTTTTGTTTTTTTATTTTTTTTAAAGCAAACTTATTCTAAATATACTTAATGTTATATTTAAAGTCATTTACTTCTTTTATTTCATTATGTAAGTAAAGAAAATATACAAATCTATGTTAATGCATAAGCAAACTCATTCTAATATGCAATAATGTTATATTTAAAGTCAATTACTTCTTTTGTTTCATTATGAAAGTATAGAAAATGTACAAATCTATGTAAAAAAATGATTTATATATTTAAAATAATTAAAAAATTCAAAACCGACTAATGACCGACTAAATCCGATTAGTCGCCCGACTGCCGATTGCTGACTAATCCTTAGTCAGTGACCCCGCCGACCGAGTACCGACTACCGCTTTCTGCAACCTTGATTTTAGTTGGTTCTTTTTATTTTAAGTAAAAATCATTTCTAGACAGTTATTTCACAGAGTTGGACATACTCAAATCTGTCGTAACAGAATAAAATAACAATTAATTTTTAAGAAAGCATCAGTATTTTTTATTTACTTTTAAGAAAAAAGAAAAAAGGAATTAATGTTGCAGAAAAAGGTCGCCAAGTCGAGGGGACCAGACCAAGTATTGACCAACTAGGTCTATTCGGATCAGGGATCCTCTAACCAGTCTGGCCGACCGACTTATACGAGTTTCCTTTCTTTAGTTAGATCTATTTGGAAGCAACCAATTCATGTAGGCTATCCCACATAAAATGGGAAAAGGTTGGGTTGTTGTCCTTGAGTGTATTTAATTAATTGATCTCAGTTCAACTTCAAGATCCACATTCCAGCAAGGCAGCCAAGGAAACATTCCATATAAAATCAAGTAAACAAGGTCTCACCCATTACGTAATGTAATGTAATGGGATAACAACAGCATAGCAATGACAAAAAAATAAGGAGTGGGAGGTTGATTTAGGCCAACTTTACTCAAAGATAAATAAGTCGTCCACCCACCAAACAGACAATTCAAAAGAAGTGCAATGGAGCAGTAGATCCAAACCTACAGATCTGGAGTTCCCGAAAGCAATGGAGGTGACGGATCTGAAAAGGAAAAAAAAACAGATCTGGTGAACAGAGGGCAGCTCATACCATGTTCTGCATACGATTGGCGATGTCGAGGGTGAGCTCGGCGGTGGAACCTCCGGCGCCCCATGTGATGTCGCAGAAGGAGGGGTTGTGGGAGACCATCCGGTCCATCCGTTCGAAGAGGTTCTCGACCCCCTCCTCCGTCTTCGGTGGGAAGAACTCGAAGGAGAACACAGTCCTCCCATCCCCAGAGGCCGCGGCTATCTTCTCTATCACCTTCATCTCTCAGTCTCTCTCTCTCTCTCTCTCTCTCTCTCTCTCTCTCTCTCTCTCTCTGTAGAGCCGATGCCCTCGACAAACTGGGTGTGAGAGCTTTGTGTATTGGGCGATGGAGAGGGGGTAAAAATAGGTGTGGGTGAGAGGGGGCCCAACTACTCGCGGTCACCGTCACCCACCGACTTCCCTGTGGCCCACTCTCCTCGCACTCGGCTGATCTGATGATTATTTTGCCTAAGGATCACAATCCCACCGAAGGTTGGTGGTGGTGGTAGGGGAGCTGGGGGGTTGGGGGTTTGGTTGTTGGAGCCCAACTAGCCCTGATCCAATTGAGCTTGGATCTATCCTTGGGCCTTTCCTACCATTGGATCATAATCCTATTGATCCCCCTGAGCAATGCTGATTATTTGAGTTGTCGGGAAAACTCGGGCTTAATAAATTCGGCATAGTCCCGCTATAGTTTTTGACTCGGATTTGGACAGTGTTATTGAATTCGAGTCCAAGCCAAATGATGGGCTCATTATCCTGATCGACTCGATCTGAGTCATGATGAACTCGTTAACCATACTTGATAGCTCAAAATGTGTTAACTTTACTAATATATAACGGGTGAATATAAATGTAATAGGATATAGAGGTAAAGTGTATTTTGGAATGTTACTCAAAACATAAAACCCGTGGACCCCTCTTTCTCCACATTCCCCTATCTAGTAAAGTCATACTTTTTGGCTTCCAACTCCAAGATCCAACCGTATTTACTTATCCACTCGTAGAGTCGTCCATCCTCCTCCCACCTCCGATGCTTCCTCTTGTGGCATTGTGTCGTTCCTCGTAACGTTTCACCCCTCAATCATCGGGATCGGTGGGATGGGAGCATCAGACTTATTGCCCAACTTGTCTATGATCTCTAATATTCAATAAATCATTTCATGCACATTAAATTAACATTCAGAATATATAATAGCAATAGAAATAATATAATATGAAAAGGAAATTGCATCTTCCTTATTAATCATGTTCATGTCAGTCCAGAAATCGAAATACATAACTATAACCATATAATGTGCAGCAAAAGTTCTCCAATATTTCGCTATATTATCTCTCAAAGCAAACAGAAAATATGTTATCGAAAAAAATAACTCAAAGGACTATATGCACCATGTCTAGTGCAACTATATATGCAGAAGCTATGTCTCATTTCAACCGATATTGTTACTACAGTTGCTCAATTACGCTTGTTAAGTTCATATAAAAGTAACATCATGAGCACTTGCTCAAAAATAATAATAACACTAACCACTAGTATAAGGTAAATATGTAAAGTGTAATTGCCCTCTCAGTATATAATGCACATATTCTGAAACACACATAAACAAGGCTACACTAACTCATCTCGGGTACATGCTCGACATGTGTTTTTAGTTATTCAATGAATTTCGGTTACTATCGTACTCGTCTCAAGCTTGATACACGTTGGTAAATATTCGCAATGGTGTGGGTACACAATCTGATATCCAATCCTAAATCCTTTCTGTGTATGAGCATATATAAATCCAATAGTCATGGGTCCATTATGCGGGAACTTTGTTATAATTCTTCATAGTTGAACCCTCAAAGTACCCTATTCATTCTTGAACAGGAATCCATATCGCCATATCCTTGTAAAGCTTGCTTCAACTATTACAACACTACTTAAAATCAAGGGTTGTACAACCTCTCATACAATCTACATCCTTCCTTGAACAATTCCCATGGTAAGATTTTATCTCTCTCTCATAGAGAAAGGAATCCACAACTTAGATACATGTATACAATATAATGAACAGAAAAAAATAGTTTAGCTATAAAAATTTAATTCACAATCTTACAAACTTTCATTACAGAATTTGCTCAAGAATGATGATGATCCTTTTTTGAGTACAAAGAGCGCAAATAACTTCCGTAGCTAGACAATTTTGGATTGAAGAGAGCTCGAGCGTAAAAATACTGAAAGAACTCGAGTATCGTACAAGAACCACACTCTTTCTTTTTTTAGAATAGAATATATTTCTCTTAGTTGCGTGTTTCAAACAACGAGCCATATGGTCCCATATATAGGGTTGGGTCCAAAAAGAGTCATTTATGAGCAAAAAATAGAAGTCCTGGCATTCTGATTTCCAAAAAAATAAGAAAATGGTCGATCATACAAAAGGGTTGATTGATCATGGGTGATTGGTCAGTCACAAGGTGGTCGCTCATTTTATGATTGTTGTCATGGATTTGAAATGGTCAATCATGATCAAAGGATGGTTGACCAAGGTTGATCAATTATGACAAAAGTATGGTTGATGAATACCCTTTCATTTACCTTTACTCTTTTACATTGGCTTAAGTCCCTAGTGAAATACATGTAAATATCACTAACTTGCATATTAACATTCTAACATTATTCTATAAATAGTGTTTAATACTTTTTATTTAAACCTAAAATAAAAGAATAAAGAAAAGAAAAGAAAAATAAAAGATGTATCTATTATATTAACTGACCATAAACACCGACACCAAGTCAAGTATTGACCATGTCGATCAGGAATGAAATAGGGGAGATAGAGTGAGATAACGTACAAAAATACCAAGAAAATCCTAATTATTCTAAGTACAACATACTGTGTAAATAGCTCTAACTTGAAGCATTGTATTCGTCATCATACACACTCCAAATAAAGATGTGTTCAACGTCAAACATGTACATAATAATGTATAGAAAAAATCCACAAATAAATCCTTTCATTAATTTATTGTAACAATATATTAATTATTGTATACAAACTCAAATCATGTTGTAAATATTGTACATGTTTGAATGCGTGTTCTTTGAATTTTGTGCAGTTTCTAATTATCTATAAAATTCATAAAAGTTAATTTAATATTGTACATAATATAGTGTAATTATATTTCTATTAAAAATATCAAAAAATAATAGTGAGAAAAATAATTTAAAAATACTTACAAAAATGTTATTATGTATATATGATGTAATTTGATTTTGTGTTCTATATGAAAGTTGTAGATATCAAGAAGGTACACAAATGTCATGCTAAACACTTTTTTATTTAACTTTATTTTAATATTTTATTTTATTTTATGTTATTTAATTGGGCCAAGTGGCTGCCTCTATGTGTGCCATGTGACCTGCCTCCCTGATCTCACTCGCCTTCTTCCTCTACCCTCTAATGGTTTAATTAGACGGTCATCCAATGCCAATCCCCAGCTCATTAGTGTCCATCTGATCAAGTGATCAGACATGATTGTTCATCTCTCTAAAACCTCAATCAGAACCATTGGATCCCCAGATCGAATGGCCCTCCATCATCTTCAACCTCTACCTAAAATCTAGTGCTCTAAATTGTAGAGCAGCGGCTTTGTCACAGTTGCTACCTCTAGGGATCGATCACGGGCCAAGAAATGGGTTGGATACGGATTGCCTTCTCGTTGGAGGTGGAGGCTGATACTTATAGGTGTGGAGTGTGGTAGGTTTTGAATTTGAAAATGAGTATGTGGTCGGGGGAATTCGTTGGAGATAACACATGGACATGGAAGGAGAGTGAATGAGCGAGGGAATCAGAGAAAGAAGCGAGGAGCGTTATGGATCAAGGCGCGTGGGGAGAATTTGGGTGAAGTAACGATGGGAGAGTGATTAGCGGAGGAAGGAGGCGCAGCTGAGGAGTTGACCCGAGCCAACAGTCCTGGGATTGGCCAGTCAGGAGGCACCTGAAATAAGTCCAAAATAGGTTATATGACAAAATAGTGTAAAAAATGTTAAATAAATCAATAAAAATCGAAAATGATTTTTTATTAATTACATAATGTAAATAAAAAATGTTAAGAGTAATTTAAGTTAATTTTAGTGAATTTTAATTAAATAAATAATATAATATAAAGGGTAAAAATACAAGGTATTATTTATAAGTATGTATACATATATACATAGTATATTGATTTTTAATTAATTAATTATATATATACATAATTTAAAATTTTATTTATTTATAATATTTTAAAAATAATTTAATGATATTTTTATTTTATTTTTAAGAGTTAATTTATTAGATTAATTAAACAAGGATATGCATAATATATACACGGTGATACATATATAATATATACATGTTTTTTATTGATTTTTTATTTTGTAATTACTACTTGTATTTTATATGAGTTAGATACAATATTTACACGTAACAAAAAATACAATATTCACAATTATGCACAGAAAATAATATATATATAGGAAAAAATGGGGTTGCCCTCACCCCATTTTTCGTAATTTTTTTTATTTTTTTGGACAAATATCACCATGTATATTCATCCTTATATCCCTCCTATATGTCATTCGAATTTCTTCATAAACAGAGACTCCTATGGCCTCCATGCATATGTCATTTTTTAACGGTCGCAGGATTTATTAAATCGACTATGTCTGGATGGAGGCCGTAGGAGTCTCTGTTTCTGATGAAATTTGAATGGCATATAGGAGGGATATAGGAATGAATATATATATATATATGGTGATATTTTTCAAAAAAATAAAATAATTGAACAAAAAATGAGGCGGGGCAGCCATGTTGGGGGCAGCCCCATTGACCCCATATAAATATAGTGTATATATAGGTATAATATAAAATAATATTTCATTTGGCCACATTTTACACCTTAACTCAGAACCTTATGAAATCATCTCTATTTTAAAGATAATTTAATTTGAAGTGCAATGAAAATGAATTTGATTATTTTGGAGTTCAGATGGAGAAGTTATTGATCTTGAATGTTGAGCTATGTGGCTTTTTGAGAGTGTAATTATTTACACCATATATGGATTTATTTTGTAATTATTTTTATTATTTACAAATGAATTTTATTCACAAGTATTAAGAAGAAACAATTTTAATTTATAAGGATTTGGCAATGATGTGTAATATGGATAATATTGTATAGATGATGAATAATACAAGTGACAAGTGCATTTTTGAAACTTTTGGTGTTTGTGGCCTTATCTCCCATTACTTTATTCCATGTCGAACAGGTCAAGTCTTGACCTTCTCTCACTGTCGGATTCAACATGTATCTATTACATATATACAATCTTGTATTTTCTTTATTTTTCCTTTATTCTTTCTTTATTTATTTTAGGTTAAAAATAGTGATGGATATACAATATTTACATAATTTTGTTGGTTGGTAAGAATATGGACACATTGAAATTATAGGTTTACAAGGGATTTTAGGATAAAATAAATGAAAAAGATGATGAAATGCATATTCATCAAGCACCTCGGTTTCACCTCATCCTATGCACATTCTTGCCGATAACGGGTCGAGGCAATTTGCCCTCGACCTTATTTGCTTCCTATGCAGGTCTCTTGAAGATAGGTGTGGGCGAGAGGCAGTCACCGTCACCCGCCAACTTCCCTATGGCCCACTCGACTCCTCGTCCTAGACGGATCTGGTGATTATTTTATCCAAGGATTACAATTCCATTGAAGGTTGGTGTGGGGGGTGTTGGGGTTTGGTTGTTGGATACCAACTACCCTGATCCAATTGACGAGTGTGGCGAGTGTGGTTGTGGTGCAAAGATAATGAGGGCGGTCGATGGAGTACGTTGTTCTGCGAAGAGCGAAGCAATGGCGAGAGGCTGAGCTGCGGGGCGGCTAGATGGCACGACTGCTGAGGCAGTGGCGAGGGAGGGTGTTTACAAGGTGAGGTGCAAAGACGGATGTCGCGGCAATGGATCTCGATGAGCCCTGTTATCCTCTGGTGTATCTACAAATGAAGGTGAAAAAGCTTGAGCCTAAAGGCTCTACATGGGCGTGATTCGCAAGAAAGAGATGGGTGATGTCCTTCGCGATGTGGTAGAGAAGGTGCGACACCTCGTCTCTATTGAGCTGAGAGTGAGGAGGATGTGAGTGGTAGACAGGAAGCAGAGGGAAAGCGGTGATGGGGCGATTGGTCAGAGGTCAAATTGAATGTGATGAATATCGATCGCCTGTGGCGTGAGGATGGAGCAGAGATGCAGACGAGGGAGAGTTTGTCGGACACCTGGGAGTTAGAAGAAGAGAGGATAAAGATTAAAGGGGGTACTTGGTGCTCGACGGCAACAGAGAGGTGCCGGAGCAGAAGCAACTGCGATTGAACCAAGATGCAGTGGGGCGTGGATTCGCCTCGGACCACGCCGCAGTGGAGGGAGATGTAATCGGGTGTTGTCACTACCTCCTAGAGCTCACCTCGTTGCTGTGTATCGACGGATGGGGGAGATGGACGAAAGAGGGTTGGCTTTATAGGTGGTGGAGAGTGTAATGATTGAAGGGGGGAGTTAAGCCGTCGGGGGTTACGCGTAAGTGGAGGAGGCCCAACGGCCGACGGAGGTGTGAGGCATTACATGTACGACTACGATGGTTACAGAGAATGGGAGGGGGACGGGGATCAAGTGCACCACACGTGACTAGGGTGAGAGGGGGGCTTTGGAGGGTCACATGTTAGGCACGTGACCTTAGGGTTGGAGAGAAGTGGGATGCCACGTGGCATGCCAAGGGGCTGCCAAGTGTCACCCAAAAAAATCAAGGGAAGAAAAATAGAAAAGAAACAGAAGGAGACCTCATATCGAAAAAAATTCCTTCATGAAAGTTGTTCATTCAACGAGATCTATAACTTTCATGAAGACACCGGGAGCAAAAGAGGTCATCCGTACAAAGTGGTATTTTGGTGGTCCCCGTGTTTATAGGAAACCAGCCTTTGAGGGTTTTGTAATTTTTTTGTGATTTTAAAAGAGGATAAAAAATATATAAAAATACGATAAAATAAAAGACATTTAATTAAACATTAACCTATTTTTGGATTTTTAATAAATAAGAAAATAGGAAAATAAAATAAAAGTACGAAATAAGCCAATTTTGTACAGACTCATAGATGACACTCAGGCTCAGTCAGTTTCTTTGATTTCAATCCTGACCTAGATTTGGATTTTTATGCCATTGGATAAAACTTTCATCAAAGAACACAAATGAAAAATAAATAAAATAAAAATGGTTGATTATATACATAAAAACTCAAGTCAAAAATCATAAAAAGCTAAAGTGTGCAAAAGAGGCCCGAGACCCAACTTTCACATAGAGATCCTAATTTTACGAAATTAGTCTTGTTTTGAAGGTATTTGAAAATGGAGTACTTTAAAATGAGTACACCAAAATCGGATATGTATGAGGAATATATGTGCGTTTTAGTCCGTCGGATGTGAAATTAGACTTTGGGATTATTTGGCACGTATTTGAGTTAGTAATTTTTGTGTATTTCTCTTTTGTTCTCATTAGTAATATATCCACAATTTGGGATCAATTGAAATTAGGATGAATAAATTAAAAATAAGGGAAGTTAGCAGCTTTTTAGGCCAATTTACACTTTATGCAAATATGCATGATATTATTTACACATGTATGAATGCTAATGATGCTCGATTAATTATTAAATGCATATAAATTTTGGAGAACAAAGCTTAATTGACCATTTTAGCATGATGAATACGAGATTCATCATACCCCTATATTTAAACCATGCTTGTCCTCGAGCATTAATGAATTACTTAGCTAGATACATCCCTTACGATGCATATGAATTTTCGAGGCTCAATTCATAGAAGACTCTTAATTTGAGCGATCCTAAAATTCTGGGCTTATCCATACTTTAGTCAGAAGTAATCCAATCTCTAATTATCATACTCTCTTTTTGTACATAAAATATAAGGATATACAATTTAGTGTACTGCAATCATGAGAGTCGAATCAAGATGTCACCCAAGGTCCCAGTCCAAGAGACTTTCCTCTAGACATAATCCTCAACACTAGGGAATAAGTTCGTTCTTGCATTCAATCCACCTTCTCGTTAGTTTGTCATACTTGAAAGTGTAGATGGATGACCAGATGATGAAGGGTATAGGATTGTATATATTTTTCTCTCCCTCACATTGGAAGAAGGAGCCTCTCGAGTTCATTATTACTCGACACTTGTATATTTTTATTTTGTTGATCAGTGTGTCCATCAAAGAGAATTTGGAGTCGTCTGCACTTGTTTTTCTGGAAGTACACCAAGTTGTATCTCTTTTGAGTATCTAAGATACCTTTGACACCAGACTTGTATCACTATACGATGCAGAGCCCTTTTATGGTGTTATCCCGACTCCTTAGTCCTAAAAGTGTTTGGTCCAAGTGGATACTTTGAAAATGGTTGGGAGCGCTCGCCATTGGTGGAATCTCTTTTGGATTTAACTCTATAATGATAGAGATTTTCTTTGAATATATTTCTTTCTTTTCTTTTTTACTAGCTCCATTGCTTTTACCAAAAGTTGGTGCACATTGATCAACAATTATTTGTGTTTCGTCACACCTTGGGACATAGGTAAATATTAAACGATAGCATATGAACTTGTTCACATACTAGATAGGGTTTTGCTGACAAGCTCATGTTTCTTGAAGCCTTCATTAACTTTATCCATCCTCGAGCATCATTAGATCTGGTTTAGACTCAAATCTCCAGTCCCAGTTTCCCAAGTGATAACTCAACTCATCTCATCAATCATGCAGTTGTGAAAGTGATGTGATGATCATATTCTTTAGATGGTAGAGATGAAGAGTGCAATATAGCACTCAAATCTTTCAGACTAAGGAAGTGTGGATTATTAAGTTCAAAATCTTAATAACAAAGGCATGCTAACTTAGATTCTCAAGATCTCAGAAATCAAGTGTCCTCAAAATCCTCATGCCTTAAGGCCCCATTCGGGAACCGGGGTGGGGAGTTTACCCCCCTTAACCCACTCCCCCTCTCTCATGTGTTGGCCCCACTTTATTTCTTTTTAAAAAATTAAATAAATCAAATTTCCATAAATTAATTCCATCAAAAAATAATATATTATACGATCGTATCATATAAGAATTATAAACTACTGCACTTCTACTCACTTTTTCAAACTTCAATACAATCACATCACAATAATTACTCACTTTTTCAAATTTCAATACAATCATATCACAACAAACCCACTTCTAACCCATCCCCAGATTAACCCTCTATCCAAACACCAAAACATAAAAACGGGTTACCCTCTACCAATTTAACCCGCTCTAACCCGCGCACCAAACACACCCTAAGTGACAGTGAATGTGTCAGGAATATACCAACCAAGGAATGCATGGATGTATGCGATGCTTAATGAAATGCAAGATCATGATTGATTCTTTTAGAAAAACATGTATTATTTACAGAAAGAATATAACGTACAAAATATACACTACTTGTACCCATCCTCGACGTTAGATGAAAACAATTAAAGTACAGGCTGTGGATAAAGTAGAATATATAAAAAAAACCCCTATACTTAGCATGTGTTATGTCCCCATGGCACAAAGTGAAATGCAAACATAATTAGTACCAAATGTAGTTGAGTCAAAAAAGATCAGAAGTGATAAATAAACAATGATACCTGTCCCCCTATACTTAGTGATGGAATTTACAAGGTGGGGGACCGAGCAGATGAATGGAGTGGTGGATATACAGAAGAGTGATGGAATTTTAATGGAAGAGGTGTTTCATCCGGATCTCTTGAGTCTTTCATCTAAAACAGTGCCCTGGGTGAAGGAGATATGTTCTACTTGCACTAACTAGTCGCTTGGGTCAACAAAATGTTTAAGCAGCTAACCGTTAACTATAGAAATTTGTGTGTTGTCTGCGGTCTCTGAGATCTCAGCACTTCCATTATTGTGCAACTCTATCACGATGAAAGGTCCCATCCATTTGTATTTCATTTTACCTTGAAAAATTTTCAATCTTGCATTAAATAACCATACTTTCTATATTGGAACAAAGTTATTTGTTCAGATATTCTTGTCGTGCCATTTCGTCACTTTGTACTCGTAAATGGTGCTATTTTCACATGCATGATTTCGAATTTTGGATAGTTCATTCAAATCTATATCCCTATTCTTCTTTCCTTGGTAACACTTCCAATTGATATTTTTGATTGCTCGTTCTGATTTATGCATGAGTTCTACCGGCAAATGACGTAGCTTTCAATATACCATTCGAAATGGGGAGATGCCTAATGGGATCTTGTAAGCCGTCTGGTAAGCCCATAGAACTTGCTCTAGGAGTTGGGACCGGTTCTTCCTGTCAAAGCGGACTAGCTTCTATAAAATTTATTTAACTTCCCTGTTTGACACCTCAACCATGCTATTGGATTGTGGATGGTAAGGACTAGCGACATGGTGCTCGATGTCATATTCCTTAGTCAACTTCTTCACCTCCCGGTTGACAAAGTGTCTACCCCCATCATATATTAAAACCTTGGGGATCCCAAACCTTGAAATAATACGATCTTTCAAAAACTTGCATACAATCTTGTAATATGTTGTTCGAGCAGGGATATCCTCTACCCACCTAGATAAATAATCTACCATGAGAAGAATATATTCAAATCCTTTACTGTTAGGGAACGGGTCCATAAAGTCAATGCCCCATGCATTGAATACATCACAAATGATCACCGGTTGCATAAGCATGACATCTTTGGGACTAATGATCCCTCCCATTCTCTACAGACCGGGCACGACCTTACAAATTTGTAGGCATCATTAAACAAGGTCGGCCAGTAAAATCCACATTGTAGTATCTTCTCAACGGTCCTTTTCCCGGAGTGATGTCCTCCTGCCTCCAAGATACGATAGAGATTGAGGACGCTTTGGTATTTCTTTTGAGGAATACATCTTCTCCATATACAATCCGATCCTTCAAAGAAAAGGAACAGATCCTCCCAATGGTAGTGCTTGGGTTCCGACTTGAGTCGGTCGATTCTGTTCTTGGGCCATCCCTGAGGAACTTTCTTGGAGACAAGATAGTTTACGATGTCAGCATACCGTGGGATATAGTCAATATCAGAGATTCACTCGTCTGGGAAGGTTTCACGGATGGATTCAGACTCAGGGATTTTGTTTTGTTCGATCCGTGATAAATGATCAACCATGACATTCTTAACTCCAGGTTTATCTTTAATCTCCAAATCAAATTCTTGAAACAAGAGCATCCATCTGAAAAGTCGCGCTTTCGCATCTTTTTTCGCCATTAAGTATCAAATGGAAAAATGATATGTGTAAACTTTCACCTTTGATCCTAGAAGTATATATCGAAAATTTTCCAAGGCAAAGACTGCTACAAGCATTTCCTTTTCGATCACAGTGTAAATTTTCTGATTTGGAATTAAAATTTTGCTTGTGTGGTGAATAACATACGTGATTCCATCTTTTTTTTGTCCTAACATAGCCCTACTGCGAAGTCTAAAGCATCTATCATGATCTCGAAGGGAAAAGACCAGTCGAAGGCTTGTAGGATGGGAGTTCAATGATACTCTTTTTGAGCTACTCAAAGTCATCAAGATACTTATGATCTATAAGGAACTCGGTGTCTTTCCCTAAGAGATCAGTTAGCGGTCGAACAATTTTTGAAAAATCCTTATGAAATCTCCTATAAAATCCGACATGTCCCAAAAAAGAAAACACTTGTTTAACATTGGTAGGTGGCTCGAGTTTCTTGATCACATCCACCTTGGCAGGGTCAATCTCCATTCCATTCTTAGAGATGACGTGCCCCAACACAATGCCCTCTTTTACCATGAAATGGATTTTCTCCCAAGAGAGCACATGATTCACTTCCCTAAACTTTTTGAGGACTCAAGCCAGGTACGCTAGAGAATTATCGAATGAATCATCATGTACCGAGAAGTCATCCATGAAAACTTCCAGGAAATCTCCAACCATTTCGACAAAAACTGCATTCATGCACCGCTGAAAAGTGTTGGGGGCGTTGCAAAGCCAAAAGGCACGTGCTTGAATGTGTAAGTACCGAAAGAACATGTAAAAGTAGTCTTTTCCCGGTCCTCAAGGGCGATGGCTACTTGATTGTAGCCTGAGTACCCGTATAAGAAATAGAAGTATTCTCTCCCTGCCAATCTTTCCAAAATTTGATAAATAAAAGGCAGTGGAAAGTGGTCCTTCTTCATTGTGGCATTCAAGCGCCTGTAGTCCATACAGATGTGCCACGACGTGGGTACCCGTGTCGTGATCTCCTCTCCCTCCTCATTGGTGATAATCTGAAGTCTTGACTTTTTCGGATGACATGCAAAGGTGACACCTACTTGGAGTCTGAGATGGGATATATTAAACTAGCCTTACATCATTTTTTGATCTCAGTTTTAACTACTTCCCGTAAATTTAGATTCAACCTACATTGACATTCACGGGGGAGTTTAGCATTATCCTAAGGTAAATATGGTATGAACAGAGGGCAGAGTTGTCTCTGGAAGATCTGACAATCACCAGCCTATAGCCTTAAGATTTTTCTCTAAAACTTTAAGCATGCGGCTTTCCCGCTCTTCTGTCAGATGTGAACTAATGATGACCAGAAAATGTCCCTTATTTCCTGTAAGGAAGGCATACTTAGAGCAGGGGTCAATGGTTTGAGTTCGGTTAAGTCTGTATCATTCACAAAATCTGGCTCTATCATTATTGATCAAATTCTCGTATTCATCACTTCTCCAAAACCCATATCCAATCTGATCCACTCCTCAAGGAAGAGGAACCCATTGAGGCTTCATCTCCTTCTTCTTGATGAAGCCCTCCGTTCTGTCCATTTAATCCCCAAGCCATCCTAGTTGCTTCATTTATGCTTCTAACCCCTTGTAGGTTCCTTAAGTCTTCACTGATCGAAAGCATTATAGCTTCTTTGATTTTGAGATCCACCTTTGATAATCCTCCATCGGTTCGCTTCACCAGCCACCACAACTTCATCTCTGATGCTCCACTACCCTCGTCAATCCTCCAGCGAGCTTCCTCGAACTTCAGTGATATAGGAGAACAATGAAGGAGTATCCTAGGCCATGTTGGAGCTCTATTAGTGCACCACCTCTCACAAAGGAATAAAGGTCAACAACGAGCATATACCGTCCGATCAACCTTGATTTGATGGTTTAGGATCCCCATCAGCTGCAACAACCATTGACTACTGGATTCACTCCAGATCCTAAGGTCTAGATCTAGCCCCTAACTTCCATCCCATACCTCTAGTTTTAGGTGGATCGAGACTTGCCTGAGGCTTCGCAGCATCACACGTGACCCAAACCACCAGTCAACCCGAGCCTCCATCCGAGCCTCGCAAATGGTGTGCACCCCACACGTGGATGGGGTATTTATAGTTTCATCCTAGTAATTCTTCACATTTGCAAATACATCCAGTCATACAACCATTATGTGTTGTGCCTAGATAATTTACGTTTAGCACCTACCGGCTTATTTTTTTTTGTAAATTACCCCTTAATTGTTTTATATATGTTTTTATTGTAAAAAGACCATGGATTGATTGATTAATAACTTATGCATATTAAGTCTAAATTGAATGAAATTGATCTTATATTTAAAGCTATATTAATTGTCTTCTAATAACATAATTACTTATCTGATGTGACACTTGTGTATTTATTTGTTAATTAGAGAAGTTCATTGGTTTCTAAATCTCGTTTTAAATACCATAATTAACACTTAACTTCAAGTTTTGCATTTAAATAGTCCTTGGAAAACTTATTTCATGTAGTATTCAATTAGGAAATTTTCTCTCTCATTAAGGTCATTAAGCCTTGATTTAGCATTATGTTAGAACTAAGTGATTAATGACTTAGATTTTTATATGCATATATATTCAAGTGAATTTTGAGCCTTGACAGCTTAGATTTTTAGATGCATATACATTCAAGTGAAAATTTAGCCTTAACTGGACATATTCTATGACTGATTTCTATTTGTGGTTTGAACTTGAAATTAAAATATCCATTCAGGAGTGTTCTTGTATTATTTGAACATTAGTTGACCATTAACATCATTATATTTTTATAAATCATTATTTACAAAAAAAAAGTCTCCATGCATTGCATTGTCTTTATCTTAACCACGCTAGATTAAATATAGTAGACATTTCACCTAGATTAGATAGTTTATTTGCTCATGCTTTTGAGTTCGACCTGATACTTACCCATGCAAAATAAATTAAGCCACACTCTCTTTATCAAGAATAAATTAAGTATGGTTCTGCATATTAAGCTTGTATTACAACAAAACAATTTTAGCATATCTAAAAAGTTGCTTATTAGCATCTCCAGTACGACACTCGTCGAAGACTTGTACTTAATCATATTAGTGTATCTGGTGCGGTCCCATTTGACCGCAGTATACTCATTCTCAGGTATTCCCCTTGTGGTGGGTAAGCTGGGGTAAATAGCTTGAGGTGTTGAACTTTGGTTTGTAAGAGTTGATTTCTCCTTTTCACGATATGTGATTGTGGAAGTTATGTATATGCACTGAATCTCGGAGATTCTGAATGGTCGTTGTCCTGTACGATACTCTTGCATACATATATGTGTATGATAATAATATCCTTGGAGTACTTATATAATCATAAAGGTAAGGAGTTAACGATATGACTAATTATAAGGGAAACACTTGGAGAATACAAGCAGGGAAGTGTTATACAACATTGAACTATTAATCTTTGTAAATGGTTGACTCTAATGAGCTTTAGTTAATGAAAGATGTATTAGTAAACAATATTAGATGATAAAGAGAATAAACGGGTGTAATAATTTCTCTTGTTCTTCGTTGAATTTAAATTAATGAAAGATTATCGTGGACAAAAAATGATAGCCATATATGTTTAGGATCTTGTACCAATGTGAACTCTTATCAAGGGGCACATAGCTTGGGTTATTTTGGGAAGTAGCTATTTGCAATCGAGAATAATGTGCTAGGTCCTTGTCCGTAAGTGTTGTGTTTTGGCGTAGGTTGGGTTGCACCTTTCGAGCACAGTTACCCATCATGGGAAGCTTACCTTTTGTCACTTCTTGACACACTTTAAATTTTACCTTACATTGTTTTATTGTTTAACATCGTACTGGGCAACTTTGCTCATAACGTACCTATTTGCATGGATCCGATAGGGGGTTGCTGGTGTGACACGTTAGGGAGCAGCTTTTGGATTGGCCTTGTGGTTGCTGCATGGTTCATAGTTCATAAAGATGAGGATCATGTTTATAATTATTTTTGTATAACCGTTGGGAACCATGAATACAAAAGTGTTGTTGGAACATTTTATTTCAACTGTTTCTTTCCCGCTTTTACATTCCAATGATAATCATGATATGGCTATTGCTGAGTATATGGATCTTATGTGTAAGGGGTGCCACACTATTTTTCTTTTTTTATTATAATTTCATTTATTTATTATTGTTATCTGACATATATAATTGATTTTTTTTGATAAATGCAACTTTTTAACTAATATCGTAACTTGAGATGCACATTATTGAATACAAGGTATATTTATAATGCAATAAATATGAAACCATTACATAAACTATTATTTATAGTTTTTATACGTATATATTATTCTGCGGAGCTAGGCTGGTCCGTCTATGTGGTACATGCCCATGGTTGGACAGATGAGCAAGGCATGTCGGGCCAAATGATGGTCCAACAAGCGGACCGAGCCGAATGAGAAGGCAAATGAGTAGGCCTAGATGAACCAGATGGGTTGGATCAGATGAAGGCCGACCAGGACTAGGGTGGAGCATTGGGCTCGACCCGGCCCAACCCGAGAAAGCCCGACCCAAGCCCATTAATTTTCATGAGCCTAGGGCCGGGTCGAGGCCTGCTTTTTTAGCAACTCGAGGACCTGGGCTCGACCCAAGGCCCATTGAATCGGGTCGGGCTCAACCCGCACCTAATTTGATTCCATGAAGTTGCACTTTGATTCTAATTTATTGTTATGGGTATAATTGATCCATAACACATGGATATTGGATGTATTGTTATGGTATAATGTTACTATTCATGGAAGAAGGAAATATTGGACGTATTGTGACTATAAATCCATGTTTCCTAATTTGGTTTGAATATGATATTTTGAATATGAGAGCCCGGACCGGCCCGATCATGAAAATTTTATAATATGAGGGCCCGAGTCCGATCCATTTGTACATCGGGTTCGGGCAAGGCCTGGCTTTTGCGGGTCGGGTCAAGGTTGGGTCCGGGCCGACTCGACCCAATGCTCCACCCTAACCTAGACGGACCAAACCCAACATAAGAGCAGATGGTCTCATGGGAAACGAATCATCTGTTGTAGGGAGGATTGCAACAGAGGTGCTATAATCCTCTCTAGGCTATTTTTATGATTTTGAAAATCTAACCTTATAGATTGTATTTTAGTTTAACTATCTACCTATCCTCTAAATTTCGTCCAAATATGAGCTTATTTGGTATTTTATCTTAATGATCAAACATTTGGATCTTTTTTAAATCGAATTTAAGTTGCTTATATTATGATCAAATGTTTGACCATTAAGATAAAATATCAAATGAGCTCAGATTTGGACGAAATTTGAAGGATAGGTAGATAAGTAAACTAAAATTCAATCTATAAGGTTAGATTTTGAAATCAAAATAAAAAAATAGCCTAGAAAGGATTATAACACCTCTGCTGCAATCCTCCCAAACGACCCATGGATCATGTATGTCTACACCCGTTATCCCAACCACTGGAGGATACAATGTGAGAGGATACAACAGGAAAAGGATTAAAAAAGAAAGAGGGTAAGGTGGCTGGTAGAACTTATGGACGAGTCCTCCCTTTCGTCCAATTGGCTGACTGTTCACAAATACCAGCCTTCTTCCCTCTTCTCTCTTTCGCACCCTTCCTGCCCCATCTAACACCTCGCGTCCACATCTGCTGCTTCCCGAATCCCTGCAGCTCCACGACAACCTCTTTTTACATTTTGTGTTCTGTCAAATAATTCGTTATAATTTTTGTGAGTTTTGGCCATGGACGGGAATTTCGGCCCCGTGGAGCGAGTCGTGTGGCCTCTCTCTGTGCTCTGCGGCGTCGCTATGTGCAAGATTGTAAGCTTTTGGCTTTCTACCGTATGCATTTCTTTTGTTTTTGTTTGGTAATGACCCCCCTTCTCTCCCGTTCCATCCCTTCCTCCGCCCGCTACCCCCTCCCCTCCAGTGTCCCTCCGCCCATGCCCCCTCCTCTCCATCCCCTACGGGTCCACGACAAAGCACAATGGAGAAGTATAGTCGGTGATGTTTAGGTCCTTAACGAGCAGTTGGAGGAGAGGGTTGATGATCGTCTATGGTGGCTAAAGAACCTGGATGACTTGGTGATCTCCTTGTCGTGTTCTTACAGAAGGTGGGATATACTCAGTGCTCTGCTATGCGCCTTGAAGATGGAGGGTCCGGTGGAGTCTTGATGGGTCGGTGCTGCTCCTTTCTTCCTCTCGTTGTAGGTATTATGAGTCAATCCGGTTGTCCTCGAGCTTAGAGTTTGAAGAGGGTTTCTTATCTCCCCTTGAGATGGATGAGGGACCTTGACGAAGAGATTCTGCACTGAATGGGAAGAGGTTCTGCAGATGGAAAGGGGTTTTTGGAGATGTGATTCAGATGGGGTCAGCAATGAATGGGATCTGCAGATGGTTTTCAGCTCCAGATCGACAATGATGGGATTAAAACTCCTGGTCGTGTGAACGTCCCCTCGCCAAGTCCTTCCTCTCCCCATGCCTACGGTTTGAGTCCTCCACAAGACCCGGTCTCCACAACCGTTGGCCGCGCAACCGCCGCCGCCGGTTCTTGACCATGCGGTCATTGGACCCATCTTCATCTCCCACTTGACCGCAACTTCCACTATTCGTGTTTTGTATGGAGATGTCAATATTGAGGTTCATTATTCATGAAGACCTCTTCCTTGACTAATGCATTCCCGAGTTCCATTAAACCGACATGTTTAATGTAAGTGGTAGCTACAATTCCCTTGGTTAGGGAATCGGCTAACATATCACTTGTAGGTATATAGGTTACCGTAATTTCCTGTTTTGCCACTATATATTGTATATAGTGATATTGGATTTCAATGTGCTTTTCTTTAGAACTATTAGCCCCACTATTAATCAAGCTTATCGCAGTTTGATTGTCACAATACATTTCAATTGGTCCTTTGACCAATTCGAGGCTTAGGTTCTCTAGAAAACACCTGACCACACGACATGAGTGCTGACCATGCTACATGCAATGTACTCAACCTCTTGTGTATGCCGAGATACACATCCTTGTTTCTTGCTACCCCAAGAAACGACTGCATGAGGGTGAGATGAGAAGGAACTTCATTGCGTCCGGAGGGGGTTGGGTGAAGGTCTGCAGAAAGAACCCCCGCCATGGGGCATGGGGCGTGGGTTTGCCAGGCGGAGGAACGACTCTCGCTGGGCGTGACCGGGGCTTCTCCAACCCATTTAGAAGGGGATGCTTCCGTTCACTAGGCTCGCCAGTGTCGAGAACCTATTCGTTGTTTCTACTGTCACGGTACGTTCATAGGTGCGGTGCTTGCCCTCGTCTGCGGCGCCCGGTCGACCCGCCTGTGTTGGTAGGGCAGGGAGGAGGTGAGGAAGCGATATTCCTTGGACCATCGGACGTGGGTCTCATCTCTTCAGCGTAGTTCGGAGGAGACATTCTTCACCTTTTCGCAGGGGTGGTTCTGGCTAGGGGCTTGCGGGAGATGGAGGCCAAGGAGCTTCTGCGGTGGTTCAAGGAGGGTTGGACACAACTCAACTGGCGCATACCAAGAGCTTCAGACAGCGTCAGACATTCGAAACGACTGGATCGTGTTATTGTGAAGGGAATTCCGATTGTGCTGCGTGGCCTGCGGATCATTTGAAGGTTGCTGAGCGGTGTCCTGGAGGTCGTGGACGTAGAGGCCTCTGGGTGTCATTCGGGAGAACTGTTGAACCTTGTTATCGGGGTTCAGAATTTCTCCTCTGCGGGTCTGGGAGAGAGGAAAATCTTCTCAGTCAGGAAGGAGTCCTCGTCGAGTTGGTCTCAACGGAAGGGGCATGCTAGGTTCGGATGGAGCAGATGCTGGACGAGCAAGGGGAGAGGTCGGCTCCTGCGACCAGGTCGGTAGAAGTGGTCGGCAGTCCTCTCGGGAGGCAACGAAGGGACGCGGGAGTTGGAACGACGCTTTCGGAGGTTGCGACTCCTAGTCTCTCTTGCGAGATTCACTTCGGGAATGTGAGTATTGGTCAATTATTAGAATTGCGCGACGTGGAATCGGTTCGGCTACCACCCTTTATCGAGGGTACCGCGGAGGCGGGTATTCGGATCCGAGCAGAAGGGGTGCAGAAAGTGTTGTCGGTTATGGATACTCCTGATCCGTGTCTGGGAAGGGGTTGGCGGTCATGGTTTCGGACCTGCAGGGCCGGGTGGAGCCGGTCCCAATCATGACCCGTTCCGGAGACCCAAAAGACTCGATTTGTTGTGCGCAACGGAGATTCCCGGTTCCGCATCGGGGGTCGAGTCGGAAGAACGACAGTGTAGTTTTGCAGAGGGGCAGTCGCGACGGAATTTTGGCGATCAAGGGGGGATGGGGTCAACTGGGGGCTCGGGGATGCAGGGGGGTGCAATTGGGGAGGTCAGGGGGAGATGGATCTTACGGAAGTGGAGCGCGAAGCACCCGTGGAGGAAGAGGCTATAGTGGGGGAAAGTGAGTTTACTTCCGGACTTAGGGGAGGGCGGGATCAACCCCTCGCTATGGAGGAATAACTTCACAGATTTGGTGCGGCTTATGCGAGAAAGGCTATCGGAAATGAGCGAAGGAGGCAACTGATAGCTTTGATGCTTGAGTCGGTGGAGCATGAGGGAAATTCTTCTTTGCTCAACTCGGAGGAGCGAAAGGGAAGCATCATGGGCATCCGATTAAGATGATGGTATTCTCTATCCGCTTCCAGTCTTTGGATCGATCAATGGCTGTACACCTCAGCCTGATCCCTCCTCAGAAGTCGGACTGTGCTTTATGTCGATGAAGATATTTTCATGGAACGTTAGGGGATTGGGTCGGGCGGAGAAGCGATTGAGAGCGAGAAATCTGATTGCGGAGTCTGGTGCAGACATTTTCCTCCTACAGGAGACGAAGCTCTCGCACGAGGCAGAGGTGGTGGGCAGAGATCTTATTGGAGGCGGTAGATTCGCAATGGCGGAGCTGGAGGCCCAGGGTGCGACGGGCAGACTTATTTCCGGCTGGAACAAAGACATCTTCGACTTGCTAGGGGAGAAGAAATCGATGTTTTTGTCTGTCCACTTTGCCGAGGCGGCGGTTGGACGGTCTCAACTTGTTGATTACAAACGTCTACGGTCCGACTGGCACGGAGAGGGGCACCTTGGCATTGGAGCTGGAATCGCTGGAGATTGACAACGCGCTGGGGGTTTGGATTATGGGAGGCGAGCTCAATGTTACGCTTCTCCCGGATGATCGGCCTCAGGGTGCGAGTGGGAGGGACTCAGGCTCAGAGGAGCTACGATAGTTTCTACACTCCTTGGGCATGTCTATCATCGACGCTGCTGGCTGCTCTTATTCGTGGCGCAATGTGAGATCGCGCTCTAGATTGGACAAGTTTCTCCTCTCTATGGGGGGGGGGGAGGAGAAGTTTCCGCTATCGACGGCGTGGGCGCTTTCGAGGTCGCTTTCGGATCATACGCCGATTCTGTTGTCATCGGGTGAGGAGGGACGGGCCAGATTCTTTTTCCGTTTTGAGCAGAGCTGACTTTTGGAAGAGGGCTTCAGGCAGGTGATTGAGGCAGAGTGGACAAGGTACACTTCGGAAGGTTTGGCGGTGGCGAGATTTGCCACTAAGCTGCAATTTTTGAAGACTTTCCTTACGGCTTTCGGAAGAGATCTGAAGGCAAGGCGAAAGGCGAAAAGGGCAGAGGTGCAGGAGGAGGTCACCAGGTTGGACGGGAAGGATGACTACAGAGGTTTAGAAACTTTAGACCAGGAGGAGTTCAGGAAGAGGCAATACATGCTTGAGGAGCTGCTTCCGGAGGATAGAAAGGAGGTGGTGGAGTGAAGGCAGCGATCCAGGCAAAAGTGACTTAGGGAGGGGGATGTCAACACAAGATTTTTCCATTCCATGGCATTGGGCCGATGGAGGAAAAATTTTATTCATGAGGTGGAGGTCAACGGTACCCGTGTGTCCGGGGAGGTGGCGATTGGAGGGACTCGGGCTCAGAGGAGCTACGATAGGTTCTACACTCCTTGGGCATGTCTGTCATCGACGCTGCTGGCTGCTCTTATTCGTGGCGCAATGCGAGATCGTGCTCTAGATTGGACAAGTTTCTCCTCTCTATGAGGGGGGGGGGAGAAGTTTCCGCTATCGAGGGCGTGGGCGCTTCCGAGGTCGCATTCGGATCACACGCTGATTCTGTTGTCATCGGGTTAGGAGGGACGGGCCAGATTCTTTTTGCGTTTTGAGCAGAGCTTGCTTTTGGAAGAGGGCTTCAGGCAGGTGGTTGAGGCAGAGTAGACAAGGTACATGCCGGAAGGTTTGGCGGTGGCGAGATTTGCCACTAAGCTGCAATCTCTGAAGACTTTCCTTACGGCTTTCGGAAGAGATCTGAAGGCAAGGCGAAAGGCGTAAAGGGCAGAGGTGCAGGAGGAGGTCACCAGGTTGGACGGGATGGATGACTATAGAGGTTTAGACCAGGAGGAGTTCAGGAAGAGGCAATACCTGCTTGAGGAGCTGCTTCTGGAGGATAGAAAGGAGGAGGTGGAGTGGAGGCAGCGATCCAAGCAAAAGTGGCTTAGGGAGGGGGATGCCAATATAAGATTTTTCCATTCCATGGCCTTGGGCCGATGGAGGAAAAATTTTATTCATGAGGTGGAGGTCAACGGTACATGTGTGTCCGAGGAGGTGGCGATTGGAGGGACTCGGGCTCAGAGGAGCTACGATAGGTTCTACACTCCTTGGGCATGTCTATCATCGACGCTGCTGGCTGCTCTTATTCGTGGCGCAATGTGAGATCGCGCTCTAGATTGGACAAGTTATTCCTCTCTATGAAGGTGGGGGGGGGGGGGGGAGGAGAAGTTTCCGCTATCAAGGGCGTGGGCGCTTCCGAGGTCGCATTCGGATCACATGCCGATTCTGTTGTCATCGGGTTAGGAGGGACGGGCCAGATTCTTTTTCCATTTTGAGCAGAGCTGGCTTTTGGAAGAGGGCTTCAGGCATGTCGTTGAGGCAAAGTGGACAAGGTACACGCTAGAAGGTTTGGCGGTGGCGAGATTTACCACTAAGCTGCAATCTTTAAAGACTTTCCTTACGGCTTTCGGAAGAGATCTGAAGGCAAGGCGAAAGGCGAAAAGGGAAGAGGTACAGGAGGAGGTCACCCGGTTGAACGGGATGGATGACTACAGAGGTTTAGACCAGGAGGAGTTCAGGAAGAGGCAATACCTGCTTAAGGAGCTGCTTCTGGAGGATACAAAGCAGGAGGTGGATTGGAGGCAGCGATCCAAGCAAAAGTGACTTAGGGAGGGGGATAGCAACACAAGATTTTTCCATTCCATGGCCTTGGGCCGATGGAGGAAAAATTTTATTCATGAGGTGGAGGTCAACGGTACCCGTGTATCCGGGGAGGTGGTGATTGGAGGCGCACTAAGGGACCACTTTATTCAGACGGTGTGGAGGAAGATTGGAGGGGGATAGGGGTGGTTGGGAACATGGGTATCATCTTTGTCGTCGGAGCAGGCAGAGGGCTTGCTAGCCCCTTTCTCTGAGGCGGAGGCGAAGCAGGCGGTATGGGATTTGAACTCGGACGGTTCCCCTGGACCGGACTGCTTCCCGGTTTTGTTTTATCGCGAATTCTGGGATCTTTTTAAGGGGGAAATTTTGGGGGTGCTGAATGAATTTAGAGAAGGAAACAACGGATTCGAGAAGATCAACAAGGCGTTACCGTTTCTTCTTCCAAAGAAGGAAATTTTGGGGAGGGTCGACGACTTCAGGCCAATCGCGCTCTCCAATGTGATGTATCTCATCGTGGCCAAGTTGTTGGCGAACATGATGAGGGGGGTTCTGGACTCGGTGGTTTTGCAGGGGCAATCGACTTTCGTCCCGAGGAGACAGATGGCGGACGGTCTGGTCATGGCCTCGGAGATTTGCTTGGACTAGAAGCGGATGAAGACGAGAGGGGCTTTATGGAAGTTAGATTATGCTAAAGCCTATGACTGTGTGGACTGGAGGTTCCTGTGGTTATCTCTGAGATGGAACGGCTTCCTTGAGGCTTGGATGAGCTGGATGAAAAGATGTGTTACCACATCTTCCTACTCCATCTTGGTGAATGGTAAACCAGAGGGGGGAGTTTTCCAACATCAGGGAGGTGTGAGACGGGTTGCCCATTGACACCTTTGTTGTTCGTGTTGGTTGCAGATGCACTGGGCGTGCTTTTCAGACAAGCTATTGAGATTGGGTGGAGCGAGGGATACAAGAGGGGGGACATCTCGATCCCCCTCTTGCAGTACGCTGATGATACGATCCTGCTGTTAAGGGGTACGGATGTACAAAATGCAAATGCGGTGCACGTGGTTGAGATCTTTAGCTTGCTTTCTAGACTCGAGATCAACATGCACAAATCGACGGTTATTACCTTTGGGATGAATGAGGCAGATCGTACTGGCCTTGCGGCGCTGACCGAGTGTCCTTCAGGAGATTTACCTATCGCGTATTTGGGATTGCCGTTAGTGGACGAAAAGCTGAGGAAGGCGGATTGGACACATGCTGATACAGAAGGTGGAACAGAGACTGGCAGGGTGGAAGGCGGTCGCTCTATCCAGGGGAGGAAAGTTGGTTCTGCTCAAGTATGTGCTCTCTGCCATTATGATCTTCTTCTACTCCACAAGGCTGATGTCGGTCGGAGTCCGAAAGAGATTAGAGACTTTAATGAGGAGGTTCTTCTGGTCCGATGGGAAGCAACGGAGGTTAGGGATACCCCTGGTCAAGTTGGAAGACGTTACCAAAAGGTGCATCGATGGGGACCTTGGAGTGCGTGATGTGGAGTCTATGAATGAGGCGCTCATTGCTAAATGGGTGACTCAGATTTGGGGTCTTTTAAACTCGTTGGTGGTCAGGCTGCTAAGAGCTATTTGTGGCGTGGGGGGTGAGGTTCAGGCTAGGAGATGCCGTTTCGAGTCGCCTCTTTGGGCTGGGATTCGGCAGGTGTTACCTCTATTGTCGCATAAGCTCCAGCCTATAGTGGGCTATGGCCACAGATTCAGATTCTGGCGGGATGATTGGACGGGCAATGGCATGCTAGAGGGGAGATCTCCGAGACTTTTCACATTAGCAACAACGAAGGAGGGCACCCTGTTCCAGATGGCCGTGGATGGGACTTGGGCACCACAGTTCATGAGTGAGCTGTCAGACCAAAGAATAGAAGATTATCTCAAGATGCTAGTCGAGTTACCGAAACAGAGGGAGTTCTCGTCGGTCTTGGACCAAAGAATAGAAGATTATCTCAAGATGCTAGTTGAGTTACCCGATTCTCCGTTAAAAAGGCGCGAGGAGCTGAGGAGGGGGACAGAGGAACTAGATTCTGACCTTTACGCGGATGTCAAATTCATTTGGGCCTCAAGGATACCGAACAAAGTCAAGATTTTTTTTGTAGTGCTTCACTATGAGACAAGGCTCGAAGGGGGCAGATTATTGTCGTTGAGGACTCGATGTGTGACAGGCGCAAAGGGATGGAAGAGGATGCAAAACATTTATTTTTAAGTGCCCGGAGTCGGAAATAGTATGGATGGGGGCTGACATTGAATGGGTGGGGAGTAAGGGGACGGTGGAATTCTGGAGATCCATACGGAGGTTCGGAGGAAACTCAACAGACGACTGCTCGAAGGTGTTTGCGGTTCTGCGAGCAATCTGGATGGCAAGGAACGATTTGATTTTCAACAATAAGATGTTTTATTATGGAAATGTAATTTTGCACTAGAACACGGTCTATGCTTTTTGGAGCTCACAATAATGTACCCTTATTCCTTTTTGATGAAATACCTCGGCGGTGACCCCCGAAAGGGGAGGTTCACCTATTTTTAAGATTAAAAAAGAAACAGCTGCACCACCAAACATGAACAGGCAACCTGATGTGGATTTTCTATCATCCACCCCCCTCTCTGAAATCGGCATCGGAGTATCCTACCACTTCAAGCGATTCTGCTTGATACACAAGTTTCAGATGTATGGCTCCTTTCAGATATCGAAGAATCCTTTTTACAGCTTCCCAATGTGCTGGCATGGGATTACTTTGATATCTACTAACTTAGCTTACTGGATAGGCTAAGTCAGGTCGAGTACACATCATTGCATGCATTAGACTTTCCATCGCTTGTGCATATGGTACATCTAAAGGTTTGTGCCTTTTTCCGGGACACTGACTCTTGCTGAGTCTCTTTCCCATCATAAGTGGTGTTGGAGATGGAGTGCCATTCCACATTCCAAATCTCCTTAATATAGTATGCAAATATCTTTCCTGACTAAGGCTCAATATCCTTTAGTCTATGTATCTTGTTATTTGAATTCCGTGAACATAGGATGCTTCGCCTATGTCCTTCATCTCAAATTCATTGCTCAATTTCTGTTTGATTTCATCGAGCATTTGTATGTCATTACCTGCAAGAAGAATGTCATCTACATACAATGACATGATTGCAAACCTGCTCCCACTCTTCATGACATACACATAGTTATCCACTTTATTTGCAACAAATCCAAATTGGATAACTTTCTTGATGCAAACCAAATGACTAACGAACTAGAGGGTGTTTTTTTAACAATTGAAATTAAGGTCTAAATGACTAGCACAAATAAGAAGATAGGAAATGCACGAAAATCAGCAACAAAGAAATGCAAAGACTCGGAATTTAGCGCCGTTTTCTCCCACAAATCTAGGGCAAATCAATTAGTTAATGACTAGAGGAAATAAACCACGATGTTGCAGTATTAGAACCTCAATAAATCACCAAACTAAACAATAATATAACATGCCACAATGCTAAGTTTGTACGGTGGAAAAATAGGTGGAAAAATGCGCTCATACCACAACCGGCAAGGGATTTTCGTCGTGCTTCAGATCTGATCTCCGGAGAAGGGACGGGGTAGGTTCTTTGCAGCACTGGGGCTGTAACTGTCGGTAACAGGGACAGCGGGGTATCTGGCGGGCGCTGGAGGAGGCCCAGGGCGACGAGGCGCAAGCGGGGAAGGGGCTGCGGCGAATGGGGAAGTCGGCATGTGGTTGGCGGTGCGATTAGGGTGGCAGCGAGGGTGGTTGGGGAGGGTCGGACCGGGGCGGGGCGTAGGTGGTACAGCGGGAGACGGGCGAGGCTGGTTAGGAGTAGCGGCAAGGGAAAGAGAATCGGGAGAGGGAGGCGAGATGGAGAAAAAAGGCAAAGAGGAAGGCGACACAACAACGCGGGATGAGGGAAGGAAGGAAGAGAAGGGGGGGGGGAAGAGGAGCGGCGGCGCCGGCGAGGTGGGAAGAGGAAGGGGGCGTCGTGGGGGGTAGGTGGAGAAGGCGGCGGGGTTTTTAAGGTTGCGGGATGAAAATCACGGAAGGGGGAGAGGGAACTCGGGAGAGAGGAGAGAGAGAAAAAGTGAGGGGAAAAAATAAATCTCAATCAACTTTATTAACCCTAATACAAAGGGGGCCTTTATAAAGGCTATTTCCCCTCAAAATAAGCAACAACTCCCTAAAATTAGGGAAAGAAGAAAACAAAAAAAAGAAAGGATAAAAAGGCCTTTTATAATGAGCCTTTTACATGGGAAATAAATTAACAAAATAAACAAAAACAAGTGATAAATAAAATAACAAAACAAATGTTCCTAAAGTTGATATCATGCTGCATCAGCTCCCCCCTGCTGAAAAGAATCTCGCTCCGTCGAGATGGCATCGTGGAAGTTCTGAAGTTTATCGGGGCGGAGTTGTTGGAGTTCCTCCTCGTCAATCCATGTGCAATCGGTAAGAGGTCATCCCTTCCATTTGACTAGATATCGTCGGAAAAGACCACGTCTAGTCGTCATATCTCGGATGTCTGCAATATCTTCAATCTGATCGACATCGGTTGCTGCTGGCAGTTGGCGCCTATCATCATCAGGAACTGCTGGCGTGGTGGCATCTGTCTGTTCATCTCCATGATATAAGAAGAGATCTGATACGTTAAATACTGGTGATGTCTGGACGTCTGGCGGCAGATCAAGTAGGTAAGCATTGGGCCCAATCCTTTTGAGGACTCGGAATGGACCAATCTTTCGTTCACTCAATTTTTGGTGGACTCTCAAAGGAAACCTCTCTCTTTTTAGGTGGACCATCACTAATTCTCCAACTCTGAACTCGCTCTCTCTTCGGTGTAGGTTGGCTTGGGCTTGGTATTTCTGGGTCATGGTTTGGAGTTTGGCTCGGATTTCGGTATGGACGTGGGTTAGGTGTTCGACCAGATCCTCAGCAGCTGCATTACTTCTTCCTTGCATGGTTGTGGGTTTTAGGTCTAGAAATTGGGTCAGTGGAAAGCCGTACACACTCTCAAAGGGCGATCTTCCGGTGGACCTATTAGTGGAACTGTTATATGCGAATTCAACTTGGGGAAGAATTAGATCCCATTTGGACGGAGAGTCTTCTGCAAGACATCGCAATAGATTTCCTAATGATCTGTTAACTACTTCGGTTTGCCCATCTGTTTGTGGATGATAAGCGGTGCTGTATTGCAAACAAGTACCAAGACGAGACCAGAGCGTGTGCCAAAAATGACTCAAAAATCGAGTATCACGATCCGAAGTAAAAGAACGAGGGACACCATGCAATCGAACGACATCACGAAAAAATAAATCAGCGACATGAGATGCATCTGAGGTTTTCCTACATGCAATGAAATGTGCCATTTTAGAAAATCTGTCCACAACCACAAAAATAGAGTCAACTTTCCGTACCGTGAGGGGTAAACCTAGCACAAAATCCATGGTGATGTCTTCCCAGGGTCGCAGAGGAACGTGCAGAGGTGTATACAGTCCAGTGTTCTGCCTGTGGCCTTTGAATCTCTGACATGTTTGGCATTTCTGTACAAATTTTGTAACATCCTTTCGCATCTGCGGCCAATAAAATCGCTCTTGGAGAAGAGTCAAGGTCTTATCCCTTCCAAAGTATCCAGCTAAGCCTCCGTTATGTAGTTATGAAATTAAATTCTCACGAAGGGACGTGACAGGGATGCACAGTTGGTGGCCTTTGAATAGGAAACCCTCATAAGAACATAAGTGGCTGTTGGGTCCTGCCCGGTATCAACACATTCGGCATAAACTTGTCCGAAGTCAGGTTCAGTGGGGTAGAGGTCCTTGAAAGTGTTAAATCCTGTTGTGCTGACGGTCATTGTGGTCAGGGAATGTGCTCGCCGGCTCAACGCGTCGGCCACGCGGTTCAGGGTTCCTGATTTGTGCTTGAGATGGAAGGTGTATTCTTGGAGGAAACTAACCCATTTGGCTTGACGCTTGTTGACGCATAAGCTATTTTGTATCTCTTTGTCATTTTATTTTCTTGTTATTCTCTTTATGTAATTTACCCATAGGCTACTCTCCTATATAAGAGAGCCTAGGGCTATGGAATAGAACATCTCATTTGCGTTTCCCAACATGGTATCAGAGCGACGGTCCTAGACCGGAGTTCCTGAAACCCTAACCCTAACCCTACCCGCCGACCCCCCTCTTTCTCTCTCTCTCTCTCTCCTCTCCGCAGATCGGCGCCGCCCCTCTCAAGCGCATCTGCGGCGGGGCCCCTTCTCCGATCGGTGCCACTCCAGCACATCTGCGGCCCATCCAGGCGCACATCTGCGCATCTGCGGCGCATCACAGCCGCATTTCGCCGCAACCCAGGCGCACATACGGCGCGCACCACTGCGTGATCTGCGTCTCTCCTACACGCGCGTATCCAGTGCGCGATATCGCGCATGATCTGCGCATCCCAGGCGCCTGACCGAGCATCTCAGCGCATCTAGCGCTCGTATCCAGCGCCCTAAGTGCACAACACTTAGCGATCTACTGCGCATCCAGTGCGCCAAGTCCGGTAGCTACCGTGCGGGTACACGGTTTTTCAGCCCTAAGACCCAGAACATCAACATGGGTTTAGTTGCGTGAGGTCTATACGTGCAACTAAACCCATTTATGTCGTTGTAGACAAATCACAGTGTTTGTCAATCGTTCCAGTCTTCCTTTTTCAATATGTCAGAGAGCAAGGCAGATCTCCCATCTATTGGCGCATTCCGTGGTCCAGCGCCTATTGTCAAGATGGACGGTACCAATTATGAACTGTGAGCAATGCAGTTCATGAGCATGATGAAGTCTACCGGTAAGAAGCATATTCTTACCGAACCAGAGCCTGCTGAGAAGACTGGAATCTATGCCTCCTGGGAGGCTGATGACGCATACGCCAAAGTTTGGCTATCTGGTACGTTGGCAACTGAGATTGCTAATGACATTCTCCATCAACCCACAGCGAAGGATATGTGGGACATTCTGGCGGCTACATATTCCCAAGCAAAGAACGAGACAAAGATTCTGCAACTTCAGCATGATATCTTCACTATCAAGCAGAATGGTCGCCCTCTACATTCTCTCTATACATCACTGAGAGGGATGTTCGAGAAGCTGTATAGCTTCATGCCCTTGACAGCCACACCATAACAACAGAAGACATACATGAATGCGACGATGGTGGGCGTGTTCCTAGCTGCACTTGATCCTGAGTACGAGGCAGCACGTTCACAGATTCTGGTAGACTCGACTATTCCTCCCATGGAGGAAGCTTTTCACAGATTGAGCAGGATCACAGTACCGTCAGCAGCAGCGAATCAGAATCCCTCAGCTATGGCGGCCAACAGAGGTCGCGGATTTTATCATCAGGGCCGTGGACGTACCCCTCGTGGAAGGGGTGGTCGCACTAGGCCAACATGCTCATATTGTCACCGCATCGGACATACTGAGGACACATGCTACTCAAAGCATGGATTTCCTGCATCTGCACGAGTCGCTGAGCAGATAGAGCCCCCTTCTGCTGCTTCACTGGATCAACGTTTTGATGATCTGGTTGCCCTTCTCAGGGACATTATCCCACCATCTGGCCCAGCACCGTCGACAGAGAGTCATACTGATGCAGCCGCTTCTGCTTCTGCCTCTACGAGTACTTCAGGTAGTACACTTGCATTTCACAGTAGTAGATCGGATACATTGCCATGGATCATGGACTCAGGCGCTACACATCATCTATGTGGCGACCAGAGTCTACTTTCAGGATATACTCAGATTCCTCCAGGACGGACAGTAGTGATTGCCAATGGCACACACTCCCCCATCACGGGTCAGGGGGAGATTAGATTGACATCCTCTATGCAGCTCAAGAATGTTTTACATGCACCACACTTTTCTATGAATCTATTGTCTATTAGTCAGATTACGAAGGATCTCCAATGTCGAGCTATTTTTGATCCATCTTCTTTGATTTTTCAGGACATCCGTACGGGCAACGTGATTGGTCATGGCTATGAGCAAGGAGGCCTTTATCGTCTGAACCAGATCCCATTTGCCGGAATCACAGCCTCTCCCGCAGAACAAGTATCTCCTCTCCTGTGGCATCTGCGATTTGGTCATTTACCGCTTCAGAAGTTGCGTCTAGTCCTACCTTATAGTCTTTCTCACACACCTATCCAGTGTGAGGTGTGTCAGTTGGGAAAACATCACAGGTCATCTTTTCCCAGTAGTCAAGGTCGGAGTAGTAACTCCAAGTTTGAGTTGTTTCATGTCGATGTCTGGGGTCCGAGTCGTGTTCCTGATCATCAGGGGCACAGGTTTTATATTGTATTTGTGGATGATTTTTCTAGAGCATCATGTGTATTTCTAATGAAGAATAAGTCTGAAGCTGGAAATATTATTATTCACTTTCTAAATGAGATTCAGAATGTTTTTTCCACTACGGTCAAAATTATAAGAACTGACAATGCCTTAGAGTTGTGCACCAACAATCTAGCCAACTACTACTCTTCTAAGGGAATTGTTCACCAAACATCCTGTGCTCATACGTCTCAACAAAATGGGGTTGCAGAAAGAAAACACCGTCACCTACTTGATGTTACAAGGTCACTTCTCATCCAGAGTCATGTTCCGTACTCTTACTGGGGTGATGCAGTCCTCACTGCATGTTATCTGATAAATCGTATGCCCTCGTCTGTCGTGAATGAACAGGTTCCTTTTTCACTTATTTATCCTGACAAGGATCTGTTCATTCTTACTCCTCGTGTGTTTGGGTCAGTCGCTTTTGTCCATCAGTTGTTGCCTGGCTCTGACAAGCTCTCTCCTAGGGCTGTCAAGTGCGTCTTTGTGGGGTACTCCAGAACTCAAAAGGGGTACAAGTGTTTTGACCCTGTGCGTCGGCGGTATATGATCAGTGCAGATGTTACATTCTTTGAATCCATTATGTATTTTTTAGAATCCGGGAACATGCAGCCACCACCTATATCTCCTGATACCGTATTCATGGCACCACCAACATCACAACCGTTACCACCATTACCACCACCACCACCGCTACCACCACCACCGCCATCAACAGTATCCCCGTTACCATTCCATTACACCCGCAGGCCGCGTCCAGCTCATGGTCCTGACCAGTCAACTAGCTCTCCTATGGTATGTCATGAAAATATTAATGTTGATGGATCTGACGACATTTCTCAGCAGGATGCATTACAGGAGCACGGTGATAACACAGATGACCTGGATGTTCCAATCGCTCTACGCAAGCCGAAACGAAGCTGTGCCAAATATCCATTGACAGCAGCGGTATCTTTTGAGAGGCTATCTGGAGAGTTCAGGACGTTTGCTATGGCACTTTCAGCTAAGCCATTCCACGGAACCATCAGGATGCTATGCAGGATGCTAGATGACGACTAGCAATGGAAGAAGAGATGAAGGCACTTCAGTCTAGAGGAACCTGGAGTTTGGTTCCTATACCTCCAGATGTTAGCCCGGTGAGTTGCAAATGGGTGTTTACAGTTAAGCACAATGCAGATGGTTCCATTGACAGGTACAAGGCACGCCTTGTTGCTTGGGGCTTCACGCAGACATATGGGGTAGACTACCTAGACACCTTCTCCCCTGTGGCGCGTCATTCCACTTTACGGATCCTGCTATCTGTTGCGGTTGCTAAAGACTGACCACTCTATCAACTGGACGTAAAGAATGCATTTCTGTATGGAGACTTGCAGGAGGAAGTCTATATGCAACAGCCACCTGGTTTTGCTGTTGAGGGGTAGTGTTCCAAGGTTTGCAGATTACATAAGGCCATCTATGGTCTTAAGCAGAGCCCCAGAGCATGGTTTCAGAAGCTTTCAGACCTCTTTGAGAAACAAGGATATAAACGCTCCAATGCTGATCATTCCTTGTTCGTGCAGAAGACGGCGAGAGGTATCATTGTAATCATGGTTTATGTTGATGATATCTTGATTACAGGTGATGATGACCAAGGCATTAAGCAAGCAAAGGAAAGGTTGGGGACCGAGTTTGTCACCAAGGACTTGGGAGTCCTTAGATATTTTCTGGGGCTGGAATTTGCTAGAAATCCATATGGATTAGTCATGACACAGAGGAAGTATGTCACAGATCTACTGAGTGAGACAGGTATGCTAGGGTGTCGACCTGCTACGACACCAATGGACCCTAGCATGAAGCTGTATGATGATGACACAGAAGAGGTGGATAAGAGAAGGTACAGAGAACTGGTAGGCAAATTACTGTATGTCACTATCACTAGACCTGATATACAGTTTGCAGTGAGTCGTGTGAGCCAGTTCATAGAGCAACCACGCCAGGCCCATATGGATGCCATACACATGATTCTGAGATATTTAAAATCATCTCCAGGTGCAGGCTTGCTATTTAAGAAAGGAAAGGAGATTTCTGTTACAGGATGTGCGGATGCAGACTATGCAGGATGCCCCAAGGACAGGAAGTCAACATCAGGGTTTGCAGTCTATGTTGGAGATGCTCTAGTTTCGTGGAAGAGCAAGAAGCAGACAGTAGTAGCTAGATCCAGTGCTGAATCAGAATATAGGGTTATGGCCCAGGTGAGCACAGAAATGATGTGGGTAAAATCCTTACTTGCAGATCTATGTCTTGATATACCTCTTCCTATGATGTTGGAATGTGACAATCAGGCCGCCTTGTTCATTGCAAATAACCCAGCTTTTCATGAGAGGACCAAGCATATTGAGGTCGACTGTCACTACATACGTGACATGATTCAGAAGGGGTTCATTGCTACATCTCACGTCACATCAGAGAATCAGACTGCTGATATTTTCACCAAGGCATTACTTAGAGGCCCATTCCAGAAGTGTGCGTCCAAGCTGAGCATGATTGATATCTATGCTCCATCTTGAGGGGGAGTGTTGACGCATAAGCTATTTTGTATCTCTTTGTCATTTTATTTTCTTGTTATTCTCTTTATGTAATTTACCCATAGGCTACTCTCCTATATAAGAGAGCCTAGGGCTATGGAATAGAACATCTCATTTGCGTTTCCCAACAACGCTTGTTAAGAGTTTTCTGGGAGGTTAAATATCTCAGGGCTTCATGATCAGAGCTAAGGATAAATTCACGTTGGATCAGGTAATGTCTCCAATGCTTGAGAGCTTAGACCACGACATAAAATTCGACATCATAAGTGGAGTGGAGTACCGTGATCTGGCTTCGTTCAATTTCTCACTGTAGAAGGCGACAGGTCGTCCTTCTTGACTTAGGACAACACCAATCCCGACATGTGAGGCGTCGCAATCGACTACAAAAACTTTTGTGAAGTCGGGAAGTGCCAAAACAGGGGCATGTGTCAATTGATGTTTTAGGTTTTGAAAGCTGATTTCTGCTTCAAGAGTCCAAGCGGGTGCACCTTTACGTGTACAATCTACCAACGGAGCTGCACAAGTGCTGAAGTTCCGGATGAAGCGTCGGTAGAAAGAAGCCAATCCCAGAAAGCTGCGAATTTCAGTGAGGGTTTTGGGTACGGGCCAGCTCTGAATGGCCTGAATCTTGGAGGGGTCAACCTTGAGTCCCTCAGCGGCGACAATGTATCCCAGGAAGAGGACCGTGTCAGACATGAAGGAGCATTTCTTGAGGTGGACGTACAGTTTTTGGGCTCTCAGGGTTTCCAGGACTTGTCGCAAGTGAGATAAGTGGTCTTCTTTGGTCAAGCTATAGATCAGGATGTCATCGAAGTACACAACCACAAACTTACCAATGAAGGGTCACAATACATGATTCATGGTTCGCATGAAGGTGCTGGGGGCATTCGACAAGTCGAAGGGCATGACCGTCCATTCATACAGGCCCTCTTTGGTTTTAAAAGCAGTCTTCCACTCATCTCCAGGTCGGAGGCGAATCTGATGGTAGCCACCGCGGAGATCCATTTTGGAGAACAATTTGGCACCCGATAACATATCAAGCATATCATCAAGGCGTGGAATGGGAAAACGATATTTAATCGTTATCTTGTTGATGGCGCGACTGTCCACGCACATCCTCCATGTGCCGTCTTTCTTCGGGGTAAGCAGAGCAGGAACCGCCACGTGGCTCATACTCTCTCGAACATACCCACGTCGCAGCAGATCAATAACCTGCCGGTTCATCTCTTCATGCTCACTTGGGCTCATTCGGTAATGGGGTAAGTGGGGTAGGCTGGCTCCAGGGACTAGATCAATGTGATGTTGAATGTCTCGCAGCGGGGGTAGTCCTTCAGGCAACTCTTCAGGCATGATGTCCGCGAACTCTTGGATGATGGGCTTTATCTCAGGCGGGACTTCAGGTGTAGTTGTCTCTTGATTGTCAACTTCACGTCCCATTAATGCATAGATGGTGGAGCTCTCCTGAATTTCACGTTGGAACGTTTGGGCTTCCATCAACAACACGGGGCCCGTGGTTGAAGTCTTTGACGGTGTAGTTTTGTTACCAGTTTGGGCGGTCGCAGCACGAAGTGTAGCCACTTGGCGAGGGCTAAGGGCTTCACGTTATGGTCTAAGGGTCACATGCACTTTGTCTATAAGAAAGGTGTAAGTGTTCAGTTTTCCTCGGTGCTCAGTGTCTCGATCGAATTGCCAAGGTCTCCCTAGAAGTATGTGACAGACATCCATAGGGGTTACATGGCACCACACCTCGTCCTTATATGTAGGACCAATGGAGAAGTTAACGAGGCTTTGACGATGGATCGGGAGTTGGGTACCACCTCGAAACCATGCCACACTGTACGGTTTCTCGAGTGGTTGAGTTGGCAGACCCAACTTATCGACCATTTCTTGTGAAACGAAGTTCTCGACGCTTCCTCCATCAATGATCAGCGAACAACGACGTCCACCAGAGGTGCAGGTGGTTCGGAAGATGCTGCGTCGCAGCCAACTATCATCATCATGGGCAACGGGTGTAAGCAGGATGTTTGTAGGGGCGCTGTCAGGAGTGATAAAGTTCTCGTGTTCCATTACCAGGAACGGACCAGATTCGTCTCCATCCAAACCTAGAGGTTCATAGTCATCGGCTCCCATGGTGTCAACAGTCAACGCAGTCGGTTCCTCTTCAGGTGAGTCCTGTGGTTCAGGGTCAGGGTCTTCAGGGTCGTCGGTGGTGCATAGGTGGACGGGTCTAGCCTTAGGGTTTGGGCACTCTGCTGCTCGATGTCCCTTTTGATAGCATCGGAAGCAAGTATTAGATCCTACAATAGGTCGGCTTCCCAAGATGCCTGGGCCGGGGTTTCCAGTAGGTGGTCGGACGACGACAGGATTTGATGGTTTGGCTTGGGGTTTGCTCGCAACGATGGATGGGGAACCTATCGGTTTGGAGGTCGTCATCGGGGTACTGGTGCGAGGGACGGAGTTCGCAGAGAAAGACATCTTCCTTGTTTGGGTCTTAGCAAGCTTGGTCTCAGCCCGTTCAGCCTGCTTGTAGGCTTCGTCAACATCTCGGCAACTGTGGAGGTAGAGTTCATCCTGGATGACTTGGCGGAGGCCTTGCATGCAGCGGGTGACTTCCTGAATAGGAGTCTCCTGCGAGCGGTTGCGATGGACTAGGGATTGGAACCCTTCGGTGTATTCCTTCACGCTCATGGTACCTTGTCTCCATGATTGCAGTCGCGCATACAGATCGCGTCTGTAATCTTCAGGCATGAACTTGGTCTTCAATTTGGCTTTCATTTTGCTCCAACTGCGGATTTTACTTTTTCCCTTTCGTTTGCGTTCAGACTGCAAACGGTCCCACCTTAGCAGAGCATGTCCCTTTAGTTTGATGGTGACAAATTGAACTTTTCGCTCACTAGGCATAGATTTCCACACAAAGAAATGTTCGACGGTTTGGAGCCAATCCAAAAAGACATCAGGGTCTCTTCCTCCATCGAATTCTGGAACATCGAGACGGATGCCTCGATCCCATCCATCATCGGATCTAGGTCCATTTCGTGGTGGGAATTGATATTCGCCACGAGGGTGTGAAGTATAGCCGGAAGTGTATGGATCTGGAGTCTTGGGGATGAAAGGGGTGTAGTTTCTTGGTCCTTCTTCACTTTCTTGTGAATGATACTCGCTAACATGTCCGTCGGAAGTAGAAAAGCTAGAGTCACGGGAAGTGCTATTCCGGGAGTTCGTTCTCCGGCCAGTACGTCGACCTTTGTTGGGGTTTTCATCACTAATGTCTGGTCCTTGCATGCGACTATTCAATGTGGCAATTTGTTCATGGGCAACATCAACTTTACGATCTATTCCGGCAATTTGTGTGCTCAGTTGATTGTTCATGTGTTGTAATTGGGCGAACAAAGCCTCTAATGTTAATTCAGGGTGTGAAGTATAGGGGGGTTTAGAGGCACTAGGTTTGTCGGCCATGGGAATCCTAGGGTTTCTGCTTCCTTTGTTTGGGGATTTTCTCTTTTTTTTGTTTGTTTCTTTTTTTTGTGTTGTTTTGTTTTTTTATATGCAATTAATAAATGAGATGCAAGTGAGGTGCAAGATCGTTAGGCTCTGATACCAAATTGATGCAAACCAAATGACTAACGAACTAGAGGGTGTTTTTTTTAACAATTGAAATTAAGGTCTAAATGACTAGCACAAATAAGAAGATAGGAGATGCACGAAAATCAGCAACAAAGAAATGCAAAGACTCGGAATTTAGCGCCGTTTTCTCCCACAAATCTAGGGCAAATCAATTAGTTAATGACTAGAGGAAATAAACCACGATGTTGCAGTATTAGAACCTCAATAAATCAGCAAACTAAACAGCAATATAACATGCCACAATGCTAAGTTTGTACGGTGGAAAAATATGCTCATACCACAACCGGCAAGGGATTTTCGTCGTCCTTCAGATCTGATCTCCGGAGAAGGGACGGGGTGGGTTCCTTTGCAGCACTGGGACTGTAACCGTCGGTAACAGGGACAGCGGGGATCTGGCGGGCGCTGGAGGAGGCCCAGGGCGACGAGGCGCATGCGGGGAAGGGGCTGCGGTGAATGGGGAAGTCGGCACGTGGCTGGCGGCGCGATTAGGGTGGCAGCGAGGGTGGCTGGGGAGGGTCGGACCGGGGCGGGGCGCAGGTGGTACAGCGGGAGACGGGCGAGGCTGGTTGGGAGTAGCGGCAAGGGAAGGAGAATCGGGAGAGGGAGGCGAGATGGAGAAAAAAGGCAAAGAGGAAGGCGACACAACGGTGCGGTATGAGGGAAGGAAGGAAGAGAAGGTCACGGGGGGGGGGGGGAGAGGAGCGGCGGCGCCGGCGAGGTGGGAAGAGGAAGGGGGCGACGTAGGGGGGTAGGTGGAGAAGGCGGCGGGGTTTTTAGGGTTGCGGGATGAAAATCACGGTAGGGGGAGAGGGAACTGGGGAGAGAGGAGAGAGAGAGAAAAAGTAAGGGGAAAAAAATAAATCTCAATCAACTTTATTAACCCTAATACAAAGGGGGGCTTTTATAGAGGCTATTTCCCCTCAAAATAAGCAATAAATCCCTAAAATTAGGGAAAGAAGAAAACAAAAAAAAGAAAGGATAAAAGGGCCTTTTATAACGAACCTTTTATATGGGAAATAAATTAACAAAATAAAATAACAAAACAAATGTTCCTAAAGTTGATATCATGCTGCATCATTTCTCATGAAATTTGAGATACCATTACCGTAAAGACCGCTTCAAGCCATATAATGACTTTCTTAACTTGTAAACCCTTGTCGCATATAATTCTCATCCTTTAATTCTCTATTAAGGAATACCGTCTTCACATCCATTTCGAACAATTCCAAATCCATATATACGACTATGGCTAAGATCATCCGAATGGATGCAAATTTAGCCACTGGAGAGTAGGTTTCCTGGAAATCTATTCCAACTTGCTGAGTATAACCCTTGACAACCAATCTTGTTTTGTATTTATCAACATTACAATTGGCTTGGTACTTTTTCTTGAATACCTACTTACATCTTATGGATTGCCTACCTTCTGGTAAATCACATATTCCCAACCACCGTTTCGCTCGATTGAGTTCAACTCATCCCTCATAGCGACCGACCATGGTTCCGACTCAGATGAAGCCATAGCTTCATCAAAGGATATGAGATCTGTACAATCCATGACATTCTCATCCATAGTGTAACACAACGCCTTGCATCTATAGAAATGTTAATCTTCCATCCATGCAGGTCGTGTTCTGGGTCTCTTGTTGCCGATTACACTCGTGGGTTGTGTGAGTCCACCCACTTCCTCTAAAGGATCTATTTTTGGATGATCGATATCATCTTCAAGTTCTTGTCTAATACTCAAGTTGTCTTCATTTTCTTGTAGGACAATCAGATGATTTGATTTTTCTACTTCATGCTCCTTTTCTTGATGAATTTCAAGGAAAGTAACATCACAACCTTCGATCAGACCTTTAGTTTCATGGAAGAACCTATATCCTTTAGAATTCTCACTATAACCAATAAACTCGCACTTTAATGTCCTGAAGTCTAGCTTATCCTTAATTTGACTCGATACCAGAACATGTGCAAAACTTCCCCATTTCCAGAGATGGCCCAACTCGGGCTTTTTGCCATTCCATATTTCATATGGCGTTGAAAGTACGAACTTGGTGGGAATCCTATTCTGCATGTAGTTCGCAATCAATACTGCCTCTCCCCAGAATTTCTTGAAGAGTCCTGAGTGTGAAAGTATATACCTTACTGCATTCATCAAGATTCGATCTTTCTTTTTTCTACACCATTCTGTTGTGGTGTATAGGGCATTATCGTCTGCCTACGAATGCCTGCTTGAATGCAGTAATCCTCAAATTCCTTTGAGGTATATTCCCTACCTCTATCTGTCCTAAGGGTCTTGATTGGTTTTTCCAATCTTGTCTCCACTTCTGTCTTATATCTCTTAAATATTTCAAGTGCTTCCGACTTTCTTCCTAAGAGATAGACATATGAGAACTTTGAGTAATCATTAATGAATGTTATAAAGTATTTCTTATTTCTATGTGTAATGACACTCAATGGTCCACATATGTCCGAATGGATCAAACTTAGTAACTTTGTTGACCGAATTCCGATTGAGAAGGGTCTTCTCGTCATTTTACCAATCAGACAGTGTTCGCAGGGTAATGTCCTTGCACCCATAATCTTAGGCAACATATTTGCCTTTATCATTTGATCCATCTTAGAATTTCCTGAATGACCAAGTCTCATGTGCCACAAGTCATAGTCAGACAAACAACACAAAGAATACTTAGAAGAGACATTCATTGATTAACTAGAGTTTATTACAGGAAGACGAAATAGGTCATGCTCGGGCACAACTTTCCCATCGCATAAACCTTCTTATTCTTGTCGATAGATACATGTTTATTATAAAAACAGACTTCGAAATCCTTCTTGAGCAGCTCTGGGACATAGATCAGGTTCTTGCGTATCCCTAGAGCACATCATCCAGTACCATAATGCTATCCCCCAAGTCAAGCCTATATGTCCCAACACCTTCTACGTTCGGGTAAAATTTATTTCCCATGAAGATCCTCTGTTCTCCTTTGTTCAGCTCCTTAAATTCACCAGGTCTTCCTTCATCTTTACGATGTGTCTGGTTGCTTCAGAGTCGATCCACCATCCGTCACTGTCCGTGATGACGGAGTTGCATTCCACGACAGCCGTGAATTCCATTTTCTTTTTGCCTTTGTTTTCAGGCATTTCGAAATTTCTTGGTTTCTTCTTGTTAGGGCAATTGACCTTGAAATGACTATATTTGCCGCAACCATAGCAAGAGCCGCGTGGGTATTTCCCACTCTTTTTCTTGAAATTCGCCTTGGAGGGGCCCAACATTTTCTTCGCGTGCACGACATTTGCTTCTTCTTCTTCTTCTTCCTGGACCTCAAAGATCTCAGCTTTATATCTTTGCTTAGAGAGGTTCTGCTCAATTGCCAGTTGTACGGATAGGTCCATTACGGACTTAATATTACCATTCATTTGCAGAGATGTCGCTACCATGCCGAATGACGGTGGGAGGCTTCCTAATATGGTTGCGATCTGCATCCTCTCCGGAATCGCGCAATCAACAACCGCAAGATCCTCGGCCATCACGATCATCTTGTTTATGTGCTCGAGGACGCTTTTAGATTCCTTCATTCTACAAGAGTTATACTTGTGTAGAAGAAGCTGGACGCTCACTTCCGACTTGGAGTGATATTTGTCCTTAACCGCGGTCCAGAGCTCGTAAGCTGATTCGCAGGTTTCAAAAACCCGAATCAAGCTCAAATCCATGTGGGTCAGCATGAAGCTCTTATCCCTATTATCTATTTCTCCCACTGTTCGTGGGACCTAATTTCCTCCATAGTTGGATTTCAGATAAGGTTGGTCGGGTTTGTCTATGATGGAGTGTATGCTATCGTGCAACATGCCATAATAGATCTTTCTACTCCATAACTCATAATTAGTACCGTTACGGTACTCAAATTTTCCCACCTCAGTGGCAATTGTCTTACTTGTCATTTTGGATCTAATGAAATAAATGTAAGTTTGTATGAGATTGAGATATCTAACAAGAATAAGTAAAGTTTTTTTAGCAAATAAGAGAGTGATTATGGGAAAAAATATAAAAAAATAATGAAAAAAGCTTTCCTTTTAATCCTATTTTTTTAAAAAAGTGTCAAACAAGAGCTTGAGCAATAATAAATTATATATATATATATATATAAGGATGTTATTAGCATAATAAGCAATTAAACTAATTCACCCATCCTTTAAAAAACGTACACTTGTGAACGGTTAATAGAAATTTTTATAAATTAATAAAAAACTGCAGTAAAAAATTTCTGAAAAGAAGAGTTAATGGAGAGATCCTAAAGCGTGCAATTTTCAAAAACAATAATCAATGGACATTTAGAGCATGTTGTTAAAAAATAGAAAGAATGCTTTTGCTTGTAACGTAGCTCTGACTTGGCTTATCTAGGTCGTGATTAATTTATATTCGAGGAAATACGCAAAGGTCACAAAAATGTGTCATATTATAGTTATTTATTCTACGAAGGGCAAGGAGCAAAAATATATATTTAGTTTTAAAAAATAGGTCTCATTGCCTTAGTTAGCATGGTATTAATTTTAGAAATATTTTTTAGTTATTTATTAATAGGCTTAACCTCTCCTAGATTCTTGTAACTTGGATATTAATTAACAGATAGAAAAAATACTGATTAAAGAAATAAAACACAAAACAAACTGACAATTATTTGGCACAAAGTCAGTAATTCATGTTTTAAATATAACATGCATCCTTAAAAAAACACACCCCTCCAAAACGTGCAATAACGTACCCCTTTCCAAGTCTGGACTTGTGGTCCCAAAGAGTGCAATAAAGTGCTCCCTTAAAAAAATGAGCAAAAAATAATTTTACCTCTCGGCTAGGGTTTCTAAACAAAGGGAAGCATGAAAACGACGTGCACTGCAGCTGGGGCGACCAAGGAAGAAGGTGAGCGTCGGCCTTGATGAAGGTGACGATCGGGGTCGGATCGCCAACGGGGGCTCTGATACTAGTGTGAGAACGTCAAGGTACGTTGCCGAAAACCTTGTTGAGAGAATGTGAGAGAACGAGAGAAGGGGATGGGATATGTAATGGGAGAGGGCTCCCTATGGCGAGGTGGTTCTCAGATGATCTTCCCGTCCTGGTGGAGGTATATATATATAGGAACGTGAACGTCCCCTCGCCAAGTCTGCCCTCTCCCCACGCCCACGATTTGAGTCCTCCGCGAGACCCAGTCTCCGCAATCGTCGACCGTGCAACAACCACCGACGGTTCTTGACCATGGGGTCATTGGACCCGTTCTTCAGCTTCGCCGGTTGTGAATGTTCTGGAACTTGTCTATACATGCGGTGAAAGAATATGATCTGCAACGCTGGTGTGGCCTTGTGTTCTTGAGGAGGAGAGGTTCTGTTATAGGTGACTCCGGATGGTTAAAGAATAGTATTCATGCGTTTGAAGAAGATGTACGACGGTTCTGATGTTCTTATGTGGAAGGCCTGTTGTGAGATGATGATGCTGTTTACGTTACAGATTGAAGGTTCTTCGATGCTTAGGCAATGGTTGTCGAGGTGGCGCATGTTGGTATTGTTTGTTGGCGTGGCAACCAGTGCTACTCCAAATTTCCTTGTGTATTCTGCTACTTGGTTTGGATTGAAGATGAAATGGCCTCCATAAACTTAATTCTTTGCCTCGATTTCGTGGAAGCAAGGGTAAGTATAGGGAGGTGGCTGGTGTCCTTCCCCCCTCCCCCTCACTGTATAGCAACACCAAGGTGGGAGTGAACGGGGGACCGTGCATGGCCTACAGGTTGGGCAGAGGATCATCATTCAGTGATGGGTTCTTGTGGAAGAGAGGTAAGGGGAAGAGAAGGAAGGATGGTGGCATCATTTCTAGTTGTTATGAACTTAAAGGGTAAACATTATCAACATTTGATAGATTCCATCAAAGTTATCGGAAAAATAGATGGATGTTAACTCATGATTATGCCAAGTAAGAGTCAAGCATTATTCAGGACTTTGAGTGTAATTTGCGATTATCGAGGGTTATGTATGTAAATACAATCATATAAAAAAAATGTATGTAAATACAAAACTATTCGGGATTATGGGTGTAAATATCCATGGATGATTTTATTCAAAATAATATTGAATTTGCTCTGTCAAAAGCTTGTATGGCAATGACAAAAGATAAAATCGGAAATACATGATTATGGTGATTGAGGCATTAATAAAGAAGGTCAACGTTTGTCTTACTCTAAAGGTGTGAGAAGTTGACATAATCTTTGGTTAGATATGACTGTGGATGCCACGTGATGTACCTAATTAGAGGCGGCATGTCTAATTAGAAAATGCATTTTTTAATGTGAAAAAGGGGCTTCAGTTTGGTTTTGGCTGGAGTTACTATGTTGTTGCATTAGCATCGGTAGTAATCGTATCATGTGTTTTCAATCTAACATGACTTGATTTCCAATGATAACGTGAAAAAAGCTTCATTTTGATGTTCTACTATATTGCTTTTTAGGTATGTTCTACTATATTATTCTTTAGATAAGCCATATAGCTTTTGTTGTTATCCTTTTTGAAGGCATCCAAAGTTAGAAAGAGGACGTTAATTGGGATGGTGACTATTTTTTTGTCATCTCCATAATTTGCCCTTTTATAGATTTGTTGTTGTGTCAAAGCTGAACATATTTGATGATAGTTGGTTTAGTCGCACAAGGTCGTTGGACATGAATGAATCTGAATTGTTGTGAAATAGTATTATTGGTTACTAGGGGAATATTATACATTGGACTGTAGGCCAGCTCTAGGTTAATTCATGTAAATTATTCGTATTAGTGTGTACTATTGTGGAAATAATGAAAATGAATTGTTTATTCAAAGGGTCATAGTGCTCTCATATATAGAGAGGAGGAACCCTAGATGGCAAATTATACAATAAAGATATAAGAAATAGGCAAATACAAAATAACTCTCAACACTCCCCCTTAAGATGGAGCATATGTGTCAATCATGCTCATCTTGGAACAACACCCCTGAAAACACTCCCGAGCTAGGGCCTTGGTGAACATCGGAAGTAGAGATAAAGTCCTTCGATATCATGTTGCACATTTCAATGTGTTTGTTCCTCCCATGGAAAGTGTATTGTTGGCAATGAACAGAGCAGTATGATTGTCGCAAATCAACTACATGAGAAGAGGCGCATCAATAGCTAAGTCTGCCGGAATGGATCTAACCCACATCATTTCAGTGTTTCCCTGTGCTACAACTCTGTATTCTAACTCCACACTAGATCTAGTAACCACAATCTACTTGCTTTTTCCTAAGATTAAAGAACTCCATATGAAAACTGCAAAACCAGAGGTGGACTTTCTATCTTTAGGGCATCCTGCATAGTTAGCATCTGCACAGGACGTGATGCAAGATAAGTCCCTATGCTAAAAGCAACCCTGTACCTGAATAGAACTTCACATATCTTAGATCATGTGAACAACATCCATGTGAGCCTATCGTGAATGCTCCATAAACAAGCTGACTTTGCTAACTGCAAAGGAGATATATGGCCTGGTTTATTGTAAAGATCCATTTGCAACCAACCATATGCTCTCTGCTTTACTGTAAAGATCCATTTGCAACCAACCATATAAGCTCCTTTTTTTACTATAACAAAATTCCATGTGCCACATGACTAGAGTGCAACCATTTCCTCCTTCATTGCAAGACACCCGTGGCTGTTTCGCATAGTCTCCTGATATGTGCGTGGCATCTCTACCGCTGATAATCCTGTCACAAACCTCCTGAAATTCTTTGAAAGACGTCCCAAAGAAACATTGGCTATCAAGATCATATGTAGCATATGTATACCTCTGCTCCGAATATCAACGGGCTGGTCAAGATCCTTTAGACAATCCGTGTCATGTAGAGGAGCCTCCTGAGGTGCTATCTGCTTCACCCCTATCTCATCGACCATCTCTGGTTACGTTAGAATGTGCTTCTTGTTGTTGCATTACATAATGATTATGAACTGCATGGACCATAACTTATAACTGGTCCCATCCATCTTGATGATGGATGTCAGGTCTTTGAAGGCATCAGAAGAGGAAAAATCACCCTTGTTCTCTGGCATGATGCTAAAGGAAGGACACAACAATGACTGATGGGGTGGTTTATAGGGTCTCAAATCACCCTTATCGACCCAAAATCAGATTGCTTACAAGCCTTGAATGCAAAATAAATGCCAAGAAGGGAGTTGGAGGTACAATGACGGTCAAACACACCGCACGAGACCTCTCCAGGGCATTATTAGGCCCTTGTGAATACTCGCGGTGCCACTGGAGACCTGCACACATTAGTAGAGGCCACCTGTGGCGGTTGGAGGGATCATCGGTGGCGCGCCCACGAGAGAAGGTAGGGATGGCAGGTGTGGTTAGTGTTGGAGAGTTCATGGGATTCTTTTACGGGGTTGTTGTCTTATATAGTTTTGTTTTGTGTTAAGCTAAGACTTGAGAAGTCTTCGACCTTTAACCATCTTGAGCTATATTGGGAAGTCAGAAAACGAGGGAAAGAGGACTAGATCCCGGCTTGGCTTTCTTTAAGGGCTGGGGTGGAAAAGAATGGGTAGAGCTGATTCTTTTCAAGGCACAGTCTTTGCTCACTTTTTTGACGTTTTGTTTCCGAGCCTTGAGTTTGCCGAGCCGAGACCTGATCGGCTAAGAAAGGACTTCCTTTGCTCTATCTCTTTGGTTACTTAGAAAAGCTCTCTGTTGACTTCAGTGTTACAGAAGACGGTATTCGGTATTCAGTCGGAGGGGTCACTGAATAGAGAATAATCGGTATTCGAGCGACTATTTGGAATTATTCAGTTTTAATTTTTTAATATAAAAATTATTTATAATACCTATATTCTTATATTTTTATACATATATGGTCATTAGTTAACTTGAATCCAAGATAAAAGTACCAATCAATTTAATAGATATATAGGATTTGACATTTGTGGCAATACCGTGCTAAAATGTAACCCCATGAAAATTGAAAACTGAAAATAAAAAATATCAAAACTCAGACTCCAGTTGACCAAATAGTCGGTCCAATCGGCCGAATAGTCAGACGACTATTCGATCGGGCCGACTATTGACAGACTAGAGGTCTGTTCAGTCGGGGGCCCCCCCGCACCGCATAGTCGAACCGAGTATTCGGGATAGTCGGCTGACTATTGCAACACTGGTTGACTTCCGTCCGATGGGTGCAGACGATGGAGATGGCCGGAAGGTGAAGAGTCCTCGGAGGGAGTTGCCGACGGTTCAGGCGGGGACCCTTCGACTTACGCATTGCATTCAATTCGGAGCGTTTCAAAAACCTTTCAAAAAATCGGTAACGACTGTCCGCTTCCCGAGGGAAGGTGTTTCGGGAAAAGGTGTGGAACCGCCGTTGGGTCTAGAGTCGCGTGGGGCTATGCTCGTTTCCATTATCGGATCTGAGAACCACTGCAAGGGGCCGGATCCATATACGGATCAGGTATCGCCATCGAGGATCATAGAGGATGATTTGCACATCTGCGCGAGTCTGAACCCCATCTCGCTACCCGATACGCGTCCTCTGGGTGAAAGACCGACCTCTGTGGCTATGTGTGACGGCACGGATGCGGAGCGTGATGGACAGGAAGGAGTGGAGGAGGCTGGAGGGGAGCGCTTAGTAAATGCTCCTGCGATCTCGCACTACGCTCCGCAGAGGCAGGAAGGGAGCGGCGCGATTGCCTGGGATGGTGGCGAAGGTGATAACTTAGCACTTGAAGCCCCTCGGTTTGGGACTTGCTACGCCAGACGGAGGCTCCCGAGGCCCGAGAGGAGGATGAGGCGGGCGGCAGCAAGGGCTCTAGCGTCTGCCGAATAGGGAGCAAACTTTGAAGCTTCGTGTGATCGTCCGCACATGGCATTGGCGAATAGTTTCAATTTGCTGGATAGAGCAATGGCGGAGCATCTGGGGGTGGTGCCCCCAAAATTGGTGGCCAATGGGTTATCCAAATGAAAGTACTTTCTTGGAACGTGCGGGGTGTAGGTTGCCTCGAGAAGGGCCTGACAATAATGAACCTAGTGGAAGAAGCGAAGGCAGATATTTTTCTGATTCAAGAAATAAAGGCTTCTCAAGAGGAGGAAGTGTCGAGAGATTTCGGTAGGAGTGGGCGATTCGGTGTGACGGACTTGGAAGCTACGGGCGCCTCTGGTGGGTTGATTACGAGTTGGAAAGACACTAGTTTTGAGCTGATCTCGGTTTCGCGTTCGGAGTCGTCTTTATCTGTGTTGCTGCAGAGACGTGTGGATGGGCTCTCCTTCCCGGTATCCAACATTTACGGTCCCACGAGATATGAGCGGGGACCTTTGGCTAAGGATCTGGAGGCTTTGGGGGTGGCGCGTGAGGATGGAGCGTGGCTGACCGGGGATGATCTGAACGTTACGCTTCTGTAGGGAGATCGACCGCAACAGGGCAAGGGCGGAGACCCGGGGTTTGACATGTTGCATAGGTCGCTGGATGCGTTGGGACTCTCCATTATTGATGCTGCCGGTTGCTCTTACACTTAGCACAATGCGAGGTCTCGATCGAGGCTCGACAGATTTCTTTTATCTGTTGAAGGTGTGGCGGCCTTCCCTATGTCGAGGGCATGGGCGTTGCCATGGACACACTTGGACCACACACCGATTTTGTGGTCCTATGGGGAGGAATCGAGGAGTAGATTCACTTTTCGGTTTGAGCGGTGCCGACTGCTTGAGGAAGGATTTCGCGAGAACGTGGAGGAATGTTGGAGAGAATGGGCTCCGATGGGGATGGCGGATGCCCGCCTCTCTAAGAAGTTAGCACTCCTAAAGGCGCATCTGATTCGGTTCGACAGGGAGAACAAACGACGGAGGAAGCTCAAGAGAATAAAGGCGCAGGCGGGCGTGACACGCCTGGACGAAATGGATGACGAAAGGGGCCTAGAATCGATAGAGTTGGAAAGAGACTGAACTTGCTTGAAGAGATACTGATGGAGGACTGTAAGGAGGAGGTTGAGTGGAGGCAGAAATCCAGGCAAAGGTGGCTTCGTGAAGGTGATGCCAACACGCGCTTGTTCCACAACGTGGCGTCAGGGAGGCGGCGGAGGAATTATATTCACGAGCTCCTAGTGGGGGAACAATGGGTTATGGGAAAGGCCATATTGGGATCCGTGATCTGCGAGCATTTCGTGGCGGCGTCGAGGAGGCAGAGACGTGGCGGCTGGGTTTGACAGGGAAGAGGGGCAAGGAGATTAGCTGATTCGCAGGCGGCGGCGTTGCAGGCGTCGTTCTCGGAGGCGGAGCTGAAGGAGGCGGTTTGGGGTCTGAATGCGGAAGGTGCCCCAGGTCTTGACGTCTTCCCTGTCTTCTTTTACAAGGAGTTCTGGGAGATGTTGAGGGGTGAGGTCTTCGACTTCATGGCTGAGTTTGCAGAGGGTAACAGGGGTTTTGACAGAGTGAACATAGCCTTCATGTTCTTGCTTCCGAAGAAGGAAAATCCAGATAGAGTTGATGATTTTCGGCCGATCGCGTTATCTAACGCGATCTACCTTATTATTGCAGAAACCCTGGTGAATCGTCTCAAGCTGGTCCTCGATTCGGTAGTTCTATAAGGACATACTGCTTTCATCCCGCGCCGCCAAATGGCGGATGGTCTGGTGATTGCAACGGAAATTTGTCTCTAGTGGGAACGATCGAAGAGGAAAGGGGCGTTATGGAAGCTGGACTTCACCAAGGCTTACGATTGCGTTGATTGGGCATTTCTGTGGACACCATTGTCACGAAGGGGCTTCCCAGAGAAGTAGATTGGTTGGATGAAAAAGTGTGCTACGACCTCTTCTTTTTCGGTCCTTGTGAACGGAAGCCCGGAGGGCGGTTTCTTCCAACTGCAACGTGGGGTGCGGCAAGGTTGCCCTTTGACCCCAATGCTCTTTGTTCTCGTTGCCAATGCTTTGGCGGTCCTCTTTAATCAGGCGGTGGAGGCGAGACTTTTCGAGGGATTTCGCTTGGAGGATATCTCCATACCTATATTACAATATGCAGATGACACTCTGCTAATGCTGGGCGGCTCGGAGGAGCATACGAAGAACGCAACTATGATGGTTGATATTTTTGGCGAGCTATCAGGTTTGGTGGCTAATAATTGCAAGTCGGCGATCATCACCTTTGGGATGCTTGACGATGAGCATGGGAGGATTGTCGGGATAACCGGTTGCCCGCTGGGGACACTGCCTGTTACGTACTTGGGCTTGCCTTTGGTGGACGGGAAGTTGAAGAAGGCAGACTGGGATGTTGTGCTCCAAAAGATGGAACAAAGATTAGCAGGCTAGAAGGCGATCACACTCGAGGGCGGGGGCAAACTAATTCTGTTAAAGCACGTTCTGTCGGCTATCCCAATGTTTTTCTACTCCACGTGCATCCTACTGGCTGGGATTCGTAGGAAGATTGAAGAACTTATGAAGAAGTTCTTCTGGTCGGATGGCAAGCAACAGAAGTCGGGGTTGCACCTTGTGGGCTGGAAGGAGGTGACACAGGAAAAAAGGGAGGGTGGTCTTGGCATCCGTGATGTGGAGTGCATGAATAAGGCGCTGCTGGCAAAATGGGTGTCATTAATTTGGGGACCCTCTTCGTCTCTCGTGCTCAGATTGATCCGCAAGATTTACGGCGTGGGGGGGGGGGGAGATCTGGTGGCGGGAAGGGCGCGGTGGGAGTCACCGCTATGGGCTGGTGTGTGGGAGGTTCTCCCTGAGTTGGTGCACAAGTTGAGGCCGCAGGTCAGGGATGGTACTTCGTTCCGCTTCTGGGGGGACAACTGGATGGGCGAGGGGAAGCTTAGCGACAGGTTCCCGAGGTTGTTCGCTCTTGCATCCTCGAGGGATGTTTTGCTTTGCCAGGTCATGGGATCCGGTACTTGGGCTCTGAAACTTGTGAACGATCTTTCTGAGCAGAGGTTGGAGGACTTTCTCAGGATGCAGTCTGACTTGCCGCATACGGATGAGTTCATATCGACGGTCGCTGCCGAACATGTTGATCACTTCGTGTGGGAGGGGGGAAGTTCACCATGAAGAGGGCGTATGAGGAGCTGAAGCAGTTGATGAAGGAACAAGATGTGGAATTTACGCAGGATGTAAGAATGATTTGGGCGGCCAAAATACCTTGCAGGGTGAAGGTATTCCTGCCCTGGTGCTTGAGGAGAGGCCGATTTTGTGACAAGGTTAGACGGACTCGTCTTTTTGGGGTGCAGGACATAACGTGCGATAGATGCCAGTGCCACGAGGAGGATGTAGACCATATCTTCTTCAAGTACCCATTCTCGGCCAGGGTTTGGAGAGGACTGGGATTATCTTGGCTCATGATTGATGATGCGGCGATGTTTTGGCTTTCGGTCCGGAGGGTGGGGGGTAGCTCCACTGATGACATGTCTCCTGTCTAGGCAGCTCTGTGGGCTATCTGGTTGGGGGTGAAATGGCCATATTTTCGGGAACCAGAGATTCTACTTGGAAAATATCCTGTCGCATTGTAAAGCCCTTTAAAAGTTTTGGGCATCTCGATAATGTAACACATTCTCTTTAATGAATTTTACTAAGGCGGTATCCCCAACTTGGGAGACTACACAAAGTGTTTTTTTTAAAAAGACTTTCTACATAATAAGCTTCGCCGCTTCATCTCTCAATCTCATTCGGTATAAGGCAAAGTCAACGAATCTGTTCACTTAGCTTATCGGGCTGTGCTGAACAATCGGATTAGATAGGCTGTTGCCTAAGGGAAGAAGTGACTAGTAAAGTACACACTAAGATGAACCTCTATAAGGATAGATTGTGTGAGATGATATGTGGAAATAATGAAACTGACTTGTTTCTAAGGGACAAAGTGACTAGTAAAGTACACACTCTAAGATGAATCTCTACGGGGATAGATTGTGTGGGATGATATGCGGAAGTAATGAAAATTACTTGTTTATTCAAAGGATCATAGGGCTCTCTTATATAGAAAGGAGAAATTCTATAGAGCAAATTACATCATAAAGATATAATAAATAAGCTAATACAAAATAACTTTCAATAATTATTAAACGGTAATGGAGGGAACATGAAGATTTTCTAATTTTTCTTATCCTTAATTCGACACTATTATCTCTGTTGACATCTGGTTTCAATTTGAAGGTTTATGAGATTACTGGTGCCATTAGCTCCCGCTGTTTTAAGCGATATGAAAAGCTAACTGGAGCAGAAAAGATTGAATGGAATAATCGGTAATATGCCCTCTCTATCTATCTGGTTTGGTGTGGTATATCTTTTTCTTTATTTCCTTAATAACCTTCTTTGTTAACTACCAAATCATGCAGTGGTTTCTCTACATTCCATGCGGTTGTTGTGGCTGCTCTTTCCTTTTACCTGGTAGTGTTATCGGACCTTTTTAAAGATGATTCAATTCATGATTCAGTAATAAACCGGAGATCTGCAATATCTGATGCCACATTTGGGGTTAGTCTTCTGCGATGAAACTACGTCTATGCTTCATGCTTATTAGCCATTATATATTATATATCTACTCCTCCATATTTTTGGCATCTTTGACGCTTTTGTGATATTTTTGTAATTTACATGAAGATTGATTGTCTGGCATATTGGATGGTGATTTATTTGAGGAAAAACATACTGGACAATTAAGTATTTTTGTAATTAGAGAACCTTTTGTGTTTGACGATACTATCCTGTAGCAATTCTAGGCAATCCAATATGCAGTTTCAGGATTCTTGGTAGATTTCTTGATGCAATTTGGAATCCCATATTCTGCAACAGTTAGGAATTGGAGTTTGATCTTGATTTTTTTTCTTTTCAAAATCATTCCAAAATCGAGTTTCAGTTTTAGGGTTTTCTTGAAACCTTAGTTTGCAAAGATCAAGATTCGTTTGATTGTCATTCTGCAAAATCGAGAGAATTTGTTCTTGGGGTTTTCTGGAACTCTAATCTTTCAGAAAAGATCTGATATGCAAAAAAGCACCATCAACAAGTTTTCTTCCTCATTCATCAAAGAAGGGCATCCAGATCCAGGCACGAAGCCTCCACTCGACATCCAGATCCTTACGCGAGCCATAATCAGATCCAGGCGACTGGAAACCCTATTCCCAATTAATAGAAGAAGAAGATACATAAGGTGGCGGAGCCCCCTTGCACATCGCGCTTCCAGGCGCAACATGCCCCTCCCCTAGTCATTAGCGACGGCGGCCTCATGTTTTGTCTTCTCCCAACTTGGTCGATGTCATTATTTTCCGACCAATCTGGGAGAAAGGGGGAGTATTGTGTAAAGTCGCAGGCTTGTCAAAATTTTCAGATTCTCCAGATTCCAGATTACATGCTATTCAGATTTCAGACTCTATAGTTGTTCAAACTCGATGATCATCTTCGCAGTCCTCAATTTCAGACACATACGTGTATGCGGTCTTTTCAGATGCGCACATGTATGCCATCATTGTTTGTGGTCCCCATCATTCTTGTTTTGTCGGCCGGAGTTTTCATGTGATCCGTAGGGACTCCAGAGTAGAGATCCCACTCTCTATGCCATGTTGGCTAGGATTTTCATGTGATTTCATAGGGACTTCAGAGTAGAGTACCAGTCTCTGTGCCAGATGGGAGAGACCAAGTTCTCCGACGAGGAGATTTCTTCAGACTCTATTCTCAAGTGATTGTGAACTCCAGTACAAGATCCTTTCGAGGTTCCTATGAGAGAGAACCCATTTCAAGGTCCTTATGAGAGAGACTCGTCTTTAGAGATCTGTATATGGATAATTAGTGATGCTCTTTTCGACCCTTTCAGAGATGGAGCAATTGTCCACATGTTGTGTCGGACTAGAGTTCTCCATGTAGAGACTCATTTTCAGTTGCAGTGACTCTGACATGCGTAGTACAGAGCACGTGCTCTCCGACGAGGAGATTCAGTTGACTCACACTCCAACCCGTTTGTCCTCCTCACCTGTACGACATGAGAAGCAACATCTTCGACAACAACCGATAGTTGTGCGTATTGAGTTGATATTATCTGTAGTGTTATGTAGCGTGAGTTGGGATTTCTTCCTGTTTGTCCAAACTGAGCATTGCATGCTCCAGCTTGAGGGGGAGTGTTGGAGTATTTGTTTATTACCTCATACAGAGTTTAGTCCCATATCTACCATCTGTGGGATGTGGAGACTCAGTGGGGGCTATACATAAGCCTCCACATCTATTGTATCCATTGAGAAAAGCAATATACTATCAACCCTTTGAGGCATTCTCCCGTGGTTTCTTCCCTCTCCTTAGGGAGTAGGGTTCCACGTTAAATCCCTTGTTCTTCCATATTTTATCTTTACTCTCTGCTATGCTTCCGCATTCCTATATTCTAACAAGATCAATTAAGGATCTTAAAATGTAGCGAAGATAAGTTAGATTTTTGTCAATTTAATTCAATTTATTGCATTGTCCAATTCAATCTATCTAATCATTACGAAGCTATTGGTTAACAGGTTTTCAAAGGTGGTTGAATGTTGAAGTTATTTCACATGTTAAAGCACTTTCATCAAGGGGCAATCTATTCTAAAATGTTCTGTGGTGACATATAAGGTTGTTGCTTTGTGGGAGACAAATTACATCATGGGTTCCTTTGGAAGGTCGATTTCAATTAGGCCTACAATACACCAAGGTGGTTTTTTTCTCTAGCTGGCTTTCAAATAGCACGTGTTTCCAGACATGAGGGTGGCTTGGACGAACCGTTGTGTTACCGCGATCTTCTTATTAGCGACAACATTAAGCATCAAGATGCTGGATATAACTGCTAAAGGGAATAAGATAGTGCCACAACCCCAATTCCAGGTCATCAGATCCTCCCATATCCGGATCTTGTTACCCAACAATAATTTATTCAGTAATCACAACTAACATTAAGAAAGAGACTGCAAATAAAATACTCAGAATGAAGTATTTCAAAACTTTTCCATTCACAAATAAAGTTTACATGATACATTGTCCCATTAAAATCATTTACATGTACAACGACTGGAATTAAATACACAAAACAATTACCAACTACCTTATAGAGTAGAGCTACTGTGGCTGGCTGGATGGTTGAAATCCTTGCGATGGCTCACCAATACTGTTGGGTTTTCTATAAATCATAGGATAATAATTAGTGAATGCTAAGTAACGAAGAAGAGAAAAGTAAACAAATGGTGTAATTTTGCAAAACTTATTGTCACGAAATGTTTCGTTGCTTCTCATTAGTTTAAGTCTTATTCCTTCTATTCCACATTAAGGATTAGTCCAGGGGAACCCCACCATTCATGGACTCCGAAATTGTGGACACTTTGGGATAGGAGATTGTATTGATCTGGTGAGCTTATGCTGCCACACGTCACCTCAATCAATCCTCCAATACTACCCCGATAATTTTCCTTTTCTTTTATTATCCATGGTTTCAAACCCTCAGCCTAGAAAACAAAGAAGCACACCGTCCTCGAGGACCCGGTTGCTTAAAACCTCAGGCTAACCTTTAATCTCATAATCTAGCTGCTTTAAAAATATGTCATCGTTACCCAGGCGCTATTGAACCACCCGTGCCTCCACATGGCATGATTACATCTTCCTTCGTTCAACCGAATATATTGGCATCCAGTAACACACATTGTCAATCATTCATTTCGTGCACACTTATCATAATAGGGCAACCATGTACGACCTAGGTAGGGCAAGGTCAGTACGGGTTCCTTCCGACAAACCTACAGGTTGCATGTCCGACCTGTAGTTCTACTCCCAGTCATTTTTAACGTAACACACGACCCTTTTAAGGATCCAACTCAATACACATCAATTCTCATGATGTAAATCCTTCGTTAAGCCTTCAATTTGCATATTCATCAATACCGAGTATAGACTTACACATATATTAATTCATGTGTAAAAATACTCATATTTATGTATATTTGAACTCCAAACCCTAACTTTCCAAGCCACCGCATCTATTTGATACTTAGACATTATTTTAGTGGAAATTACGAAGCACTTTCCGTATTTTCTCAAAACTAGTCAAATTAGGGTTCCTCATAGCTAAGAATGTAAAATCAGACATTTTAACAATCTCATATGAAAATCCAACAACAAAAAGGAAGGATTTTGTTACCTAATCGAGATCTCTCTCGTGTATGCAGTACTTTATCGTGATTCGTTTTCGGAAAAGGATGATTTACAGTTCCTTGAAATGATCGAATTTCATTTTCGTATCAAAAACAGTAAAAACATGCCAAGAACGCGAAGAACGAACGAAGATACGAAGAGCGCGAAGAACACGCGAAGAACACACGAAGAACACGAAGAACGTGAAGAATTCCCCTTATACGGGGTGATATTTTTAGGAAAATTGTGGCAGATTTTCCCCTTACATTGGGATATATTTTTAGGAAATTTTGACAGAGTTTCCCCTTATATCGGGGCATTTTTAAAAGAAAATCGAAAATAGTTTCCTCTACAAAATGACTGAGAGGAAAACAACAACGAAACTGAAAGAACAGAACGACAAGCGATGGAGAATCGGTAGACACCACTCGTCTTAGGTGAGTGAAGGTGTGACGAATCACATGGTTCACTGACGTGTATAGCCAACCGCACCTAAGTAGGGTGTTACACAGATTTCTCCTCGAACCACAAAAAAATGAATCGAAAAAGAAGATGAATAAAAAATCCTAGTTTAAGTTCGAGCATACTCACTGTGGAAATAAGAAGGAAGAAGTTATATTTGTCGTAGCCCTAGAGCTCTCTTATATAGGAGACAAGCTCTAGGAAAAAAATACATTGATAGCCGAAGGAAATATAAAATTAGAGGATAACATATAAAGAGATATAAATATCTCAACACTCCCCCTCAAGCTGGAGCGTAAATATCTATCATGCTCGACTTGGAACAACAACAATGAAATGGTTCCTTTGCAAGTGCTTTGGTGTACATGTTAGCAATCTGGTCGCATGAAGCAACATGAGAAGTGAATATAAACCCTTTCTGAATCAAATCATGGCTGTAGTGGTAGTCAACCTCAATGTGTTTTGTCTGTTCATGAAGGGTCGGATTATTTGCTATAAATAGTGCAACTTGATTATCATATTCTAAATGCATAGGAAGAGGTACCTCCATAGTTAGGTCAGTCAGGACAGACTTGACCCACATCATTTCTTTTCTCCCTTAGGCCATCGCCCTATACTCTGATTCTGCGCTAGATCTGGCCACAACTGTCTGTTTTTTGCTCTTCCATGAAACTATTGAGCTGCCAACAAACACAATGATGCCTGAAGTTGACTTCCTGTCCTTCCGACACCTGACATAGTGTAACATCCAGATCCGCACAAACCCGAACCCGACCCGACTAGGGTCCGTTTAACCCAATAAAGTTGTCAGTCGGCATTAGATGACTCAAATCGATCAATTGATCGTGAATCAAAAGTCGTTCGATTGAAATCAACCAAAAATCGGTCGCATTGTAATGCATGCCCGAAAAAGTTGCGACGTAAATTCGGAAATCGCGAAACAACCGAGAGCGTCCAAAAATTCGATTCGACGAAATAAGATCAACGGAATCGACCGTTCGTCAATTAGAATTCTTTTGGTATTTTAATTTCGCAAAATTTAACCCCAAACCAAAACCGTATCTCAAAAAGTTCGGAGATTTAAACCCGATCAAAAGTATATCAATATTATATTCATATTAATCGTCATTTAGAGATGATCAAAACGAGATATTAGCATCGAAATCCAACACTCAAGGTGCTCGTACATGCGAGTTTTACGATTTTCACAAAAGAACAAATATATATATATATATATATTGTATTCAAAATAATTATTAAAGAGTGATGTCATGAATGACATCGTCATCAATGACATCACTAGCGGTGATGTAAAAAATAAATAAAATGGGAAAAGAGGAAGCTTCATGGATGTTTCCCTCTTCCTATTCCTTAATTACTAAATTCCCCTCCCATTTCCTTCCCCTATTCCTATGCTCTCCCCATGTCCAACGAAGTACTCCATTCTCCTTTTCTTTTTCCCATTTCCCCCAAAAGTCCCCAATTCCTTTTTTTCATTTTCTTCTGCAAATTTCTAGTCGAGAGCTGCAACTTTCTTCCTTTCTTTATGTTGGAAACTCCCCTGGAGAGCCTCAAATCCAGCCTTGTTACTGCAATCAATCTGCTGCTCTTCTCATCCCAAGTGTTGTTAGAAGCTCTGCTGCAACTTTTTCTTTATGCAGCAACTGCTGCATGTCCAAAGAATCCTTCTCCAACAAGTGTGCTGCAGTTGCAAGACATAGAAATCCCTACATGCATGCTTCTTGATCTAAGCTCAAAACCTCCTTCAAATTAAAGGGTCTAAGGTACAATCCAAGACCTTCCTCTTGCTGTCAACCATGGATCTTTGTTCAAATTAACATATCCTTGTCACCAATTGACATTGTGACTTTTGGGAAATTATCGGTGGGTAGATATGATCACAATTTTCTTTACAAATTGGACAATCCGTCTTAGAGGAACTTGGAGCATCTTATGTAGAGAAGTTTGTTCCCCCCATATAGGTGGGTGGAGACACTTGTATCAATCAACTATGCTTATTTGTAAAATTTTTATTGGAGCTGACATAGATATCTGAATGGACGACGACGGTAACGGTCTCTGGAAGGTCACTCTGGTGTGAATGCATGGTATCTCTGGGATCGAACCTGTTCAAACGCTGCATTAGATCTTTAAAGTCCCCTTATGGGACTACCACAGACTGTTTATCACCCTTAGTAGTGACAATTCGCGCAGTAGGTGTTGGATACCCATGTTTGCTTTAGCAGACGACCTTAAAGTGCTCTATTTCATGGTAGAAAGTACATTGGATGGTGCTGCGTCCTTGGCCTCATATGGAGTGACCACACCCATGACCATGTGTAGGCCATGGCCTCCTATGCCTGGATGGGACAGCAAGTCCTGTGATCCGGCCTTGGACTTCAATAACAATGTTGGTAAGAGAGTGCTAGATGACGTGGAGTTCTATATGCCTTCTCAATATTGGATAGAGTTGTGCCACTAATTATTTGGTCTCAAGTAGCAACATAATACGGGACAAGACTTGCAAGGAATACCGTAATTGCCATGTGTTGGTAGTATTTCTTCTATGTAGGTAGGTACTCAGCTAGGGGCATCCCGCTTGCTTGAGATTCATCATATCAAAATACATCTGGAATATCCTGTTAGAGTTCCTCTTGTCTATGTATATATTTCACAAAGGTTTACATGTCGTAAGCAGTTGTAGAATAGACCATTTCATATGCAATTCTATCGATGACGCTGACCATGATCTTTTGAGCTCAATATCCCATCGTCTTTCGCCCATGTAACATACTTGCTTGTCTTGGCAGTAGGTTTAGGCTCAGGCAAAATATGCTCCTTTTCATATCCTCGCACCTTGCATGATCATTAGGAACATCTGCAATCATTTGGGGTAGTTGGTCTCGTCTTACTTGGGGGTTGAGCCGAATGAGAGTCGACAGACACTCCATCCTTTGGATCACTGAGACATCACTCCTGATTCAGATGTATCTGATTATGTTGCTAGGACTGTTTGCAGGGAAATATGAAAGATGATAAATGCTTAGATCGTATTATGATGGATATGATCAAAGTTTGTTGATAAGAAGTTGACCATAACCTGTAAGGGTATGGAAAAATAGTTGGCTAGAACGTGTGGGGTTTATGTTGGAGCCCGTGGGGGCCAGAGAAACCCAAGGAGTCTTGTTGCTGTGGGATATTATACAGTGGATGAACAACTATTGTCCTTAATTGGAGAGTGTAGCGTCAACGAAGATGCTCACAAGGAGAGTGGGGGGGGGGTGTTACATGCATGGTTGATTTAACGTAGATGGGGGGTATGCGGGGTTGGAGAAGGAAAATGTTGGGGGGGGGGTCGATCGGGCAGTGGTGGTTGGGGTCAGTGGTGGTGGTTGGAGTTGGTGCTAACGGAGAGGCGACTGTGCGCTGGGGTTGGGGAGGAGAAGCACATCAAGGAGAATTGTGGTGGTGGTATGGGCATGGGGGGGCGCTTGGGTTTTGTTTATATGTATGGGTGGGGTGGGATGGAGGTGGAGAACCCTCCTACCAAATTGAATACTAGAATGAAATTTTCATATCGAGACGGAGAACCTTAGGGCTCCTTATCTAGGTGGAAACCTAAGGTTAGGGGTTACTGTTGGGAAAAATAAGAGAGTTGTTTTTTTCTGAGAACCCTAGGCTCTCTTATATAGAGGAGAGACCTATGTGTATATTACATAAAATAGACAGAGAAATAAAATAACAGAGAAGGTACATATAAACATAGAAATATCTCTAAACTCCCCCTCAAGATGGAGCATAGATATCAATCATTCTCAACTTGGACGAACACTTTTGAAATAGTCCCCTGAGTAATGCCTTGGTAAAGATATTTGCCGTTTGCTCTCCTGAACTGACATGAGAGGTAGACATCAAACCCTCTTGAATCATATCTCTACTATAATAGCAGTCTAACTCAATATGCTTCGTTCTTTCATGGAATGCAGGATTATTCGCAATAAATAAAGCAACTTGATTATCACATTGTTGCTGCATGGGTAGAGGTATATTTATATGCAAATATGCTAATACTGCTCGAACCCACATCATTTTTTTTGCCTTCCTTTGGCCATAGCCCTATACTCAGATTCAACACTTGATCTAGCCACTGCCATTTGTTTCTTGCTTTTCCAAGAAATAAGAGAACTGCCAACAAAAACAGCGAAGCCTGAAGTAGACTTCCTATCCTTAGGACACCTTGCATAGTCTGCATTAGCACATGAAGACATAGAAAGAGTTTCTCCTTTTTGAAAAGTAATCCTGCACCTGGAGAAAATTTTAGATATCTCAAAATAATGTATATAGCATCCATATGAACCTGTCAGGGCTATTCCATGAACCGACTCACCTGACTCACTGGAAAGGAGATATCGGGTCTAGTAATAGTAATATAGAGGAGCTTTCTCATCATCTCTCTATATCTCCTTCTGTCGACTTCATCTGTATTATCATCATATAACTTCATGCTAGGATCCATAGTAGTAGATGGTCGACACCAAATCATGCTTGTCTCATCAAGGGTCTCTGTAACATACTTCCTTTGGGTTATCACAAGACCCTACACATTCCTTGCATATTCCAACCATAAGAAATATCTTAGGGTACCAAGATCTTTGGTAACAAACTGACTTCCTAGAAATTCTTTTACCATCTTGACCCCTGCACATCATCTCCTGTAATAAGTATATCTTCAATATAGACCATAATGACAACTGCACCTCTAGATGTTCTTTGCACAAAGAGTGAATGGTCTGTATTTGACCTCCTGAACCCTTGCCTTTTAATTAGATCCGAGAGCTTTTGAAGCCACGCCCTTGGACTTTGCTTTAGACCAAGAGCCTACAAACCTGCCGATACTCCCCCGCAGTAGCAAACCCCGGAAGCTGATACATGTAATCTTCCTCCTGTAGATCTCCTTACAAAAATGCATTTTTAACATCTAATTGAAACAAAGGCCAATCTCATACCACTGCTACTGAAAGTAGGACACACAGAGTAGAGTGACGAGCAACTGAAGGGAACATGTCCAAGTAATCCATGCCATAGGTCTGAGTAAATCCTCGTGCCAATTTTGCCTTGTAGCAATCAAGGCTCCCATATGTATGATGTTTAACAGTAAATACCCATTTGCAATTGACAATAGACGTCCCAAGAGGAGCAGACACCAAACTTCAGGTACCACGTGATTGCAAAGCAACCATTTCTTCCTCCATAGCCAAGCTCCGGTGACTATCCTTAAAGGCCTCCTAATAATTTCGTGGAATGTCCACGGCAGAAAGAGCCACTTCAAATATCTGAAATTCCCCTGTCAGACAATGAAAGGAGACCTGAGAGACAAGAGGGTAGGAAGCACAAGACCCCTTCTGCTTCCGAACTATAATGGGTATATCGAGGTCATTGGGAACCTCCTCCATCTGTGGATTATTCTCCTGCAACGAATCCTGTACAAATATATCTCCAAACCCATCGTTAAAAACCATGTTATCAGAACAAACCTAGGGCATACTGGATGGTGGGTGATAACCGTGAGCAGAAGCGGTCTAACGGGTATAGAATTTTGGTAATGGTGGAGCAATGGGCATATGCGACCGGGTAGTAGGAGGGGGTGGAGAAGGTTGTGGTGGAGGAGGTATCGGTGATGGCATTGGTGGAACCACATGCACATGGGGAGGAGGTGACTGACTCGTTAGAGGGGGTGGCATGTAAACCTCATCATCTGAGTCTGATGAAGCCAACCTGTCACCTGTAGGAGAGAAATACATCACAAACTCAAAAAATGATATCAACACTGATATAGTATCTCCTGCACAATGGATCATAAAACCGATATCCCTTCTGGGTCCTGCTGTACCCAACAAACACACATTTGACAGCTATAGGAGTGAGCTTGTCAAGACCTGGAAACAACTGGTGAACAAAAGTAATAGAGCCAAATACACAAGGAGTAAGTGAGAACAAATCCTTCTTAGGGAAAGCTATTGAGAAAGGAATTCTCACCCAAGATAGACGATGTCATGTGATTCATCAAATAGCATGCCGTAAGAACTGCATCACCCCAAAGCGAATGTGGGGCACGACTATGAATGATAATAGTCCGAGTGACATCAAGTAGATGGCGATGCTTTCTCTCTGCAACACCATTCTGTTGAGAAGTGTAAGCACAAGATGTTTGATGAATAATTCCACGGGATGAAAGGAAATTGGATAGAGCACGAGTCCAAAATTCCATAGCATTATCAGTGTTGGGAAAAGAGTCTTCGATACTCATTCAGAATAACCCTAGGCTCTCTTATATAGGGAGAGATCTTAAGGGTAAATTACAGAGAGGTCTATAAAAGATAAAGAAATAACGATGAGATACTTAAAGAGATAATAATACTACGAACTATCTCTACACTCCCCCTCAAGGTGGAGCATAGATGTCTATCATGCTCAGCTTGGATGAATATATCTGAAAATGTCCTCTGAGAAGTGGCTTGGTGAATACATCTGCAGTCTGATCTCCTGAGCTCACATGTGCAGTAGATATCAATCCTCTCTGGATCAAGTCTCTAGTGTAATGGCAGTCAACTTCAATATGCTTGGTCCTTTCATGGAAAGCTGGATTGTTGGCAATGAATAATGCTTCATGATTGTCACACTGAAGCTCCATAGGTAGGGGCACAGCTACATGTAGATCTTCTAGTACGGACCGAACCCACATCATTTCCGTGCTTGCTTGAGCCATGGCCCTATATTCGGATTCGGCACTGGACCTTGCCACAACAGTTTGTTTCTTGCTTTTCCAAGAAAACAGAGAGCCTCCAACAAATACTGCGAACCCTGAGGTTGATTTTCGATCCTTAGGGCATCCTGCATAATCTGCGTCTGCACACGCTGAGATGGATAAGTCTGTGCCCTTTCTGAATAGCAGCCTTGACCCTGGAGAAGACTTCAGATACCTCAGTATCATGTGTATAGCATCCATGTGAACCTGTCTTGGCTGCTCCATAAATTGCCTCACCCTGCTAACTGCAAATTGAATGTCCGGACGAGTTATGGTAATGTAGAGGAGTTTTCCCACCATTTCTCTATATCTCCTCTTATCTACTTCATCAGTATCACCATCATACAACTTCATGCTAGGGTCCATGGGAATACTTGATGGTTTGCATCCATCCATGCCAGTCTCAATCAGGAAGTATGTAATGTACTTTCGTTGGGTCATCACCAAGCCCTGTGCATTCCTTGCAAATTCCAACCCCAGAAAATATCTTAGGGTTCCTAGATCCTTTGTAACAAACTAACGGCCTAGGAATGCCTTCGCCCTTTCTATGCCCTGAGCATCATCTCCTGTAACAAGAATATCATCCACATAGACCATAATGACAACCGTACATGCCGATGACTTCTGGACAAACGAGTGATCGACATCTGACCACTTGAATCCCTGTTGCTCAATTAGGTTGGACAACTTCTGGAACCATGCTCTCGGACTCTGTTTGAGGCCATATATCGCCTTGTGAAGCCTACAGACCATATGCTTCTCCCCCTCAGCAGTAAACCCAGGTGGCTGTTGCATGTAGACTTCCTCTTGTAAGTCCCCGTACAGAAAGGCATTCTTGACATCTAGTTGAGATATACTCCATTCACGAACCATAGCAACAGATAAGAGAATACGAAGAGTAGAGTGTCTCGCCACTGGAGAGAACGTATCCATGTAATCCACGCCATAGGTTTGTGTAAACCCACGGGCGACCAAGCGTGCTTTGTACTGATCCAACATGCCATCTGCATGATATTTAACTGTAAAGACCCACTTACAGCTCACAACGGATGCATCAGGAGGTGCAGGGACCAAAGACCATGTGCCACGGGACTGCAAGGCCCTCATCTCTTCTTCCATAGCTATTCTCCAGCAATCATTCTTCAAACCTTCCTGGTAGGTCCGTGGTATATCCACGGAAGACAAGGCTGAGGCAAATCTCCGAAAATCACCAGTGAGACAGTGAAAGGAAACCTGTGAGGCAAATGGATAAGAGACACATTGCCGCCTCTGCTTCTGAATAGCAATCGGAACATCAAGATCATCATCTGCTGTACTGGATGGGCCAATGTCGTCCTGTACTGAAGAATCCTGCACATGTACCAAACCTGACCCGTCAGTAGTAATGCCATCTGAACATACCTGAGGCGTGATGAGTGGCTGATGTGTAGTCTGAGCAGGACCTGACCGGCGCGTATAGAATTTTGGTAGCGGTGAAACGAGAGGCCGTGGAATGGGTGGAGGAGGAGGAGGCGGTGGTGGTGCTGGCGTGGAGACAGGCACATGGGAAGACTCAGGTGAACTCCATGTAGGTGGTGGGGGAACATAGACTTCATCATTGGTAGTGGATGGTACCAGTCTGTCACCTGCAGGAGAGAAATACATGACAGACTCAAAGAAAGTGACACCAGCACTCACGAAGTACTTCTTATTCGTAGGATTATAACACCGGTAGCCCTTCCGAGTCCTGGAATAGCCAACAAAGACGCACTTGACTGCTCTAGGAGAGAGTTTGTCAAGTCCGGGAGATAGAATATGAACGAAATCTACAATACCAAAGACACGTGGAGTCAGTGAGAATAACTCCTTGTCTGGAAAAATAAGAGAGATAGGTATCTTCTCACCAAGAACTGAGGATGGCATTCGATTGACTAGATAACATGCAGTAAGAACAACGTCCCCCCAGAAAGAAATAGGAGCACAACTCTGAATCAACATGGTTCGAGTAATATCCAAGAGGTGGCGATGCTTTCTTTCTGCCACCCCATTTTTCTGTGATGTATATGCACAAGTGGTTTGGTGAATAATACCCTTTGATGAAAGAAATTGAGAAAGTGAGCGTGTACAAAATTCTAGGGCATTATCCATCCGAACATATTTGACTGAGGAGGAGAAAACATTGTGCACTTCATGAATTAAGTTCTTGATCACATCTCCTGCTTCATATTTATTTTTCAAAAGAAAGACCCATGACACACGAGAAAAATCATTCACTACCACAAGATAAAATCTTTGCCCCTGATGATCGGGAACACGACTCGGACCCCATATATCTATATGTAACAACTCGAATGGGGAGCTACTGCTCCGACTCTGACGACTTGGAAAGCTTGACCGATGATGCTTTCCCAACTGACATGCTTCACAGCGGAAAGACGAACTAGGAGAGATCTGGGGCAGAAGATGGTGCATTTTCTGGAGCGGAAGGTGACCAAACCCGAGATGCCAGATGTACGGAGAGACTGGTCCGGCAGAATGAGAGGAGACGCCAGCATAGGAATCCCGAACCAGCCGATATAGACCATTCTGCTCAGAGCCACAACCAATCACCCTGCCCGTGAGTATGTCCTGAAAAATGAGAGAAGACGGGTCAAATATAGCACGACAATGCAAATCCTTCGTAATCTGACTAACAGATAACAGATTCATTGAGAACTCAGGAGCATGTAGGACGTTCTGTAGCTGCATAGTGGAGGATGGGAAGACCTCCCCCTGTCCAACAAGGGGCGAATGGGTACCATCTGCGATCTGTACTGAATGGCTGTGAGGAATGTCCCTGTAGGACTGTAATCTATCTCTATCTCGGCAGAGGTGATGTGTGGCTCCAGAATCTATAACCCAGTCAGATATATCATGAGATGGTGTGAATGCAGTAGATCTACCTGAGGTACTAGCAGCGGCAGATGAACTGGCGGAGGCTGTAGCAACAACATCTGAAGGACCACCGGACGAATCACCAGATGAATGTGGCATAATATCTCGGAGACGTGGCACAAGTTCGTCAAATCGATTATCTGCAGTAGATGGTGATGGAGACTGAGAATGCTCTGCAACACGTGCTGATGCTGGGAATTCATGCTTAGAATAGCATGTCTCCTCCGAGTGTCCTGTGCGGTGACAATAAGAGCATAACTGACTGAAGCGACCACCCTTCCCTGGGGTCCACAGCCACGTCCACGACCACGACCAGAAGGCGGGCCACCTCTCCCACGCGAGTCTGCCATCGCTGATGGGGGTGGAGTAGAAGAGCTGGATGAAACAGTAATGCGACTGAGCCTTCTGTAAACATCCTCCACTGGAGGAATAACTGCATCAGCTAGGATCTGAGACCGGACTGCATCATATTCAGGATCAAGGGCCGCAAGTAGAACACCCACCATGGTGGCGTTCCGAAACGTCTTCTGCTGCTCAGGAGTAGCAGTGAGTGGAATGGTGCTGTATAACTTCTCAAACATCCCTCTTAGGAATGTATATAGGGAATGGAGAGGTCTGCCGCTCTGCTTCATTGTGAAAATGTCATGCTGAAGCTGCAACATCTTTGTCTCATTTCGCACCTGCGAATATGTAGCGGCAAGAATGTCCCACATTGCCTTAGCAGTGGGCTGATGGATGACGTCATTAGCAATCTCCATTGTCAATGTACCAGACAACCGGACCTTTGCGTAGGAGTCATCAGCCTCTCATGAGGCATATATCCCTTTCTTCTCTGCAGGCTCATCCTCGGTAAGAATGTGCTTCTTACCATTTGACTTCATGAGGCTCGTGAACTGCATAGCCCAGAGCTCATAGTTAGACCCGTCCATCTTCACTATTGGCGCAGGACCTTTGAATGCGCCGGTGGAGGGCATATCGACTTTCGATTCTGACATACTGCTGCTGGAGAAGAACTAGGGTATGTAGACAAGGTGATGAATGTCTACACCAACTGCATTGGATTTGAGTGCGTATGTAGACGTTACGCACTCAAATCCATATATCAGACGAAGAGAGGACTAGGGCATGCCTTAGAGGAGGCTTACAGCCCTTGCAGCGGCAAGGATGCCGCCTGGGATGGGACAGCGGCGACCTGGGATGCCGCCTGGGAGGTCTACGGCTGGCTGGGTGCCGCTGGGGGCCTTGGGCGGCGAGCTGGGGTCCGCCTAGAGGCTTCTGCGGCGGGCTGGTATGCCGCCTGGGGGCCTCGGGAGGCGGGCTGTGATCACGTGGAGGCCTAGGGCGAGAAGGAGAAGCCCTGGGGCGGCGGGGAGAGGCCCTAGGGCGTAAGAGAGAGGGAGCCGGAGATCGGCGTCGAGGAGAGGGCGGCGGGTGGGGAAGGGAGCGGCGGGTGTGGAGAGCCATAGGGTGGCTCTGATACCATGTTGTGAAAAGAGTCTTCGATAATCATTCAGAAAAACCCTAGGCTCTCTTATATAGGGAGAGACCTTAAGGGTAAATTACAGAGAGGTCTATAAAAGATAAAGAAATAACGACGAGATACATAAAGAGATAATAATACTACGAACTATCTCTACAATCAGTTCTCACAAATTTCACAGAGATAGAAAAACATTCCGCACTTCGTTGATATAAGTTTTGATCACATCCCCTGCTTCAGATTTATTTTTCAATAGAAACATCCATGTCAAACAAGAAAAATCATCCACAACAACAAGATAAAACCTATGTCTCTGGTGATCAGGAACACGACTCGGACCCCAAATGTCAATATGAAATAACTCAAAAAGGGAGTTACTGCTCCGACTCTGACGACTAGGAAAAGTAGACCGATGACGCTTTCCTAACTGGCACGCCTCGCACTGGAAGGAAGAGCCCGGTGAAATCTGCGGTAACATATGCCGCAACTTCTGAAGAGGGAGGTGACCAAAGCGTAGGTGCCAGGTATAAGGAGAAACTGGTTCTGTTGCATAAGATGATACTCCGACATAGGGAGTTCGGACCATGTGATAAAGACCACCCTGCTCATGGCCACACCCAATCACTCCGGCTGTAATAATGTCCTGAAAAACAAGAGACGATGGGTCAAAAAGCGTAGGTGCCAGGTATAAAGAGAAACTGGTTCTGTTGCATAAAAAGATACTCCAACATAGGGAGTTCGGACCTGTGATAAAGACCACCCTGCTCATGGCCACATCCAATCACTCTGGCTGTAATAATGTCCTGAAAAACAAGAGACGATGGGTCAAAAATAGCCCTACAATGCAAATCCGTTGTTATCTGATGAATGGATAACAAATTCTTAGAGAAATGAGGTGCATGTAACATATTCTACAGACGCATCGAAATCGTCAAACAAATCTCCCCCTATCCGGTGATCGAGGAATGAAGTCATCTGCAATCACAACAGTTCACCATGGTGGAACCTATCTATATGCTGTAAGCTGATCTCTGTCCCCAAGTAAATGGTGCGTTGCCCCATAATCCATAATCCGTTCAGTAATCTAAGACCTGTGACAGGATGTAAAAGCAAAAGTTCTATCTGAGGTACTAGTCGTAGTAGACGTACTGGAAGATGCGAAGGCTGCTACATCTGAATGGCCTGGTAGAGATGGTGAAGAAGCTGGAGGCATGATATCCTGCAGTCTAGCTACGAGGTCATCAAACCTCTGATCAGAAGTAGGAGCAGCTGGAGATGCAACCCGCTTCGCTACACGGGCTGAAGATGGAAAACCATGCTTGGAATAACATGTATCCTCGGTATGTCCTGAACGACGACAGTACGTGCATGGCTGAAGAATGCGATCTCCTCTACCACAATATCCATGTCCACGAAAAGAAGAAGAGCCCCCTCTTCCTTGAGAGGCTGCCATAGCCAAAGAAATCTGGCTAGGGGCTATGGACGGAACAATAATCCTGCTGAGCCTGCAGAAAGCTTCCTCTATGGGAGGAATAGTGGCATCCGTTGGAATCTAGGAGCGAGCATCATCATATTCAGGGTCAAGGGCTGCTATGAATATACCAACCATGGTAGCATTCCTATATGTCTTCTTTTGCTCTGGAGTAGCCGTTAGAGGCATGAAGCTGTAGAGCTTCTCAAATATCCCACGTAAGGATGTATAAAATGAATGAAGGGGGCGTCCATTATACTTGATAGTGAATATGTTATGTTGGAGTTGGAGGATCTTCGTCTCGTTCCTCGTGTGAGAATATATTGCTGTGAGGATATCCCACATCGCCTTAGCAGTAGGCTGATGTAACACATCATTGGCGATCGCAATCGTCAATGTACTAGAAAGCCAAACTTTGGCATATGCGTCGTTCGCCTCCCACAAAGTGTTTATCCCGGTTTACCCGACCGGCTCCTCCTTGGTAAGAATGTGTTTCTTACCATTTGACTTCATAAGGCTCATGAACTGCATAGCTCAGAGCTCATAGTTTGTCCCGTCCATTTGACAATAGGCGTTGGACCTCTGAAAGCGCCTATGACGGGTACACTGACTTTATTCTCAGACTTATTGCCGGATGTAGAAAACTAGGGGTTGTAGACCAAAGAGTGAATGCCTACACACATAAGTGGATTTGAATGCATATGTAGACTTATGCACCCAAATCCATCAAACAAACAGAGGGACCGACGCCGACGACGGAGAGATGGCCTCGAGAGAAGGCCGGCGACAACTGGAGGTTGGCGACGCTGGAGGTAGGGGCGGCGCGCGGAGGGGGGGGGGTGGAGGGGCGACACGCGGAGGAGCGGTGACGCATGAAGGGATGACGACACGCGGAGGGGACAGAAGGTGGGGCTAGGGTTAGGGTTTCGAGTATGAGAGCTCCGGTGTTGGACTGCAACTCTGATACCATGTTGGGAAGAATAAGAGAGTTGTTTATTCCTAGGAACCCTAGGTTCTCTTATATAGAGGATAGACCTATGGGTAAATTATATACGATAGGCATAGAGAAATAAAATAACAGAGAAGGTCAATAGAAACATAGAAATATCTCTACAGTTACTGTAGGAGACGACTTTGCACTGAGTCGACCGGATTACCCCTAGTGTTGGGGTTTACATAATGTCACAAATAAGCCATTGCTTTTGTTATCATTAACATCATTGTTTTAACAATATGGGCCTTGTGGCTTCGAAGAAATGAGAAAACATGCTTCATTCCATGTCTTCCTATAGAAGAACCTGGGAAGCTGGTAAGTAAAGACTTGAATGGTCACAGAATTATCTAAGAGACTGCAATGGAAGTGTTAGATGCTTGCTTCTAAAAACAATAATTAGACTTTGATATCTAGATCAACACACAACATTCTACATATAAATTCAGATAACATTAAAAGTATATAAATTTACTCCATTAGTTTGAATCTGTTTGTTATCAGGGATTGGCCCAAGATAGATCTGAATGGAGGCGAAGAATCCATGTAGCCGACCCTACTTAATTGTGGGAAAAGGCTTGGTTGTTGTTGTTGTTTTGTTGTTTGTTAGTTTGAATCTGTTTTTCTTTTTATTTAGATATTAATTAAATATTTTCTTGCCGACTTGGGAATGACATTTCGACTTTTTCCAGCTATCAATTGGTTATTTTCTTGCTGACTTGGGAATGATACTTCGACTTTTTCCAGCTTTAGGGGGCAAAGAGTATGTAAGTGGATTATGTTTTGTTTCAACGTAAAATTTCGGGATTAATTTCTTTGAAAACTATTTGAAATTGTCATTTGACCAGATTCTACATCACGGGCTGTCCCTTTACTCAATGATTCTTGCATTAGTAAGTGGCAAGGCTCATATCTACATTCTCATGGTTTTGTTTTCTGAAATCACAACTCCTTTTGTAAATCTCCGATGGTATGCCGAATTTATTTGTTACAATCTTACAATAGTTGACTCATTTTCGACAGCTAAGTTTTGTAATAATTGGAATTTGTATAGGTATTTAGATCGTGCTGGAGAAAAGAACTCCAGGCTTTATCTTTGGAATGGTGTTGCTTTATTTATGGGTTGGCTGGTAAGATGAAATACAGTTTCAATCTTTTGTATTCGCATTCTCAATATCAAGTGGAATATAAAAACAGCAGTGTAACACTTGTCAAAAGAGAAGTTATTGGAATCATGAAACATAAAATAATTGGCATCTAAATAATGACTCATGTCAACCCTTTTCATCCAGTAATGCCACATTTTGTGTTTGTGAAGGGTCTATATGTTTGCTTAAAATGGGTGATGTTGATATATAATTATATTGACACAGCAATTTCTTCACATTGGGAAAACTTTCAACTGCATGTTTCATGCCATTATATCCACTTGCACTACATGAAAGTTGAAATACCATTTTAATGCTTGCATGCTGTGAAAGCTTAATTCTTGGAATGCCTCAATTGTTGGTGTGGATTTAGCAATCTGTTCATTAGATGGTCCATGATGATATAACATTTTTTTAATGTATAGTGTCATGCTTTTTTCACCTTCCCCTTGGTTGTGGAATAAAGATCGTGTTTGACACTTTAAATTGGAGATGTCTTGATCCGTGGGAGTTTACTTGATGGATCTTGTAGAACCTTTTTTAATTGTTGATGAAATTGTTCACTATTCTCGAAGTTATAAAAAATTGAGACAAGAAAGAGGGAAAAAAGTAATTAGGAATGCTAACCAGAAGGCTAGTGTGGAAGATTTAAGAGATTTGATTGTTTAACAGTCTCGAAGGTAGGTGTCTACTTAATCATACTGATGCACTACTTTCTAGATATCTTATGGTAACACGAACCTTCGATGACTTCTCCAATGTGAGCCTCATATGATGAAGGCGTTGTCCCCATTGAAAAACCCGTGAATACCCTTCGCTAATTCGTGAGAGTTAATTGATGTTCGTTGCAGGTGGGCAAATTCGGATTAATCAAAATGACCACTTAATTAATATTCAATTAAAGTCAACGCGATCAAATTTATTTTTTTATTTGGACAAGCCTAAGGTCGAACCTAAGGTCGCTGTCTCCTTAGGATGATTTTTCAGATTATTTAAATGCTAGATTTTTGAGGAGAATGTTTTAGTTTTTTTTATGCAAATGATGATGAAGTACAAATGTAGAATGTCAGCTTTAAGGTTAATTTAGCCTAAGAATGAAAAATCCAAATTAATGTGCAATTGGGCTAAAAAATCCAGAAGGCTATTTTCCTTAATTATTTATGTAATGACAAATCCAGAACTCATTTTTTTGTATTTTTATGACGTGAAATGCATGCATGAAAAATCAACACTTTCCAAGATTTTCTGCAATTATTTGTGCAAATGAAATACAAAAATTATGAAAATTTGTTAGTAGGTTAAAAATGATGAAATTAACTAGTATAATTTTTTTTGGAATTTTTAGATCCAAGATGATTTTTGTATGAATAAAACAATGCATATTGTGTGATTTGGAGTAAATTAATTTTAATAATTAGCAAATCTAATTAATTTATAGAAATAAAATTATCCTAGATATGTTTAACCGAGATCTATCCTGAAAATTCTATCTCCTAAAAATGTTTAGTTTACATACCATTAAAAATCAATTATATGAATCACAAAACAATTTATTTTAACCTAAACATGTATGCAAATTCCTTGATTTTTGAAGGCATTAAACAGAACTAATAATTTTAGAAAATAAAAAGTCTGGGAATTTTTTGGAGCAATGTGCGATTTACTATGAATTTCCAATCACAGGAAAGGCAAAATACGACAAATTTCACCACACTAAATGTTATAAATCCATCAATGCTCATAAAATTACATTAAACATTAACAATCATAGGGAATTAAATGTTTTGCAATAAGAAAGTTTTGAAATAAAAAATGTCCACAAATGATGGTTTAAAAAAAGATTCAATACAAGGGTCAAAATGCAAAATACATGATTTAAAAAACTCAAATAGCATGCATAAAGGACATAATGGGCATTACCTGAACCCGGAGGGGGTTCTATGCAAATTATTCACACATGCACGTGTCGCACGTGATGCTGGTTGGCAGGGGTCTCTGTGTGAATCTCCAACAATGTGAGGGCTTCTCAGCAAGATTCACTGCACCACACACATGTTACATGTGTTCAGGCGGCTTGGGCTTTGCTCTAGGGCTGCAACACAACATGGCTGGGTGGGGCTCGCTTCGGGCGTGGATTGACCCGTGGCTCTAGGTAGAGGTTCGTGAAGACACGTGCGGTAGACGTAATGAGCTTCTAGCCATTAGATCTGGAGGAGACCTTTAGATCAATGACAACTGTAGGAAACCTCTCCTCCTGATAGAGATCTTTGGCGATGACGATGAGGAGAAGGGAGGTCCGACAGTGATTGTCCTTCGGGTCCGATCAATTTTATTTACCATAATAGAGGGCGGTGGCTCTTCAATAAGGTACTCAACTGTTGTGATAAGCTCCAGTAGACGGATCTCAAAGAGGTTCGACACACGACCCCTGGCGATACTGCTCCGATAGATTGACCCTCTAGTCCTCGATCGTTAGACCTGCAAGATGAAGTCTACTCGAGCGCACAAGGCTCAATGATGACATTGAAGCACATAAGATGGAGGTGGATGGTAGATGGGGTCCTTGACGAAGCGAAGAAGACAGAGGACCAATGAGAGGTGGGTTGATTTCTTGCAGAAATCGATGATGATCAGGGATGACAATAGGGGGTACGTGTGACTCCCTCAGGATTTTGACGCGCAATATCTCGATTTGATCGTCTCCGAACAACGGTCAATATGAGTACCATATTGATATACTTCCGATCGAGTTTTGAACCCCCGAAATTTTTGTGATACGGTTTCGGTTTGAGGTTAAATTTTACGATTTAAAAATATCAAACGACCTCCGATTGACGAACGGTCGATTCCGTTGGTCTTGTATCGTCGAATTGGATCTAATGACGGTCTCGGTTCGTTTTGCGGTTTCCGTATTTGCGTCGCGGCTTTTCACGGCACGTATTGCAAAGGGACCGATTTTTGGTCGATTTCGTCCGAACGACTTTTGATTCACGATTAATTGATCGTTTTAAGTTGTTTAGTATTGACCGACAACGTTTTTGGGTTCATTAGACCCAAAATCGGACGAGTTCGGGTTGGTTAGAATATGGATGTTACAGTACGCGATCCTATTTGAGTGACGAGATGGAGGATATGAAGCTCATGCCTGAGCAGAACGTGAGGTGAATTAGGTGAGCGATTTGAGGTTCAAATGGAATAATGTCTCAAATTTAAAATCAGAAGATGGATTTGAGAGGGGGATAGCAGAAAACGAGATAGAAGAAGAAATAGGAAAAACAAAGAAGAAGAAGAAGAAAAAAGAGGTTAACCTGATGGGTTTATTCTCCCACCTGACAGAAGAGCTCGCGAAGGCGCTCTCCAGGTTTTCTCCTTGAGTCCTGTTGAAAAACGACGAGGCTTGGCAACAAGATGGGGTCCTACTGTAGCTTGGCCGGAGGTCCAAGGATCTCGCCTCAAGGATGGTTGGATGCCGTCGTTGCTTGACAAGATCCTGATCTCATTGTCCGAGATTGGGGAAGGATCTAGGGCTACCTTCTCTCTAAAGGAGGATGGGTGGGATGTCTGGTGAAGGGCGGTTATTTAATGGTGGTTAGGACGACGCGGTGATGGTGGAGGAGATGGTGATGTGGTCCGAGATCATGGAGGGGAGGCGGTCGTGCCATGGAGGAGGGTGAGGAAGGCGAAGGGGAGGGTGGTGCATGTGAAGGAGAGGTGTCGCCGCAAGAGGCAGAGAGACAGAGAGCGTGGACGCCGTGGAGGAGAGGGCCAGGTCCGTGGCCATCCGATCGGTCGAGATCGAACAGCCTTGAGCTCGCCACGTGGCGTGGGTTATACATAAAAGAAATTAAAAAATATAAAAATAAACAAATAAATAAAACAAAAGTAGCTGGACCATTGAAATAAGCTCCTTCATCCAACGACCCAAATCAAGAGTGGGAGTAAAGAGCTAATGGGGCGACACATGTCGGCTACTGGAGCGGCAACGTATCTCTCCCAGAAAAATCACAAAATAAAAATAAAAAATTCAAAATAAAATAGAAAAAAGATGTCAAATCAAAAAGTGATCTTCATGAAAGTTGATCGTCTCGATGAGATCTACAATTTTTGCGAAGGAGTCAAAGTCAAAAAAATCATCTGTTATGGTGGTACTCTATGTATATAAAATGCTGTATTTTTGGATTTAGCATTTTTTTATCATTTTTAAATAAGGTAAAATTTAAAATAAAATCAAATAAAATATGAAATAAATATTTACATATTAATCTATTTTTTTGGTATTTTTAATGATTACGAAAATACAGAAATAAAATAAGGACTTATATACAAGCTATATATAGAGACTCAGAGTGATTTATTTTCTTTGGTTTTCGATTTTAATCTGAATTTTTACACACTTTATTAAAACATAAATCAACGAAAGTAAATGAAAAAGAAATAAATAAAAAAGAGTTATTTTTGTACATAAAATAATAAGGTCAAAATAAATCAATATGTACAATATACAATGAGGTCCAAAACCAAGTTCCACATATGAACTCCGATTCTTTTGAATTTAATCTCGATTTACAGATAATTGAATGCATGTTAATTCAAAAGTGAGCATGGGTTCATGGGAGACTGTATGAGAAATATTCACATTTACGACTTTTTATCTCCAAAATAGGGTTTGAGTTTTATTGAGCAATTATACTAGTTAGTATCTTTTTGATATTTTTTCTTTGTTAAGGTTAGCAATATGTACACAATAAATTTGATTTTTTTATTTGGAATAAGTGAAAAATAATAAAAAATAAGGGAAGTTGTTAGAATATACAATTGTTTATTTACACAGAATAAATGACTTCTTATTAATGCAATTTTGAATAATAAAATAAGGATGTTATTTAGAAATGCATGAATGATAATAATGCAATTTAGATGAATAAATGCAATTAATTACTTGGTAACAAAGCTCTATTTTCATCTTTTAGAGTGATGAAACCTTGACTGACCTAACTATGGAGGTGCTTTTTCCTATGCATCTAAAATATGATAATCAAGTTGCGCTATTTATAGCAAATAATCCTGCTTTTCATGAAAGAACAAAGCACATTGAGGTTGACTGCCACTACACCCGTGATTTGATTCAAAAAGGATTTATATTCACTTCTCATGTTGCTTCAGGCGTTCAGGTTATTGACATGTTCACCAAAGCTCTTGCAAAGAGATCGTTTCACCGTTGTTGTCCAAGCTGATCATGATTGTGAACCCCTCAGGATCCGGGTGCCCGTTTACGCGCAATTCGCAAGATATCATTCATGTTTAATCGCACAAGTCGCAAAAATACAGGGAAAATTTTTTTTCGCAACTATGACATTCATTCTCAATACATGACCACAAGTAAAAGAGACAATATGGCACCAAAATTCTTTTCATTAATATTCATATCCATTTACAATATGTACAAGCATATTCCATGTTACAACATATATCCCAAAATGTGATACAAAAGAGATAACATTTACATCATTATCTGGACAAAAACTGAGACAAAGTAATTCATACCGTCGGGTATAAACTCTGTCTCCAGGAAGCATGTATAGCTACTGAGCTGCAGGCTGTTTGCCTGCCAAACATGTTAGGAAAGAAAAGGCGTCAGCGGTTGCTGGTACCTCCCAAAAACTTATATAAAATAACAGGCATTTATTATTTACAAAAGAAAGCAAGTAGAGAGGCAAGAACAACTCAAATTAAACTTTATTTCTACTTTGCAATGAAAAAGGTTTTTCAGGCTACTTGTAAGCATCTCAAATGTTTGTCCCATACCCCAGCATTTCCCACATGTGACATATTTTATAGTACTTGAGTATTCATGAGTATCTGAGTGTAAGCACATATCTATTCAGAAATCACGTTGTTGAGTGATAATGGAAAAGTTATGATTGGAAAGATCTATTAATTTATTTAAATCATTGGGTAAAGAGAATGGTCATTTCGTACTAACCCTAACTTTTGATCGTAACTTCTCAAATTCTTAATTCCAATGTTTCAGATACAATTCCAGATGGTATAGATGCAGATATGGATGATCTAGATGTAGAATCGCCATGTCTGTTGGCGAAGTAACTCAAGCGGTGAAGAAGCCTACAAATGGCTCTTCCGTCTCGCCCTCTAATTGGAAGCGCGGTCCAATAGAGGGATAGGTCTATTCTCCAACTACGCCACTGAGACGGGTGGGAGAGACTCCCTAGAAAAGTCGCTCTAGAGAAAACAACCCGACTAGTACGGGCAACCGAGCTCGTACGTAAAGCTGAACAAACCAGGATCCCCCGCCTGGGCATCCTAAAACAGGGTCAGCGGAACTGGTCTAAAGTCTGGATCCCAACGAGGCGTAAAAACACTGCGAGCTCGCGTAAAAACCGAAAAGGGACTGGGATCCTAGACCCGCGCACTTGGCGGCCGCTGCCCAAACTGGGCTTCCTTTCCTCCGCCCAGTTGAGGGTCACCGCGCCCTCGCACGGTCAGGTGTAAAGGTTACCATGGCCGGCATATATATTAGTCATCACATATTCCCGATATTCTCACTTTCTTGATTACTCAATTCGTTCTCAATCCTTTCCGTAGTGTGACCGTACAGATTTAGGCCTTCTGTTAATAATGATTTATGAATAATAGAGTATTCTTAAAGAATTAAATCACGGAGAAGGTCAGACTTGATTTTGGGTTATCATTTCTACAATGTGATAGAAGCTACTCATCTATGTTCCTTCCTTTTTATTTGATATTGATATTAAGCAGTGTATAAGGTTTCTATCTTTCACTTGTATTCCCAATAAGACTAAGAGCTAGCAAAATCCTAAATAACAGAATAAGGGTCTTGATTAAAAGAGATTGTAACCGAGACCATATCCATCATGGTCAAGAATAAAAACTGCCTAAGTTATGATTTCTTGTCTAGGTCAATGAAGATGGCATACGATTTATACGAACTCTTGATCGAGTTGTCTAATAAGTTGCTTGATCATATCAAAGTCTAATCTTATTTCATTTCCTTAATAATAGACGAAACCCAAAATGATAGAATAAATCTTATAACTCCAACTTCATGGACTTATTCTCATCTCCAAAATAGAATAAAGTTATAGTTCCATATTCTTATGATAGACGTTACAGATTCACACCACAGCTGTTAATTTAGAATGCATCATTTAGATTATCATATTACATTTATCACATGTTTAATTTTCAATGCAACCAAACCACTACCTTATATTATTGGAAACGTGCATTCAGTCTTCCACTAATAATTAAATAAAAACCGTATCCATTGTTCCCAGGTCTATAATTCACTATTACTCCAACATAATTTTGATGACTTTTATCTCTTTCACATATAAATTTCTCCTTTTTATTTTCCAGTACATGAGAAAAGAGCGCATCTGCAGAACCAACTCAATTTATAAAGCAAAAAGGATAGCCGGAATGTACATGAGAGAAGCCATAAGGAAAGGTGGAATTTACATGCATGGCAGCAATAAGGGATATAGGATTGTACCAAAATGAAGATTTATATTTTTCTTATAGTACATATTCCAGATCAATCAGAAATTGTTCCAGGATTAGATATAACAGCTCTAACAGATAAAATCACCAAATTAGTCTATATATTCAATCCCTATTCAATTTCAATTCTTGCAGATTAACCCTATCCTCACCTATATTCAGAGAAAATGTCTGGACATCTTTTATCTTCCTAATTTATCTTTAAAACTAAAAAGAACCACCTAAAAATAAAGGAGACAGGAAAGAGATTCAAACTAGAATTTGACCTAACCATCGATAATTACCCAAAAATCAAAGGTCAAATGGTGCTAAAGGCATTTCAATTTGAACAAAGATACATGGATTGGCAGCAAGTAGGAGGGAAAAAGGGAGTGTACCTTTTTATTCCTCTAATTTTTTTGGAGAAAGGAGAAGAAGTGTTGCGGGACAGCAACAGGAGGAAGAACAGAACTCCAGCCGGTGCTCCCTTCTTTTGCTGGAATGGCTTTGGAGATTTTGGGAGAAGAAGGCTTTCTCCTTCGGAATTGGGAAAAACGGAGGGTTGGGTTGTCTTATATAGAAGGAAAGGATTCAAGGGATCATGCCAAGTGGGGGGTTTAAATGCTAACATGGCAGCTTCTTATGGTTTAGTCTGTACACCTGTACCGACAATGAAAATTTTTTTTTCTGCTGGAATTTGACCGTCGTCAGTAGCTTACATATTTTGTAATATATATTTTTTTTCCAAAAATTTATCCGTATGCGCACGTCGAGTTTCCAATTTCGATGCGCAATATCTCATTTCGATCGTCTCAGAATGACGGTCAATATGAGTATAATGTTGATATACTTTCGGTCGGATTTTGAATACCCGAAATTTTCGGACACGGATTTTGTTTAAGGTTAAATTTTTCGATTTAAAATATCATATGACCTCCGATTTACGAACGGTCGATTCCGTTGGTCTCGTGTCGTCGAATAGGATCTAATGACGGTCTTGGTTCGTTTCGCGGTTTCCGAATTTGCGTCGCGGCTTTTCACGGCGCGCATTACGAAGGGACCGATTTTTGGTCGATTTCGTCCGAACGACTTTTGATTCACTACTAATTGGTCGTTTTAGGTTGTTTAGTATTGACCGACAATGTTTTTGGGTTCATTAGACCAAAAATCGGACGACTTCAGGTTTGATTGGAAACCGGATGTTACAAATATAAAAACCTCAAAGGGAGTCTCGTCCTCGAGACTCGAGTTAAGGCTATTCGGTGACTTGTTTGAATTTCATATGTCCATAAAAACCTCAAAGGGTTTTGAACCCATAAAAACCTCAAAGGGAAAACAAGCCATATATTTATATTGTATCTAATTACAAAAGCTTGTTTTGTTGATTACATCAGAATAGCTGCGGGTATCATGCCCGCATGTCGGCTTCAGTCTCCCATGTCGCTTCCTTGACGCCGTGTCGGTGCCACAAAACCTTGACCAATGAAATCTCTTTGCTGCGAAGCTTCTTCACGGCACGGTCAAGTATCTGGACAGGCTTCTCCTCATAGGTCAGATCCGGCTCTACATCGAGATTCTCGTAACTGATAATGTGGCGAGGTCATGGACATACTTCCTCAGATTGGATATGTGGAAAACATCATGAATAGCTGAAAGATGTGGAGGAAGGGCTACTCGGTATGCCACTTTCCCCACTCTAGCCAGAATCTCAAAAGGTCCAACATATCGCGGCGCCAACTTGCCACGAACACCGAATCTCTGCACTCCCTTCATGGGAGATACTCGTAAAAATACCCAATCTCCAACCTATAATTGATAGGAGTGTCATTAATATGAGATTAATTTGGACATATATATATGTCATAGATGAAGAAGAAATAATTAGGTTACCTGGAACTCTAAGTCTCTCCTCCGACGATCCGCATAGCTCTTCTGGCGGCTTTGTGCCGTCAGCAGCCTCCGTCTCACAAGATCAACAGCTCTCGCAGTCTCCTCCAAGAGATCTACGGAGTAGAGAGCATGGTCACCTACCTCCCGCCAACTGAGAGGTGTAAGACATCTCCGCCCGTATAGGGCTTCGAATGGTGCCATGCCAATACTGGAGTGATAGCTGTTGTTGTACGTGAATTCCACTAACGGCAGATGGTCCTTCCAGGACCCTTTCCACTCCAAAGTGCATGCGCGAAGTAGATCCTCAAGTGTCTGAATGGTGCGCTCACTCTGCCCGTCTGTCTGCGGATGATAAGCAGAACTCATCTTCAGCTCTGTCTGTAGTGCTGACATGAACTGATGCCAATAGTGAGATGTAGATCTCGAATCCCTGTCAGACACCACCTCTCGTGGTATACCATGCAGCCTGATAATGTTCTGCACATATAGCTTGGCCAATCTGGATGGAGTGTAAGTCGTGTTGACAGGTATGAAATGGGCTGACTTGGTCAACCTATCAACGACGACCCATATGGAATCATGGCCACCTGGTGTCTTCGGTAATCCCGTGACAAAATCCATAGAAATGCTCTCCCACTTCCACTCGGGAATGGGGAGAGACTGCAGTAATCCTGGTGGTCTCCTGTGCTCAGCTTTGACCATCTGACAGGTCATGCATCTGCTAACATGTAGTGCCACATCGCGCTTCATCCCATCCCACCAGAAATGTCGACGCAGATCACGATACATCTTCGTACTGCCTGGATGGATAGATAACCGTGAACTGTGTGCCTCATCGAGAATGTCTCTGCGAAGCTGCTCATCATTGGGTACAACGACCCGTCCTGCCTTCCATAAAATAGACTCCATCACAACAAAGTCATCAAATTCGTCCTTGACGGCGCGCATGTATCTATCATGAATCCAAGGATCGGTCTTCTGGCCTTCTACAATACGATCCCAAAGACTGCTGTATCGTGGAGGTACGGCGGTAGAAATGGATGTGCTCTCCTGAGGATGCCAATCACTCAAAGCTGCAAGTGTATCCCACGTATATAGCCAGTTTGCCGTACCCTCTGCATGTGCTCTTCTGCTAAGTGCATCAGCCACCACGTTTCCCTTACCGGGATGGTAAGAGATCGTGCAATCATAGTCCTTCAGCAATTCGAGCCATCTACGCTACCTCATGTTCAGCTCCTTCCGATCAAAGATGTACTTCAGACTCTTGTGGTCTGTGAAAATCTCGAAGTTCACCCCATATAGATAGTGGCGCCAGATCTTCAAGGCGAAGACAACTGCCGCCAACTCCAAGTCATGTGTGGGGTAGTTCCGCTCGTGCGGTCTTAACTGTCGTGATGCGTAAGCAATCACCTGTCCTCTCTGCATCAACACTGCTCCGAGACCTTCTCCAGATGCATCCGTGTAGACTGCATAGTCCTGAGTGCCTGAAGGAAGAGCAAGAATAGGCGCTGTGGTCAATCTCTCCTTCAGTGTCTGGAAGGCCTGCTCACATGAATCGTCCCAAATGAATGGAACTCCCTTCTGCGTCAATCGTGTCAATGGACGGACGATGCGTGAAAATCCGCTGACAAAGCGTCTGTAATAGCCCGCTAATCCGAGGAAGCTCCGAATCTGAGTGACTGTCTTGGGCTGCTCCCAAGACATAACTGCATCAATCTTTGCAGGATCAACTGCAATGCCTGCTCCAGAAATGATATGCCCGAGAAATGAGACCTGGGATAACCAAAACTCACATTTGCTCAACTTGGCATATAGCTTGTGCTCCCGCAATGTATCTAAGACAATCCGTAGATCATTCGCATGATCCCATTCATTCCGTGAATAGATGAGCACATCATCGATGAACACTACTACAAACTTGTCCAAGTATGGACGGAAGATACGGTTCATCATATCCATGAAAGCCGCAGGTGCATTGGTGAGCCCAAACGGCATCACCACAAACTCGTAGTGTCCATAGCGAGTCCTGAAGGCTGTCTTCGGAATGTCCGACTCGCGAATCCTCAGCTGATGGTAACCTGAGCGAAGATCGATCTTCGAGAAAACCGAAGATCCCTGGAGCTGGTCAAACAAATCATCGATACGTGGCAAGGGATAACGGTTCTTCACCGTTCTCTTGTTCAGCTGCCTGTAATCGATGCATAGTCTCATGGATCCATCCTTCTTCTTGACAAATAGAACCGGAGCACCCCAAGGTGAAGTGCTCGGCCTCACGAATCCCAAGTCAAGCAACTCCTGCAACTGCACCTTCAGCTCCCTCAACTCGGCTGGTGCCATACGATATGGTGCCATTGAGATCGGCTGCGTATCTGGCAACAATGTGATCTCGAACTCGATCTCCCTCTCAGGAGGTAGCCCTGGTAGCTCATCAGGAAATACGTCAGGGTATTCTGAGACTACTCGGATGTCCTGTATCATCGGCTCCTGATCAGACACCTCCCGAACAAAAGCAAGATATGAATCGCAACCCTGATCAACAAGTCGCTGGGCTCGCAATACTGAAATGTACTCCATGGTGGAGTCATGTGTAGTACCCTCAAAAGTGAACTCGGGTAGATCTGGAATCCCGAAGACAACCGTCTTCCTAAAGCAATCAACAAGTGCATGATGAGTGGATAGCCAATCCATGCCTAAAATCAAGTCGAACTCATCAAGCTGTAGGAGTAGACAGTCTGCGATCATCTTGTAACCGCCAATCAGTACGGGCAAGTGCCTGACTATCAGAGATATGACAAATAACTGGCCACCTGACCCTCGGATGTGATATGGAGACGATAGCGTCTCTGCAACTCTATCTAAAGAAACAAGCAACCTCGAAGCAAGGAAAGAGTGTGTCGCGCCGGAATCAAATAAAACATGGAAAGGTCGGCCCAAGACTGAGACCATACCTTTCACTACAGTAGCGGCTGAACGTGCCTGCTCCTCAGTAACTGCATGTATCTGCCCCTGTCTGGCTGGTGCGGCACTGGAGCCTGCCACACTCTGCATCTGCCTCGGCTGCTGTCGCCTAAAGTTGGAGTTCCTGCCACGGAAACTCCCTGAACGCTGTGTCTGAGGCTGTGACTGTGAAGGCTGTGGCTGAGGCTCGCCAGAAGCCTGTGGGCACTGTGCACGGTAATGTCCCCACTCGTGACATCGGTAGCACCGGACTGGTCGAGTAGAGGGAGTAGCTGTGTCCGTGCTCCGAGCTGGTCCTGCAGGTGGTCTATCTGCTCGCTGCGACCCAGATGGTCGAGCGGACTCTGTGCCACGTCCGGCAAGTGCTCCTCCTAGAGTAGTCGATGGAGAAGAGCGAGCACTGCCAGAGAATGTCGAACCTGTAGGTCGGAACCGTCTGGCTGACCTCTGCTGCTGAAACGGTCGACGTATCGGCCCAAAAGATCGTCGCGGTCTAGGCGGTGCTCCAGACGAGCTCTCGTAACGTCTCCCTCTAATGTCCTCGAACTTCTCCGCAGCATCGGTAGCCTCGGAGATAGAAGTGATGTGTAGTCCAGCCAGCTTCTCCTGTACTTCCTCTCGCATGCCACCAATGAACTTTTCCAGATTCTCTTCTGGAAATGCGCCAGCTGCTCGTGTATGTCGTGACAACTCTGTGTATCTGATAAAGTAATCCCGGGCTGTCATCTGTCCCTGACGAAGCTCTGCAAACAGTCGGCGCTGGGACTCCTTCCACTTCGCAGAAAAGAAGTGGGCTCTGAACCTCGTCACAAAATCGTTCCAAGTAGGCTCTCGGCCTAACTCGGACACTACGGCCTCCCACCATCGCTCGGTGAAGTCTATCAGTGAATACTCTATGAAAGATAGCCACGTGTTTCGTGGCGCCTGAATCGCCCTGAGCACCTTCATTACTCTCTTCAGCCACTGCTCAGCGTCGTCTGGTGGACCTGTGCCCTCGAACAAGGGTATGTTGGCCCGCTGATAAGAAGTGAAGACTGACTGGTGCCTGTGAATGGCTGCATACTCATGTGCATCCTCGTCCGCAAAGTCAACAGGGTCCTGCTCCCTGTCTAAGTCTGCATCCTCCTCAGCTCCATGCTCTGGAATGTCCTCTAGTGGATCATCAGGATGAGGCTGCTCCACCTCAACGGACTGGTGCTGGTCCTGTCGTATCCCATCCTGGGATGGATAGTACGTGAAATCTGACAGGTCCTCAAACCTCATCTCCATGTCCGTCTGCCTATCGGCAATCTCAGTCTGCTGGGCCAATATCTGCTCCTGCTGGCCTCTCATAGTAGCCTGCTGCTGCTGAAGATCGGTAAGTGCGCTCAGTATGCGTGCCAGCTGATCAGAAGTATCCTGATCTGGTCGAGATGCCATGGCTTTGCATGAGAACCATAATTAGTTATAAGGATGCCCTAAACAGATATTGATCATAAATGCTTTTCTCTTCTTGGGATATAAGATGAAAATTAATGAAATTGGTGACATCTGTGGTTATTGAATATGAATGTCATATTTCCCTTCTCGAATTCACGACAAGTCGGTAGACTGTCGCTATTCGAGATCTTAATGCGATCGGAATTGTAATATCGCGAATGTGCGTATCGGGGTACCACTGCTCTGATACCAAACTGTGAACCCCTCAGGATCCGGGTGCCCGTTTACGCGCAATTCGCAAGATATCATTCATGTTTAATCGCACAAGTCGCAAAAATACAGGGAAAATTTTTTTTTCGCAACTATGACATTCATTCTCAATACATGACCACAAGTAAAAGAGACAATATGGCACCAAAATTCTTTTCATTAATATTCATATCCATTTACAATATGTACAAGCATATTCCATGTTACAACATATATCCCAAAATGTGATACAAAAGAGATAACATTTACATCATTATCTGGACAAAAACTGAGACAAAGTAATTCATACCGTCGGGTATAAACTCTGTCTCCAGGAAGCATGTATAGCTACTGAGCTGCAGGCTGTTTGCCTGCCAAACATGTTAGGAAAGAAAAGGCGTCAGCGGTTGCTGGTACCTCCCAAAAACTTATATAAAATAACAGGCATTTATTATTTACAAAAGAAAGCAAGTAGAGAGGCAAGAACAACTCAAATTAAACTTTATTTCTACTTTGCAATGAAAAAGGTTTTTCAGGCTACTTGTAAGCATCTCAAATGTTTGTCCCATACCCCAGCATTTCCCACATGTGACATATTTTATAGTACTTGAGTATTCATGAGTATCTGAGTGTAAGCACATATCTATTCAGAAATCACGTTGTTGAGTGATAATGGAAAAGTTATGATTGGAAAGATCTATTAATTTATTTAAATCATTGGGTAGAGAGAATGGTCATTTCGTACTAACCCTAACTTTTGATCGTAACTTCTCAAATTCTTAATTCCAATGTTTCAGATACAATTCCAGATGGTATAGATGCAGATATGGATGATCTAGATGTAGAATCGCCATGTCTGTTGGCGAAGTAACTCAAGCGGTGAAGAAGCCTACAAATGGCTCTTCCGTCTCGCCCTCTAATTGGAAGCGCGGTCCAATAGAGGGATAGGTCTATTCTCCAACTACGCCACTGAGACGGGTGGGAGAGACTCCCTAGAAAAGTCGCTCTAGAGAAAACAGCCCGACTAGTACGGGCAACCGAGCTCGTACGTAAAGCTGAACAAACCAGGATCCCCCGCCTGGGCATCCTAAAACAGGGTCAGCGGAATTGGTCTAAAGTCTGGATCCCAACGAGGCGTAAAAACACTGCGAGCTCGCGTAAAAACCGAAAAGGGACTGGGATCCTAGACCCGCGCACTTGGCGGCCGCTGCCCAAACTGGGCTTCCTTTCCTCCGCCCAGTTGAGGGTCACCGCGCCCTCGCACGGTCAGGTGTAAAGGTTACCATGGCCGGCATATATATTAGTCATCACATATTCCCGATATTCTCACTTTCTTGATTACTCAATTCGTTCTCAATCCTTTCCGTAGTGTGACCGTACAGATTTAGGCCTTCTGTTAATAATGATTTATGAATAATAGAGTATTCTTAAAGAATTAAATCACGGAGAAGGTCAGACTTGATTTTGGGTTATCATTTCTACAATGTGATAGAAGCTACTCATCTATGTTCCTTCCTTTTTATTTGATATTGATATTAAGCAGTGTATAAGGTTTCTATCTTTCACTTGTATTCCCAATAAGACTAAGAGCTAGCAAAATCCTAAATAACAGAATAAGGGTCTTGATTAAAAGAGATTGTAACCGAGACCATATCCATCATGGTCAAGAATAAAAACTGCCTAAGTTATGATTTCTTGTCTAGGTCAATGAAGATGGCATACGATTTATACGAACTCTTGATCGAGTTGTCTAATAAGTTGCTTGATCATATCAAAGTCTAATCTTATTTCATTTCCTTAATAATAGACGAAACCCAAAATGATAGAATAAATCTTATAACTCCAACTTCATGGACTTATTCTCATCTCCAAAATAGAATAAAGTTATAGTTCCATATTCTTATGATAGACGTTACAGATTCACACCACAACTGTTAATTTAGAATGCATCATTTAGATTATCATATTACATTTATCACATGTTTAATTTTCAATGCAACCAAACCACTACCTTATATTATTGGAAACGTGCATTCAGTCTTCCACTAATAATTAAATAAAAACCGTATCCATTGTTCCCAGGTCTATAATTCACTATTACTCCAACATAATTTTGATGACTTTTATCTCTTTCACATATAAATTTCTCCTTTTTATTTTCCAGTACATGAGAAAAGAGCGCATCTGCAGAACCAACTCAATTTATAAAGCAAAAAGGATAGCCGGAATGTACATGAGAGAAACCATAAGGAAAGGTGGAATTTACATGCATGGCAGCAATAAGGGATATAGGATTGTACTAAAATGAAGATTTATATTTTTCTTATAGTACATATTCCAGATCAATCAGAAATTGTTCCAGGATTAGATATAACAGCTCTAACAGATAAAATCACCAAATTAGTCTATATATTCAATCCCTATTCAATTTCAATTCTTGCAGATTAACCCTATCCTCACCTATATTCAGAGAAAATGTCTGGACATCTTTTATCTTCCTAATTTATCTTTAAAACTAAAAAGAACCACCTAAAAATAAAGGAGACAGGAAAGAGATTCAAACTAGAATTTGACCTAACCATCGATAATTACCCAAAAATCAAAGGTCAAATGGTGCTAAAGGCATTTCAATTTGAACAAAGATACATGGATTGGCAGCAAGTAGGAGGGAAAAAGGGAGTGTACCTTTTTATTCCTCTAATTTTTTTGGAGAAAGGAGAAGAAGTGTTGCGGGACAGCAACAGGAGGAAGAACAGAACTCCAGCCGGTGCTCCCTTCTTTTGCTGGAATGGCTTTGGAGATTTTGGGAGAAGAAGGCTTTCTCCTTCGGAATTGGGAAAAACGGAGGGTTGGGTTGTCTTATATAGAAGGAAAGGATTCAAGGGATCATGCCAAGTGGGGGGTTTAAATGCTAACATGGCAGCTTCTTATGGTTTAGTCTGTACACCTGTACCGACAATGAAATTTTTTTTTTCTGCTGGAATCATGGCCTCAAATTTCAGCGAAATTCGGTCGAATTTCTGTCGAATATCGATATCCAGTCGAAATCGAAATTCGACCGAAATGACCGAAATATGGGGGTCCTAGTACAAAAAATGACCGAAATGACCGAAATTTCGGTCGAAATTCCACCGAAATTCCATCGAAATTCTGTTTTGGTCGGTACCGAAATAGTGACCGAAACCGACATTTAAGGCCTTGGCTGGAATTTGACCGTCGTCAGTAGCTTACATATTTTGTAATATATATTTTTTTTCCAAAAATTTATCCGTATGCGCACGTCGAATTTCCAATTTCGATGCGCAATATCTCATTTCGATCGTCTCAGAATGACGGTCAATATGAGTATAATGTTGATATACTTTCGGTCGGATTTTGAATACCCGAAATTTTCGGACACGGATTTTGTTTAAGGTTAAATTTTTCGATTTAAAATATCATATGACCTCCGATTTACGAACGGTCGATTCCGTTGGTCTCGTGTCGTCGAATAGGATCTAATGACGGTCTTGGTTCGTTTCGCGGTTTCCGAATTTGCGTCGCGGCTTTTCACGGCGCGTATTACGAAGGGACCGATTTTTGGTCGATTTCGTCCGAACGACTTTTGATTCACTACTAATTGGTCGTTTTAGGTTGTTTAGTATTGACCGACAATGTTTTTGGGTTCATTAGACCAAAAATCGGACGACTTCAGGTTTGATTGGAAACCGGATGTTACAATGATAGATATTTATGCTCCAGCTCGAGGGGGAGTGCTGAGATATTTATCTCTTTAGATGTAATCCTGTAATTTTTCTATTTCTTTCATCTATCTATGTAATTTTCCCTTAGAGTTTTTCTCCTATATAAGAGAGCTCTAGGGCTACGATGAATAGAACTTTTCCCTTTTACATTTCCACAAAGACTACATATAAGGATAGAACATATGATAAGATCACGAACTATGATGTAGAGAAGAAGGAAGCAAAAAGGCTGTAAATAAAGCTAAAACAAAAACGTACGATGTTTTCTATAAGAAGATTGACTCTAAAGAAGGACAACATAATATATTTAGATTGATTAATGCAAGAGAAAGAAAGACCAAAGATCTTACTCAAGTGAGATGCACTAAGGATGATGAATGACATCTGCTTGTTACTCAGAAGGATATAGAGACTAGATGGAAGCAATACTTCCATAAATAATCCGTTAGGCAAGGGAATAAAGAGATCACTTTGGAAGATCTAGCTAGTATTAAAATTTACCTAAATCGTGCAAGCTATAGATGAATACAAAGGAAGTAGAGGAGGCTTCAAAGGTTAGGAAACCTGGGAACAATGTAGGATATGGATATTTAGCGTTGATCTGGTTAATCTGGATTGCCAGAAATGGCATGATTTTTCGACATGATCAAGTGTATGCGAAAAACGTGGTGACGCATGCTAGGGCGCTGGTTAAGAGTTAGAACTTGTAATTTCTGACTTTCTGTTTGCTTACTTTAGGCTTATATTGTTAATGAGTTGATAAATGGTGAAGTTTTTAGGCACACACCTATACGGTGGAGGTCTTTTTTCTTTCAAATAAAATCTTACATCTGTCTTTGGTTAAAGGATGCTTGCTTATATCGTGATAGTATAGGACATAGGTCTTTGCTATCTTGATCTCACTTAAGTCAACTTTTAGACTTAACTTAGCTAACAACCTAACACTTTCGAATCTCTGTTCCTATGCAAAGGACCTGCCTCAGGAGGTCGGTTGGATGCCAGCCTCTGGAGTAAGGATTGCCTTCTCTTTCTTATGCTGGAGACCATTTCTTGATAATCACTTGACATTACGATAGATTCCTTAATCTAACATTTTAGATATTTAACTCAACATCAACTGCTGTGATCCAACAATTTGGATCAACAACAATGTGATCACAAGATGGCCAAGGTACATATCCCTATTTGTACAAAGGGATACAATAGGTGCATGCATATTATAATCTCACAAAAGGAGTGAAAAATCAATAACTTTTATTCATAAGGAATTTATAATAACATCTATTGTAGACATGGTTTGCCAGATCTCACATGTCTAATAATGTTTTGTTGCACAACACAGTTCTCTTGAGAAGTGTATACACATGAGGTCTAATGTATAATGCCAAGGAACTTGAAGAAATGAGAAAGATGAATTGTAAAAAACTCTAAGGCATTGCAAGAACGAACATACTTAACAATAGCAGAAAAGTATTCTTTTATTTCATTAATAAAAGATTGAATGACAGATCCATCCTTAGACTTCTTTTTCAACAGAAAAAATCAAGGAAGTCGAGAGTAGTCATTGTAGAGATATATGTTATGCTATGCTGCTGTTCTATTATTTTGTACTATTTCTTATTTCTTTTCTACTTGTCGACTCTTTATGTAATTTACCCATAGGTATCTCTCCTATATAAGAGAGCCTAGGGTTTGTGGAATAAACAACGCAGTATTTTCTTTCAACATGGTATTAGAGCGACGGTCCTAGACCGGAGCTCGAATACCTAACCCTAATCCTATCCCCACCTGTCGGCCTCTCTCTCTCTCTTGTCTTCCGCCGCCGACACTGCCTTCCTTGCACGCCACCTGCGTGCTGTCCACGCGCCGCCCGTGCTCCACCTGAGCGTCGCCTGCGCGCTGTTCGTATGTCGTCCGTGCTGCGCCTGAGCGTTGCCCACGTGTCGCCTGCGTCCCGCACCTCTCCAGTATGCCGATGGTGGGGCTGTGTGTCCACCCCCGCGTGTAAGTGCATGCCTGAGCCTTGCGAGCCTGTACGTCTTCACGCAGGCTTTTGTGTGCACATCTTTTTCCTCGTCTAACCCTATCGCATGATGAGGTTGGGCGCATGAGTCTACACATGCAATCCAATCTCTTTATGTTGGTGTAGATACAATTCAGTCAAGTATTCATTCCTAGCCTTCTCAAGCCGATATGTCGGAGAACAAGGTGGATATTCCCTCCACAGGTGCCTTCAGAGGTCCAATGCCCATAGTCAAGATGGATGGGTCGAATTATAAACTGTGGGATATGCAGTTCATGAGTATGATGAAGTCGACTTGTAAGAAACACATTCTTACCGAGGAAGAACTAACTGATAAGATTAGGATTAATGCCTCATGGGAGGCAGATGATGCATATGCCAAAGTATGGCTCTCAGGTACATTAGCAATAGAGATTGCCAACGATATATACTCCATCGGCCCGCAACCAAAGCAATGTGGGATATTCTTGCTGCAACGTATTCACAAGCTAAGAATGAGACGAAGATTTTACAGCTTCAACATGATAGCTTCACCATCAAACAGAATGGTCGTCCATTACACTCTTTATATACATCCCTTCGTGGGATGTTTGAGAAGCTGTACAACTTTATGCCTCTCACGTCTACCCTAGAGCAGCAGAAGACCTATAGGAACGCCACCATGGTTGGCGTTTTCCTGGCAGCACTTGATCTAGAATACGAGGCAGCACGGTCTCAGATACTGGCGGACTCTACCATTCCTCTTATGGAGGAAGCCTTTCGCAGGCTTAGTCGTATAACTGTCCCATCCTCCACTACAAATCAGACATCCTCATCAATGGCAACATCCCGAGGTCATGGTGGTTCCTCTTCATCCCGTGGACGTGGACCTCGACGAAGGGGAGGTCGTGTTCGCCAACCATGCACTTTCTGTCATCGCCCTGGACATATCGAGGATACATGCTACTCCAAGCATGGATTCCTTGCTTCTGCACGAGTGGCTGAACAGATTGAGCCTCCAGCTGCGTCTTCCTTAGACCAACGCTTTGATGATCTTGTAGCTCGTTTGAGGGGTATTATACCTCCATCCGGTCCTGTAATGTCTTTGCCAGTACCTGAGAGTCATCCAGATGTTGCGGCCTCAGCCTCCTCTAGTAGCTCAGGTAGTACTTATGCTCTTACTAGCAATAGTGGGTCTGATACTATGGAGTGGATCATGGACTCTGGTGCTACACATCATTTGTGTGGAGATCGGGGTCAACTTTCAGCTTACAGACAGGTTTCTCCGGGACGCACTGTGGCTATTACAGATGGAACACACGCCCCGATTACTGGTCAGGGGGAGATTAGCTTGACACCTTCTATGCATATGAAGAACGTGTTGCATGCACATGATTTTTCTATGAATTTATTATCGATTAGCTAGATTACGAAGGATTTACATTGTCGAGCCATTTTTGATCCATCTTCTCTTATTTTTCAGGACATCCTTACGGGCAATGTGATTGGTCATGACCATGAGCAGGGGGTCTCTATCGCCTTGTTCGGCCTCCATATGCCGGAACCTCCTCTCTACCTGCTGGACATGTTTCTCCATTTTTGTGGCACCTGCGCTTTGGTCATCTCCCTCTTCAGAAGTTGTGTCGTGTTCTTCCCCAGATTTTACCTCACAAGTCCTTTCAATGTGAGGCGTGTCAGTTGGGAAAGCATCATCGGTCTACCTTTCCCAATCGTCAGAGTCGGAGTAGTACCTCCAATTTTGAGTTGTTTCATGTAGACATTTGGGGCCCAAGTCGTGTTCCTGATCATCAGGGACACATGTCTTATCTTGTCGTTGTTGATGATTTTTCTCGTTTGTCATGGGTATTTTTATTAAAGAATAAATCTGAAGCTAGAAATGTTATCAAAAATTTCATAAATGAAGTTCGGAATGTCTTCTCTGCTCATGTGAAAATTGTGAGGACTGATAATTCCCTGGAATTTTGTACCAACTCTCTTTCTAGTTATTTTTCAACCCAAGGAATTATCCACCAAACACCCTTTTCTTATACTTCTCAATAGAATGGGGTTGCAGAGAGAAAACATCGTCATTTGCTTGATGTCACTAGGACACTTCTCATACAGTGTCTTGCTCCTCAATCCTTCTGGGGCGATGCCATTCTTACAGCATGCTATCTTATCAATCGTATGCCATCGCCAGTCTTGGGTGAGAAGATTCCTTTCTCTGTGGCTTTTCCTGAAAAAGAATTGTTCTCGCTTATCCTTCGAGTTTTTAGCTCGATTGCCTTTATCCATCAGCTGTCTTCAGGTATTGACAAGCTCTCTCCTAGAGCTGTCAAATGTGTTTTGTCGGGTACTCCAGGACACAAAAGGGTACATGTGTTATGATTCGATGCGTAGGAAATATTATGTTAGTGCTGATGTTACATTTTTTTGAGTCTGTTATGTACTTCTCTTTTTTGGGTGATAGGTTGATACCGTCTGCAGCCGATGACTCCATATACATGCCACCTCCTCCACCATCACCCCATCCTCGGCAATACCACCACCTCCACCACCACCACCTCTGCCAACACAAGCCTCCCTTCCCACTACATTTCCTGTTCCACCTTTGCCACATCACTATACCCGTCGGCCTACATCTGCTCATGGTCATCGCTCATCATCTAGCTCGCATGAGATATGTTCTGAGATTATTATTTCTAATGATTGATCTAATGGTTTACCTGAGCAGGCTTCGTTACAGGGGACAGATGATGAGGCTACTGATTTAGATCTACCTGTTGCGCTTCGAAAACAGAAACGAAGTTGTACGTCATATCCTATTGCCTCTGTGATTTCTTTTGATCGGCTGCATGGTGAATTCAGGAGTTTTGCTATTGCTCTATCTGTTATGGACATTCCACGGAATTACAAGGAGGCCTTGCAGGACAATAGATGGCGATTAGCTATGGAGGAAGAAATGGCGACTCTTCAGTCGAGAGGCACCTGGAGTCTTGTTCCTACTCCTACGGGCGTGTCTGCGGTTGGCTGTAAATGGGTGTTCACAGTTAAGAAAAATGTGGATGGCAACATCGATAGATACAAGGCATGCCTAGTTGCACGAGGATTTACACAAACGTATGGGTTGGATTATCTGGATACATTCTCACTTGTTGCCCGTCATTCCACCTTATAGATTCTTCTATCTGTTGCTGTTATTCGAGATTGGCCACTATTCCAGTTAGATGTCAAGAATGCATTCTTATATGGTGATCTTCAAGAGGAAGTCTACATGCAACAATCACTTGGTTTAGGGGGAGTCTTCACAGGTGTGTAGACTTCATAAGGTGATTTATGGCCTTAAGTGGAGTCCTAGAGCTTGGTTCTAGAAGCTTTCAGATCTGTTTGAAAAGCAGGGGTATGAACGCTCCAATGCAGATCATTCCCTCTTTATACAGAAAACATTTAGAGGTATGGTTGCCATTATGGTACATGTTGATGATATTCTCATTACAGGAGATGATATACAAGGAATCACGAGGGCAAAAGAAATGCTGGGTCATGAGTTTGTCACCAAGGACCTGGGAGTCTTGAGATATTTTCTGGGGTTGGAATTCGCTAGGAATCAACAAGGACTAGTGATGACTTAAAGGAAATATGTCACTGACTTGCTGAGTGAAACATGAATGCTTGGATGTCGGCCCGCCACTACACCTATGGATCCAAGCATGAAACTATATGTTGATGATACTGACGAGGTGGATAGGAGGAAACACAGAGAACTGGTTGGAAAACTTCTGTATGTTACCATTACCAGACCCGATATATCTTTCGTAGTTAGCTGGGTGAGTTAGTTCATGGAGCAACCGCATCAGGTACATATGGATGCTATACATATGATACTCATGTATCTTAAATCATCCCCACGTGCATGACTATTATTTAAGAAAGGCAAAGAAATCACTATCTCAGCATGCGTGGATGCAGATTATGCAGGGTGCCCTAAAGATAGGAAGTCCATCACTGGATTTGCTGTGTATGTTGGGGATTCTCTCGTCTCATGGAGAAGCAAGAAGCAAACGGAGGTAGCAAGATCCAGTGCAGAGTCTGAATATAGGGCGATGGCCCAGGCTAGTACAGAAATGATAAGGGTTAAGGCTGTTCTCACTGATTTATATATAGATGTGCCACTTCCTATGGTGCTGGAATGTGACAATCAAGCTGCTATATTCATTGCAAATAATCCAACATTTCATGAACGAACCAAGCACATTGAGGTTGATTGTCACTTTATACGAGATATGATTCAAAAGGGTTTTATCTTCACATCTCATGTTAGCTCAGGGGACCAGACCACAGATATCTTCACCAAGGCCCTACTCACATGACCATTCCAGAAGTGCTCGTCCAAGCTGAGCATGGACATCTATGCTCCATCTTGAGGGGGAGTGTAGAGATATATGTTATGCTATGCTGCTAATCTATTATTTTGTATTGTTTCTTATTTCTTTTCTACTTATGGACTCTTTATGTAATTTACCCATAGACACCTCTCCTATATAAGAGAGCGTAGGGTTTGTGGAATAAACAATGCAGTATTTTCTTCCAAAAATCATCAACAATCACAAGATAGAACCTGCACTTCTGATGATCAGGGACATAACTGGGACCCCAAATATCAAAATGAACCAACTAAAAGGTATTGCAACTATGACTTTGATGACCAGTAAATCTAGAGCGGTAATGCTTCCCAAGTTGGCAAGCCTCGCACTGAAATCTACATTGAAATGAAATCTGAGGGAAATGATCGAATCGAAGGTGCCACATGTACAGATTGACTAACCCAGTGGAAATGGAAGAAGCACATCATAAGGAGATTGGACCAGTTTGTAGAGACCTCCCTTGCTCAGGTTCAAATCCAATCAACCTGTTCATAAGTATATCCTGAAATACAAGAGAAAATGAGTAAAATCTGGCAGAACAACACAAATCCTTAGTGATCTAATTAATAGACAATACATTTATAGAGAAATCAGGTGCATGAAGTACATTCTTCATACATATAGATGGTGTCGAACAAATCTCCATGTCATGTAATAAGGTAATGTGTCCTATCTGCAATAACAACAGATCTACTTGTAGAACTGATTTGTAGGATGTCAAATGAGCTCAGTCTCCACATAGATGATGAGATGCGCTCTAACATACGGGTCCATTAAACCCAAACCCGAACCGATTAGGGTTTGGTTAATCCAATAAAAATAATAATCAATATTAAATAACTTAAATCGATCAATTGACCGTAAATCAAAAGTCGTTCGGTCGTAATTGACCGAAAGTTAGTCGCACTGTAATGCGTGCCACGGAAAAGTCACAACGCAAAATCAGAAGCTGCAAAAAAAACCGAGTCCACCCAAAAATCCGATTCGACAAAATAAGACCAACAAAGTCGATCGTTCATCAATCAAAGATCGTTTGATATTTTAAAATCACAAAATTTAACCCCAAATCAAAATCGTATCTCAAAAATTTCAAGGATTCATACCCAATCCAAAGTATATGAATATTATACTCATAAGAGACAGTCAAAACAAGCTATTGTACATTAAAATCCGAGACTCGAAGTGTGCATATGGTCAAATTTAACACCTTAAATAAATAAGAGAAATTGGTAAAAAAATTTTTAAATTTAAAATTTCCTAGCTAACTACTACTGTCTATTGTCAAAAAGAAAATATAATTATGACATCACCATGCTGACATCAACATGTTGATGTCACTGATGAGGTCATGGTTGATGTCACATGTTATATAAAAAACACTCCACGTTACCCCTCCCCTCCTCTTTAATTCCATCGCCAGCTCCTCTTTCTTTCCATCTCTTCTGCGACTCTCACATTCCACCTCTAATTTTCTTCTTCCCAAATCACCAACAAAATAACCCATCCCTTCTCCTGGATGTTGTTGCTGCCGTTGGCATGCTTTCTTCTAGACAACGATCAACCGCCTCTTTCATTTCTAGGTCACAAGAGGTATAAGGAAAACCTCCCTCCCTTGCTACCATTTATGTGTTTTCACACATACATGTGTTCCCATGTCAATTTTTGATGCTCGATTCCCTCATCTGGGGGGGGGGATCTATCCATTGTTGGCTTTGCGTAGTTACGATTTGTGGGCATCCATATTTTGTTCTCTGCATGCAACAAAAAAAATATAATTGGATTGTCCCAATCTTGAGGGAGAGAGGACCATGAATTTAATTTATTTAGAAATGTAGTATTCTAGAGTTATTAGTTATAAAGTTGAAATACTTGTCAGCTAGTAGTTTGTAAGATACACAAGATGAATCGAACCTGCTTGATGAACGAATAAATTTGGGAAATTAAATTAGCATTGATGATTTATTCGATCAGCTTCAAGGATCTTCGGTGTTCTCGAAGATCGACTTTCAATCAGGCTACCATCAGCTGAGGATTCGAGGGTCAGATATTATGAAGACAACTTTCAGGACCTGGTATGGACACTGAGTTTGTGGTGATGTCGTTTGGGCTCACTAATGCACTTGCAACATTTATGGATATGATGAACATGATCTTCCGTCCATACTCGGACAAATTTGCGGTGGTGTTCATTGATGATCGTTAGTGAATGTAATACGGCGAATGCCGTGGAAACGGGTACTCGGATCCATGGGGGTAACATGCGCTACAATCCATAATCTACGATGTTCTCTCTGCCATGTTATAACTAGTAATGACTTAAGCTATACATGAGGTACTAGCGGAGGCTCTGGCTGATACAATGACATCAGGAGGGCTCGAAGGAGCAATAGTAGTGGCGGTAACATGAACCATAATTTCCCTCTGACGGGAGACAAGGTTGTCGAACTTCTGACCAACGTAAGCATCTGGAGGCTTAACTTGATTTGCAACACAAGATGAAGCGGGATAGCCATGTTCCTGGTAACAGGTGTCCGCGAAGTAGCTCGAATAATGATAGTAAGTGCATGGATGATGCTTGCATTCACCTCCTCTACCATGGACACCACATCCTATGAATTGAGCTGGGCCTCCTCTGTCGTGAGATGTGGCCATTGCAGAGGAGGTCTGAGTAGTGGCAACATGTGGCATCGTGATCCTGCTCAACTTGTTGTAGGCCTCCTTCATATGAGGTATAAAAGCACCTGTAAGAAGCTGGCTGCATGCATCATCGTATTGCAAGTGAAGTGCCGCCAGAATCATGCCAACCATAGTGGCTTTCTTGTATGCTTGTTGTTGTTCTACGGAAGCATTCAATGGCATGAAGCTGCGAAGCTTCTCAAACATACCCCTAAGTCATGAGTAAAAGACATGAAGAGGGTGACCATCCTACTTGGTTGTGAAGATGTCGAACTGAAGCTGCAGGATCTTCGTCTCATTCCTCTCCTAAGAGTAAGTGACTTTGAGGATGTCCCATGTAGCGTTGGCAGCATGTTGATGAAGGATGTCATTATCAACTTCTATGGTGAGAGTACCGGATAGCCATTTACGTGCATACACATCTGGATTCCACGAAGCATTTTCCCTTGTCTTGTCAGCCGGCTCTGACCGTATTAGATTGTGCTCTTTATTATTGGAACTACATGACGGTCATAAAATGCATGGACCATAACTCATAAATGGTCCCATCTATCTTGACAATGGGTGATGAGCCCTTGAAGGCACCAAAGAAAGAAATGTTACCCTTATTTTCTGACATGATGATGAGGAAGCTACGAAAGGATACGACTAGGGCTGTAAATCGATTTGAATGTGTTTACACAATCATACATGAACCGATTGTGTGCAAACTCATACTACAACCTTTCCCATCACCTTTTGGAGACGATCTAGGGATGTTGATGATTCTAGAGATATGAACTCACCTCAGACAATCGAAAATCGAATCGTACGGTGGTCTTGGATGCACTCGCGTGAAGCAGTAAACCCACTTGCGACAACTGAGGATGTTGTAGATAAGGCAATTGGTCTACTGCCAGCGGCTGGTGAATGTACAGAGCCTTGGCAGTGCCGAGCTAGGAGCTAGGGAGGTTGCTAGGCCTCCAACGAGTTGTTGCATTTGCTGCAGAGCGACAAAACGGGCTGCAATGGCCTCCGACGGTGGCTGGAGTGGTCGAAGATGCCCCTAGACCTCCACTAGTTGTTGTTGGAATGGTGCGGACCGCCACTAGAGATGCTGCACGAGGGGAGAGATTCCACGTGATGTAACCAACGATGAGAGAGGGGTGGAAGGGGTCGAGGAAAGCGGTAGCGACTCTAGGGTTTCAAAACTCTAGTCTAAAATTGTCGCCCAGATACCATGTGGAGATGAAAATATTGACTTGTTTAGTCATGAGGCCACAAGGATCTTTTGTATAGATTGGAGAAACCTTAGAACACAAATTACATAAGAGAAAAAAGAAATAGAAAATTATATAAGAAATAAGAAGATACATAGATAACTCTAAACAGTGTTATCATTCGGGAGTCTTGTCTTTGAAGGGTTTCCTTATAGAGGTTGCAAACTAGTGTGCAGTCCTTTGGGAAGTTTATCTGGGAGTCCCTGCTCAGGGTAGGGTTTATAATCCGGACTTACTAAGGTTTCAGGAACCTTGGTAAGATTGGGGCTAATATAAGGCATCAGAGTTGTATTTGTACAGGAGGCTTTGGACCTTTGGAGGCAATCCTTATTTCATAATACAGTGTTCGGGCCCTTGGCTGGTTTCTTTTATACCTAGCCTTTTAGCTTCCTTCGAGAGGAAGCTTGCCCTTTGTCTCCAAAAACTTTTAGCAGATTTCCCAGCCAGTTATGCCTGCATGGCTCACCCTTCCAAGGTACATAAACTTCTGGAGGGCTGCTCCGAACCAGGGCAGAGCATTGTATGCTTAAAGGCCGGTGTTGCATTACCTGGTATGATTGGCCTGGTGTTGGGGATTTGGTCCTCATGGAAGTTGAAGTCTTGTTGAAGGGATAAAGTCCCTGCACTGGTTCCCTTCGGATCTGTATATCCAGATTCGGATCTTTGTAGTTCCACTGGGCTTTGGCCCTTGTTACATGTGTTGATGAGGGTGTTTTTCGGGTGATAGGCATGTGCTTATCTTAAAGAAAAAAATTCATCCCTCATCACTCATCAGATGCTTTTATAATCTCTTTCGATTCGGATGTCATTTAGGCTGGGTCAACTAACAATTGCATGCCCTTATATCTTGTAGTCTTTTGATTATTCCAAACTATTGTTATCAGATAAAACAAAAATGGCTGTGTTGTCGTGCTTATACCACAGATATTATTTCTCCATAAATGGTTCTTAGCAACTGCATTTGTTACTAGCACTTGTGTTTGCAAAAACGGCATGTGTATAAATGGCTTTTGATTTAATCCTTTCATTACTGATGTATTTTCAATACAGGTTGCGAGGATTATCCTCTTTATCTACTTTTACATTCACATGTATCTCCATTTTGATCAGGTACTCAATTTCACCGTTTTTAGTACCATTACAGCCATCTTACGTGAAAATATGCTCAGACATCAAAGGAGAAACACGAACTTCACTAAAAACATGGTGGTTTTAGTTTTCGTCATTTCACAGTAACCCTTTCTCTTAACTAGTTGGATAAAAACCTTTATATAAACTGCTGATATACCATACCCCGGCTTCTTTTCTCTTACCTACTTGGATAAAAAACTCTTGAGATTTTCTTAAACATCAGTATCTTGCGATAGTAGTTTGGGTGGTAGTGGGGTTTGGATGTTGGTAGTGGGTGGGTGGGGGGCTAAGATGAAGGGGCAAAAAACTGAAGAAAATTAAGTTGTATTTATATTTATGGGTGTCAGAGTGAGGGTGGCATTGTAGGGTGTTATTTTTTTAAAAGAACCTTACCGTTGTAGATGAGTTCACAACAGTATTCTTGTTTTCTAATTTCATCATTGTACATTACTTTCTTTAGAATAATAGCAGTATATACGTATCCGTGACTTCTTTCATAGCTACGGATTCTCCTATATTTTGTGTTTATATAGATGTTTTCTGATCTAGCGTCGTTAAAATACCCATCCATATATGTTCCTTCATAACTAGGTATAAGGGTTTGAAAAAACAAGAATTAACTCATGTTTCTCACTCTCTAGTACTCTGTCTCAACGATTCCCTTTTTACCCTCCTGATCATTAGGAGAGCTACCACTCCTTCCCCTTCAACTTCCTTAATAACCTCCATTTTCATCCGTCAACTATGCCTCCATTCTTGTGTTCCACCCTTGACATCTCACCATAGCTGCTGTCATGGTTGTTGTCACACTCGCTCCTTGTCACCTTATCTCCCCTTTTGGACCACCTTGTCATTATAGAAGTTGTTGCAGATCTCATTCTTCCCCTTTGGAAGCCCACACCCCTTTGGAGTATCACCATATTGTGTTGTCGTGAAACCTCATCACCGCACCACCTACTCTGGGAATCCACTGTTCTGCCACCCCCTCCATAAACCCAATGCTCCTCTCTCCTCTAGAACACCATTGCCTTGTGCCATACTCAGGAACATCACCATCTTGTCATTCTTCGCCAAAGCTCCATTACCATGTTCCCATGTAAAATACCTATGCCTTGCCACCTCCTCCAAAAACCTGCCACACCACCCCTACTCTGGACCCAATCATCCCATTCCCATCTTGTAGGATCCACAACCCTATCCTATGCAACATTACCACCTTATTGCCCCAGTGATGGATCGTCCTTGCTGATTGCACTATTCTCTTTCACGGGCACTGCATTGCTCTATATTCAACTATTATACGAGCAATGTCCCACCCAAGAGGGGGACATTGTCCCACATTGCTCAAACAGATCCTAATCAGTCAACCACAACCATCCACTATACAGAGGCAAGTCCATATACACGAGAGTCGTAGAAACAACAAAGCTTTCTCCCACATTAAATAGGGTCGGCTACATGGATTCTTTGCCTCCATTCAGATTTTTTTGGGTAATTTCGAACTTAGATCCAAATAACTAAGATCCTTCCAGATAGTTTCCTTGCCAACACTTCTCGGGCATTCCTTGCCCTCTCTTAGCTGGCTTACATCTTCTAAGTAGTCCATAGTCGACCTTGTTTGTAAATGGCCAAAGCTCATTTAGACGTTCCCTCTCATCTTATCATGTGTACGGGAGCTATACCAATTTCCCTTCTGATCACATCATTCCGAATCTGATCTTTTTGTTTATGACCACACATCCACCATAGCGTATTTATTTCTGCTAATGCCATTCTTTGCATGTGTCTATGGTTCACAGACCAACATTCAAATCCATAGAGCTTATCGAGTGTCACAACTGCTTTGTAATACTCTCCTTTGATTTTCAAAGAAATTTTCTCATCACATAGAGCAATAGAAGCTCCTCTACTTTAGCCACCCTTGATTTATTCTGAGTAACATTTCTATCATTTTCCCCATTATGTTGCAAATAGATCCCAAGTATCTTAAAGAATCTTTTTTTCTAGATGTTATCTTCTCAAATCTTCACCTCGATTCCTTCACCACTGCTTCCATCAAATATGTATTCCATTTATACATGCGAGGCTGAGCAACACACAAAATATCGAGTTCATCCGTACTCCATCACTACCTCTTGACCTCTGATTGATGACTTACTAGAGCCCCAAGATAGCTTCAAAGAGCTCAATAAACATTAATATATCTTTAGCCTCATTTACCCCTCCCTTATCAAAAAAAGGTATCATCAACACCTGGAAAAACCTACGTGGAAGTACCATCAATCTTGAACCTCGAGAAGAAGACTCCAATGGCAGCTTACCTGGACATCATAGATAACATGTTGGTCACCAATGACATAATATGGGCATGAGAGGACATCCTTTTCAGACACCCCTTTGAGGTTGGGAAAAAACATTCTCTGTCTTACCTTTTACTGAAATTGAATAGGAGATCGGTGTGATGCATCTCTTCACCCATGAACTCCAAGCCACAGGGAAATATTTTTTAAGGAGAGAAGCTGAAGTGAAGCGCCAATTAACATATTCACAAGCCATCGAGAAATCCACTTGCTATAGCATGTCCTTCATACCCCTTATTTTCCAAGATATTGTCATCTCAGTAGCCATCACCAAGCCTTCCATTATGAAACATTTGGAAAGTTGTGAAATGAAAAGATGTATTCCACGAAGCCCTAGAGCTCTCTTATATAGAAGAAAATCTCTAAGGGAAAGTTACATAAAATAGACTGAAGAAATAGAACTGTATAAAATAATGACACGTAAATATAAGTATCTCAACACTCTCCCTCAAGCTGGAGCATATATGTCTATCATGCTCTTAGCTTGGAACAACGGTGAAAGGGAGCTTTCGCAAGAGCTTTGGTAAACATGTTTGCATTTGCAATCTGATCACTTGAAGCCACATGAGAAGTGAGAATGAACCCCTTTTGAATCAAATCACGGGTGCAATAGCAGTCTACTTCAACGTGCTTTGTTCTTTCATGGAAGGCTGGATTATTAGCTATGAACAGAGCAGCTTGATTATCTCATTGGAGAGTCATAGGAAGAGGCACCTCAATACCTAGGTCAGTCAGGACAGACTTGTCCCACATCATTTCTGTACTCTCTTGGGCCATAGCCCTATACTATGATTCTGCACTAGATCTAGCTACAACAGTATGTTTCTTACTCTTCCATAAATCAGTGAACTACCAACAAACAAAGTAAAATCAGAAGTGGACTTCCTATCCTTGGGGAACCTAATATAATATGCATATGCACATCCAATAACTGTGATAGACATCTCTTCTGAACAAAAGGCATGCACTTGGAGAAGACCAGATATCTCAATATCATATTAACTGCATCCATGTGAACCTGCCTGGATTGCTCCATAAACTGGTTTATTCTGCTAACAGCAAATTAAATGCCAAGCATGGTAATAGTAACATACGACAACTTCCCTGCTAACTCTCTGTATCGTCCTTTATCCATCTCCTCAGAGTCATCATAATAAAGCCTAGCATTTGGATCCATTTGAGTAGTATCAGGTCTGCATCCTGTCATGCTTGTGTCAGATAGAACATACTTCCTTTGCGTCATTACCATACCATGCTGATTTCTAGCAAACTCTAGGTCAAGAAAGTAACGCAGCTTGCCAAGGTCCTTGGTCATAAACTGTCGTCCAAGGAAATCCTTAGTTGCCTGAATGCCTTGTTCATCGTTGCCAGTAACAATAATATCATCAACATAAAGTAGAATAGCACAATACCGCTCTGGGTTCTCTTAACAACGAGAGAGTGATCTGCAGTAGATCTGACAAACCCCTTCTGTTTAATCAACTCTGAAAGCTTCTGAAACCAAGCTCTGTAACTCTGCTTAAGGCCATATACGGCCTTGTGAAGTTGGCACACCATGTTGTACTCCCCCTCAGCAATAAACCCTGGTGGCTGCTGCCAGCTGCATGTAAACTTCCTCTTGCAATCCTCCATATAGGAACGTATTCTTGACATCCAACTGGAAAAGTGGCCAATCACATACCACATCGATAGTAATAAGCAAGGATGCAAAACGCGGTTCAAACGGCCGTTTAAACGGCCGTTTACACGTATTCGGCCACTGACCGCACCGAGTACCCATAATCGGGTCGATAAACGGTGAGGCCGTTTAAACGGTCCTAAAAGGCCGTGTAAACGCCGCTTAAACGCCCGCTTTTTAATTAGGATTTTTTTTTAAAAAAAGATCCCTTCCTAACTCCAGGCGCACCGCAAATCGACGCCAAGCCCCACGAATACGTAACCCTAATCCCCACGAATCCTAATCCCTACGAAAAGACGAATCGACGCCAAGCCTTCACGCGAAGCCTCGAGGCCCGACTCCTTCCATCGCAAGCCTCCTTCGATCGCCAAGTCTCCTTCGATCGCCCAGCCTCGCCGCCTCCACGCGAAGTGCCTCGACTCCTTCGATCGCCAGCCTCGCCGCCTTCAACCTCCTTCGCCAAGCGGCTTAAACCTCGCCGCCTTCAACCTCGATCGCCAATCCTTGCCGCAACCGCTGTTGTGCGTGAGCCCTCTATCATTTCTAGCTTTTTTCTTGTGCAATCTATGGATTTTATGCGTGAACCTCAATCGGACCCATCATTGTCAGTATTAATTTGCCAGTATTAATTTGCCAGTATTAATGTGCAATCTATGGATTTTCTCATTGCCAGTATTAATTTGTATCCAATCAGACCCGTCGGGTGACATACATTCCATGACTCTTATAATCCATAGATTCCACATTAACCTTTTGTAATTTTCATACGTGATTGGTTGAATAATAGTTTAATATTAAGTGTTAAAATTTACAGTTCAGCTCATTGCTTTATGGGTAGATGTCGGACTACATGTGTAACACCCATATGAAATGCGTGAACCCTCGATCGCCAATTCCTCTTTTTTTTTGAAAATACATACATATGCCTGCTGAAATGAATGTCAATTGAATGCATATTAAGTTATTAACAGAAGATTTAGATGAAAAGTCATTTGGTCAGTATAGCATTTTGTCAATTGAATGCATATTAAGTTTTTGTCGAAATCATCTACCAGTATAGCATTGAGCATGATTTCATTTGATCATTGATAATTTTCATGTAGTTATGTCTTCTTTGCTACATTATTATGTCGTTGTTGACGTTGATATGTAATATGATTATGTACTATTGGTGAATATGTGTGAACAGTGTGGTCTTTGAGTAATATGATTATAGTTCATTTATACTTTTATATTAATTATATTTATGTACTATTTTTTATTAATTTAAAAATGTAAAACCGCATAGACCGTTTAATTTCCGTTTAAACTCTCGCATACCGTTTAAACAGTAATCAGTGACCCTACCGACTGTATACCGCATACCGTTTTTTGCAACCTTGGTAATAAGAATCCATAGTGTAGAATGACACGCTATTGGAGAAAAAGTATCCTGATAATCTACCCCATAGGTTTGGGTGACTCCATGAGCAACCAATCTAGTCTTGTACCTGCCTATAGTACCATCCATACGATGCTTTACAGTAAACACCCACTTACTGCCAACAACATGGGAACATGTAGGAGCCTGTGCAATACTCCACGTGCCGCGAGATCGTAAGGTTGCCATCTCCTCCTCCATCGCCAGATGCCACTCATTACTCTGTAGTGCCTCCTGATAGGATCATAGTATCTCCACAGCCGACAGTCCTATAACAAACCTATGAAAATCCGTGGAGAGATGTCCCAAGGAAACATGTGAAGCAAGAGGATGCATAGTGCATGTACGCCTTTGCTTCCGTAGAGCAAAGGTGATGTTGGTGGAGATCGAAGGAAGCAAGAGGATGCATGGTGGTGGATGAGAATGTAGTAGTGGTGACGATGGTAGTGTAGTGGAGATCAGAGGTAGAGGCATACTGACCTCTTCTCCATCCTTTGAAGAATGAGCTTGTCACATGTAAGAGAGAAATACATAATGGACTCAAAGAAGGTGACATCTACACTAACATAGTACTTTTGTCGAACATGGTTGAAGCAATGATATTCCTTTTGGGTCTTAGAATACCCAACAAACACACATTTGACAACTCTAGGAGAGAGCTTGTCAAGATCATGGGACATTTGATGTACAAAAGCCACTGAACCAAAAACACGAGGCGTAAGTGAGAAAAGATCTGTCTTGGGAAACACAATTAAGAACGTGATCTTTCCCCCAGAACTGAAGAGGGCATATGATTTACCAGGTAACAAGCGGTTAGAACTACGTACCGCCGGTATGAATGTGGAGCACGACTTTAAATCAAAAGAATCCTGGTAACATCCAAAAGATGGCGGTGTTTTCATTCAACCACCCCATTCTGTTGGGAAGTATACACCAGTGTTCGGAAATGCGGTCTATGTGGCTGCATATGCGTATTCGATCATTTGACCGAAGCATATATGCGATTCGACTATGTGGCATATGCGGCCGCATATCCGAACAAGAGACTTTCATATATGATTCATGTGTCTTTTTTGTTTAATTCATAACATGTTCATGACACATTAACTCGATTTTTTTCCGAACAACTCTTATATTATCATTTATGCATCTTTTCATTATTCTCGTATATGCTGCATTTGTGAATATAATCTAAGGTATTTTTCTCATATCCATATCATTCCATTGTTCCTAACACTTATTAATGAACTATTTACTGCCTTTTGATTTTTCTATCTAATGAAATTCATTCCATTTTTTTGAATAAAATATGAAATAATTGACTAACAATTTACATTTTACATTTTTGTGCTTCTACGAAATTTTACATGCTAATACAATTTTCCTATATTTTGTGTCAACAAGTTTTGTCCCTTGGAGGTCCATATATATGTTTATAATTTTGGGTGTATGATTTGTATACCTATGATTATTCTTTAGCTTTTGTTATCTATAGGATCTATGTATGCATTAAAGTTTTTCTTATAGAATTCGTGCATTCCCTTATGAATCAAATTTGTATGTGTATATATATGCATTAAATTCAAAATATACACTAAAAGAACAATCAATTTATAATATCATGCTTATGTACTTATTGATATATTATCTTATTTGAAATTTTTGATTTTTTATTTTGTTAGATCATCAAATTTTTTATATAATCACATTTTATTATTGTATTCTTTAATATTTTAAATTAAAATATTATAACCGCATACATTTCCATATACTCCTCCGCATATCCGCTTGTTTTATACAGCATGACCGAACGAATACTGCACACCGCATTTCTGAACCTTAGTATACACACAAGATGTCTGGTGCACAATACAATAAGTTCTAAGAAATTGGGAAAGCTGAGTAAAGCAAAGTTCTAGTGCATTATCAAAACGTACAAACTTGACTTTTGCTGAAAAGATATGCCTTATTTCATTAATAAAAGATTGAATAACATGACCAACATTAGACTTGTTCTTAAAAAGAAAGACCCAAGACAATTTTGAAAAATCATCAACTGCAACAAGATAAAACCCATGATTGGGACCCCAAATATTAAAATGAATTAACTCAAAAAGACTATGACTACTTCGACCTTGGCGACTCTGTAAAGTGGACCGATGATGCTTCCCAAGCTGGCAGGCCTCGCACTGAAACATAGAGCAAGGAGAAATCTGTGGAAGAATGCGACATAACTTTTGCAGCGGGAGATAACCAAATCGAAGATACCATACATAGGGAGAAACAGGTCCAATGCGAAGTGAAGAGGCACCATCATAAGGAGATTGTACCAGTTTGTAGAGACCTCCTTGCTCACGGCCTGATCCAATCACCTTGTCCGTAAGAATGTCTTGAAACACACGAGCAGAAGGATCAAATATGGTACAACAATTTAAATCCTTGGTGATTTGACTAATTGATAGTAAATTTATAGAAAATTCAAGAGCATAAAGAACATTCTGAAGCGCATTGCGGGAGTTAACTGCCCCTCCCCCTTGACCAGTAATGGGAGAGTGTGTCCCATCTACTATCACAACATATCGTCCGGGCTGAGTCGAACTAAAATCACTAAACTGACCTTCGTCACAACAGAGATGATGGGATGCTCCTGAATCCATGATCCATTCTGACAAATCTGCCCTGTAACAACTAGTAAAGGCATATGCTATACCTGATGTAGATGTTGATATTGAGCCAGCTGCCTCCGAGGATCTTGAAGGAGAGCTGGTTGACCTCGGATGTTATCACGGTTATGGAGAAAGGACATGCGGAGGGTTGCGTGGAAGATGCGATATGGCTCTCAGAAACTGCCTTGTGTGTTCGCGGCATTGAGTCGGAGGAGTTGCCTGGATTCTTGGCCAACAGTGGTGGCTTGTTCCCAGCGAAGGTGTACTGACGGAAACCTCATCTGCGGGATGGAGCGATGGAGATGATCTCGCAATAGATGGTGGAGGTTAAGGGCCTTCCGGTGAGATGTCGTGGCCTCAGGACTGTTAGGGACACACTGTGGCCGGTGGGTGATGTGTAAAAGGTGCTGGGTCTATACCCAGGTGACATGTTGCTATGCAAGTATTTGCCAATGAATTTTCCTTGTAAGAAAAATTCCATGTTAGGAGTGTTTCATCCATTTTAAATTGGCCGATGGTTACCTAATCCAAACCGTCTCCATTGTCTGGACTTAGGGCCGTCAAGGCAAAAGCCCATTATGGCGAAGTTAAAGAGTTGAGAATCTAGTTTACATGTAAAATTCAATTTAATAGCTTGTTGAACATTGGCAGTTGGCTGCCTGTTGCAGGTGTTTAGTAAGTTTGTTTGGGCAGCTAGATTGTTGTTGCCATGGTCTTGCAGCCATATTTAATGTCTGCTAGAGTATCTTGACTATAGAGGATATAACCAATATTCTAGTTGATCACTGTAGAACGGTCAAATAACTACATTTTAAGTTGCAACAACCTTAACCACTAGCAGGCAAGCTGTGGCATATTCCCACAGCCAAAAAACATTCGGCACTAAAGTTGTGGCTATTAATCACCTGATTTCAAAATGTGACTAGTATACGATCTAATGTAATGGACATTAATATTAGTTTGTCATATATTACCCATGTGAGGGATGAAAATTCTCTAAAGAACCCTCTCCAGGGGATAAAGACAGATATATACCAACTCTGTAATGGTTTTGTTAGTAGATAGCCTTTTGATGAGTACCGGAAGATAGCATTCGTCTAATACTAGTAGAAAGCTTCGCAAAGAAAAAGATAGAGTTTTCAAGGATAACTCCATAATGGATATTGCTTAACAAACATGAAGATATATTGATCTAAGAACTTAATTATCTCTGATTAGGGCTAAGTTGAAACTTAATATGAAATTCTAAACTTCACTTGATAACAACAACAACAAAGCCTTTTCCCACAATTTCTAAACTTCACTTGATGATTAAAAAATATAGTAGTATTAGTTGGAAAATTATGTCCCCCCTTGTCAGTATATTAAGATATCTCTGCACTTAACCTTCTGGTGATAGAGTCCAGTTAAGTAACATTATGGTTCAGAGACTAATTCCAATTTCCTTTCAGGTGAAGACCATGTTTCGACTGGGATTCTACAGTTTGCTGACAGCACCTTCAATGGTGGCAGTTATGAATCTGGTCTGGTTCTGGAAAATCTTCACAGGTATGAAGAAAGTAATCTCCAGAAAAAGGCGCAAACAACAATGAAGCTGGACTTAGTACCCTGTAGTAGGGTGACATACACACTGTAAACTGGTCTGATCAGTGCACGTGATCACTATTGTACTGGCTAACTGATACTGGAATAGCATCTGTTTAGCGATCTATACAAAATGTCATTGAATTGGGTTTTACCTTCTGAATTAACTGAACGTTCTATATTATATCTTATACTATATTGACAAGGGCCTTGTACCTTTATCTTCTTCTCCATGGTGTAAGTATATGTATGTTATTCTCAGTTCATGCTTCTCTGCATAATCAACTGAAGGATTGGTACCTTCGAGGCAACCAGAAAAAGTAACGAGTCAGATGGAGTTTCTGCTGCTTGGAATGGGTCAACTTTCTTTTCTTGGTTAGTATTTTACTGCTCCCAAATGCTGTAGTTTAGTCAGAAGAGTTCTCGAAATAATCTGGTCTGGTCTTATAAATTTTGATATCCTTATTTATTTGATATCTTAAAAATACAAACAGAAAAGAGAAAAGAGAGGACAGGTTCACTAAATGATAGTTCTTATTCTATGAATTTTCTACATCATTCTTCTCTTGAATATCATTGTTTTCTTAACCAAGCCTGCTCTTGTTTTGTTGGGTGATAAAAAACCAGGGGAACTCCCTATAACAAAGGCACAGGAAGTTGCCCAGTTTTCATGTGTACTTTGCTGCAGCACTTCTGTCGTTCCGAACTCCTAGTCGGACAAACTCCCTCATTCATCTGAATGGGACCATGCTCCTGTTTCTCTGCACTTTCACGGTACCTTCTCGTTTTCCTTTGATAGTTGCATTGTTTCTCGGTCGTAAATTTAAGGTCCTAACTAGGGGAGCTTTCATGTGGCTATATTGTCATCTCAAATGCAAGAGATTCGTCTTATCAGTTGAAAACTCGAGTTATTTCTCATCCCGTCTTCCTGTGCTTGTATTAACAGAAATTGGCCACTAACAACACACATTAAAATAAATAGGTCGCGAAAAGGCAATTGACCTATGGCCCAGACTAGCAGATTTGTGGATTCGTGAGGTCTGACAGTTGTATGGCAAGAGTCAACAGCAACAACAACAAAGTCTTTTCCCACGATTAAGTATGGTCAGTTACATGGATTCTTCGCCTCTATTCAGATCTATCGTGGATCAATCCTTGGCTTATTTCCACAAAACTAAGATCTCTTCGTATAGTCTCTTTCCAACACTTCTTGGGCCGTCTTTCCCCTCTCTTAGTCGGCTCAACATCCCAATACTCGCATCTCCTAACCGGTGCATCAACCGATCTTCTTTGCAAATGACCAAACCATCTTACGCGGTTTTCTCGCATCTTATCCTCGATCGGAGCTACACCAACTTTCTTTTTGATTGTATCATTCCGTATCCGATCTTTACATGTGGGTCCACACATCCACCTGAGCATTTTCACAGACCAACATTCAGATTCATAGAGCATAGCTGGTTTCACGGTTGCCTTGTAAAAATTTCCTTTAATATTTAGGCGGTGTTGCCCTAAGGTATGACAGGAGTGTGATGGTAATATTTAGGTGGTGTTGCCCTAAGGTTAATGGCGTAGTCTTCAAAATTTAACTAAAGTTGGATACAGGTGAAGTTTTCACAGCACAATAACTTCAAATCTTCCTCCTGTCCTCATAGGGTTCAAATCTTATCGAAGAGAAAGGTGCTTATTGCATTAGAAATTTTTTCCATTCTTTTACCATCTCAAATCTTCAAGACAATCCCTAGCTACCCCCATTAATGGACATAATGAAGTTGATATAAAGGAGAAGTGGCGGAGATTCCACTTGCTGGACGTTTCAATAGTAGGGATGCCATACGAATGCCATAGGGAGAAGTTGACGTACTGATATGTATAAAGCATTACCATATTTTTATCCGTTTTTGAATACGAATGCGGATACATATATTGACGGATATTAAAACTATCTTACTATATCTTTACAAAACAGATACGAATCTAAAACGGATATTGATCGCATGCTAGTAATTAGAAATAATCTATGTAATTGACTTAAATATATACGAATTGGATGTAAAATACAAGATATAAATTTACTAAATGTATTTGTATCATAAAAATTATACAAATATGATAAAAGAAGGTATAGAATTAAGTAACATAAAGGTAAAAATAAATCTATAGCTATATTTATATACGAAAAGGGATATATGGATACGGATGCTTGCTATCAAAACGATATCCATATCCCTATCTATTTTAAAACGGATACAGATATGGATGTCAAAATATGTATAAACCAAAGGCTTGGCGGATCGGATATAAACATATCCGTAACCGTTTGCATCCCCGACTCAATAGCCCAAGTACCGTTCTCCTTGGGTCGTGGGATTTTAATTTCTGTTACTTGAGATAATTATGCTGATTTTCGGTGAACAACGAATAGCTGTAACTTTTCTTGGTTCTCCCTCCTGTAATTTATTCTCCAATTTCATCAACTGCCGTTTAAATAATAAACCATGGTGCGAACATGTGCTTTCTGGCGGGATTATGTTGACTATTTAGGAATTAATGATATAATGTAACTCTAAATTACATAATTTTTTGATTAAAAGTCCCAAAAATATGATAAAATGACATAAGCTCGAATGGCTTTTATTGCACAACTAGTTTTGCAATTTCTTATAATTCTGATGTGATCATCACTGCCTTTAATATATTAAATGTACAATATGGCTCAGAAGGTACAATATGATATGAACAAATAATTACCACAGTTATAATCTAAAAAATACTAACGTATCATCTTTAAATGAAATTTAAAGTACTTAATATATGGGTAAAATGTGTATGCCCCCTAGGGGGAGCTAACTTAGCTCCCCCGTCCTTTTTTCACAAAATTTTTTTATTTTTTTTGAAATCTAAAACCGTGTAAATTCATTATTAAATCCCTATATTATGGCATTCAAATTTCATGTGAAACAGAGACTCATACGACCTCCATCCAAACGGGGTCGATTTAAAAAATCATGTTACCGTTAAAAAAATGACTGTCTGGATGGAGGCCGTAGGAGTCTCTGTTTCACACGAAATTTTTATGACATAATATAGGGATATAGTGATGAATATTCACGGAAAAAAATTTCAAAAAAAATAAATTTTTTTGAAGAAAATAGGGCGGGGGGAGCTAAGTTAGCTCCCCCTAGGGGGCAGCCCCATTTTCCTCTATATATAGGCTCATAATTGATACATAGAAGTTTGCAATTTGGTCACAACATTTTGAGATTTAAAAAGTTTATTTTAACATAAGTATTATTGTAGATAATGTGAGTATTGGGATCGCGAGGTGAATAGTCGTTTGAGGTAGTTTTAAACATCTTTGCGGAATAATCAGCAAGCACGTATACAATAGATCAAGCAATCCAACTAGCACACTTGCACGGTATCTTAGTGTGGGAATCCACCTCGGTAAAAACCATGATCTGAGTCTTCCTGACTTGGGATTTCCTGATTAAACAAGCTAACCAACTGCTTCACTAAAGTTCGAGATATTTTATGTCAATCATTTACAAAGTTGATTCTTCACATTCTTGAGTCCGACATCAAGATCAACACTACCTATCATACACTATAACACAATCAGAAGAGCATGGGAGCTTTCGGCTATCTTTTTTCTTCCTTGAAGATCTCACATCCTAGATATTCTCTGCACACTTAGGATTAGACATCTAAAGTCATACAGAAAGATGTTTACTAGAAACAAGAGATATAGCAACAAAATATTTAAGATATTATTATCTTCATAGATATCAAGAAAATAATTCTCAGACAAAGAATAGATGATATCATGAGATACAATAGCAGAGTATAATTGCAGTAAGAATTCACAGATAATATCATTTCAATTATATCACAAGCATCACATGTAGATAATCAATATGAAGTAAGTAATAAGCATCAACGCGATGAGAAGGGTTGCCAAAAGAACTCCGACGACTATCAAAAGAACTTGAAGAGTGGCGAGCAATCGAATTCTACAGAACTAAAAAAACTTACTTCACATCTTTTCTATCAATAATGCTTCTCAAAAGATCGAACGAATCGATGAACATGAGAAACAATATCGAGGAAATCAATCAAAGAGCGCTTCTTGCTTTTCTAGAGAAAATAAGAGTGATTGCTCGAATGGTTCGTGTTCCAACAACGAGTATGACGTCTCTTATACAGTGGCTCAAGAAAGGTGGTTATTGCAAACATAATAGGCATGAAATCAAAGGTGTTTTTTTGATATGATCAATTGGGTTAAATATTATGATCGATCAACGATCAATGATCTATCAACTAAAGATCAATGATCGATTAGTTGATGATTGTTTGAGAGGAATTTAAAATATGATGGGTAACTTCAAAGAGTATGATCGATCAGTGGAGTACACATGATTGACAATTGATGATCCATCGATGTCAAGATTTGATCGATAAGTTCGTGAATTCTTGATCTCCCAAAAAGGAAACTCTCGAGAACCTTGACGCGGTTACAACTTTGCGAAACAGATATAGATAAACAATTAAAATACTTTTGAACAAGAAGAAGCAACAGTGTTGAGCTTTTATTTCACTTGAGAGCGGTGACTCTTCGCAGTCATGTTGAGATGAGATCCACACTTGTTTTCCTCCAATCACAAAGAATATGTAACTGACTACGATACAAATTGGTGTCATCTTTAAAATGATATAGAAACAAAGAACTAACAATCTCCCCTTCTTTTATTGATGACAACATATTTTCAAAAACTTAGAAAGCTGTGATTACTTAAGCATAAGCAATTTTCAAATCAAACTATATAGGAAAAATATATCAACAAATAAAAATAATTTGAATCACAAGTTCAAACTTTGATTTTTAGTGGCTCCCCTTTACTGAAGAATCATAAAACTTTTCTTTTAAAACATTTAAGGTGAGTGAAAGTTATAAATCATAAAACTTGATTTTATCTTTTTATTTATTCTCCCTCTTAAATAGACAATCCATTAATCTTTTATGGCATTTAAACTTGAATTTCATTCTCCCTCCTTTTGTGATCAATTAAAAAGAACAATAAGAGAGTGAAAGAAAACATGCATACTTCATTAATAAGTAGGGAACGAATATAAAATGTGTGTAGCTTACAAACTAGTTCCATCATATCATACATGAATAAAACTCAAACATAATAAACATGAATTCTAAGGAAAGAGAAACAAATAACTATAAAGATAGAACAAGACTAGTCAAAAGGGGCATAATCAGAATCCACTTCTCATCTAGGAGATCACTTGTTCTTCTTTCCATGCTTGATGATATCTCGAGTACCAGAGCTATACTCATAGTCTAGAGTACCAGATTCTTCTTCTTCTTCTTCTGTTGCTTCAACTTCTAGGAAAGACATATGCATCCGAATGTCTTTTCCTGAGCGAGAGGAAGAGGCACATCATCCAAAAGGTCAAGATGAAGGACGAGGAGGAGTGAGATCTCACAGATGTAGAGAGTGGCGAGCACATGCATAAGGTGTACATGTTCTTGGTGTTGTGGATGTAAGAGTAGGAGGATGCTGTGAGATGTGCATCTGATGCATCATGTCAGACAAGTAATATGACATCTTAGACTCGTCATTGAGAAACTGAGCGTATCTATTAGAGAAAGTTGTTATCTCTTGTTTAAAACTCATCATCGTATTGGCTATCCCTCGAATCTGGTGGAGCTCGAGAGAATGAGCATCGATGATGGAATGTTGGTTAAGGTGTTCCTTTGGGGTGAGGCGATAATCCAGATAAGCACAAGTAGAGTCAAAGGAAAAGTGACAGGGGTGGAAATGCATAGGAATGAATCCTGAGAAGTGAGGAATTGGGTTAGGAAAGACATGTGTAGGTCCTGTGACGATAAGCTCAACTTCTGGTTCATCTACTTTGGTTGTGAAAGCATATACTCAAGACTGAAGGGCCAAACTCGGAGGATCTGGCAGGGTCATAAGGGACATGGACACTGAAGTGGAGTAGGATATGGATGACCAAAAGTCCTAAGGAAAGAATTCTACCATGTGTCTAGGAAAGAATGTAACACATCTAATGTGACCATTTGAAGTGCCTAACTTTGAAAAAAAATGTAGATTAGTGGCTTAACCTCGAGAATGACATGGGTAACGTTGGAAATCTAGTTGTGAAAGCACCATGAGAAGACTCAATTGAGGAACCTCGGGAGGGGCCTAAGGTTTGGAGCTTGGACATGCTTCCTAAAGTTCTCGATGGGCATTAGGGATTCCCTAATCTTATCCTAGGTAACAAAATCTAAAACCTCAGAGAGGGTCGATCCAGTATTTGCGCATCCTAATACGGTGGAGATGTTGGAGATGTCGACTATGAAGGTGGTACCATTCATAGTGGGCCTAAGGTAGTGTAAAGGTGTCACCTATGTCTTCAACATTCACACATAACTTGGTGACGATGCTAGATGCGATGGAGTTGATCAAGGAATCTTTGTGTCAAGGAAACATGATCGGATCAAACATGTTCCTAAACTTGTTCATGTTTAAGATCCTTTGAAACTCAAGGAAGTGGTTACTGAGGATAGACCACAAAATAGAGTGGGAGGTCATCATGATGAGACATGAGTAGGCAAAGATCTGGTCATTCACAGATGAAGATCGGGAAGAGGAAACTGCCTTGGACCTCTTTGATGCCATCCAACGTAAGTAAACAAGTTCATGTAACCAAAGGAACACTAAGATATGGATAGGATCTAAGAAACTAACTAAGAAATCAACAAACAGTATGTTTGTACTTGCAAATGGTTGATCACAATTTGGAAGATGATCAATTAGGGGTTATCGATCATGCTCTACTTTATGACTGATCAGGCTTGCACTAGGGATTGGAAGAAACTCGATCTAAGTGGACTCTCTCTCTCTCTCTATTGCTCTGTGATGGAATACGAGGAACGGGAGAGCTTGGGTACCTACTTAAAGGAGCTTTAGAGGCAGTAGATGACATCTATCTCTTATTTTGAGGGATTCTAATGTGTCCTTCATTCCAAGTAAAGAGATTTGATGTATCTGATTAACGGCTAACTTGCTAACTTAATTTGCATTCGTTGTAATACAACCGATTAACAATCAATCAGAACAAGTCATAAGTTCTCTGTGAAGAAGACTCGGTCTAATTTATCTTGTGTAAATAGAATACAAGGACATGAGAAACTAATTGAGTTACTCCATATATTAAATATTCAATTAAGTGATTAATGAGTATATGTAGGTCAAGAAGATGCTAAAAGAATACAATGCATGATTTTTATTTTATTTTTTAAAGTAAAATACATTAAATATCATAATGATGATTATTCATCACAAATAAGTACAATAGACAAACTCATAAATAGTGGATACAACAAATAAACCTCTTGAATCAACCTTAATTTAATGAGTTCAAAAGATTTCCAAGCAATTATCTTCATATCTAAACAATTCTTGATTAATTAACCTGTCTTTAATTGAAGTAAATTAATCTACAAACAACCCTAGTAAAATTCAATTTAATTTCGTGAAACAATAGTTCAAACAGATCAATGCTAAATATTATAAATAAATAAAATTATTGAATTCGTTCGAAAAAGATCAATGAGTTTTTCTGATTTTTAATGATTTGTCAGATAATGATTTTCTAGAAACCACACATATAAAATCAAGGAGCTTCTAATTGGCTTTAAAACAAGATGACTTTCATAGAAAATGGATCTATATATCTCAAGATATTAAGTTTTGAAGACAGAGGCCTTTTTGCAAATAAACTTTAATAAAATAACTTAAAAAGTCACCAACATGTCCAAAATGGGGACACAGATCCAATTATAAAAAATGATAGGGTAAAAGTAAATAGTACTTGTACAGAAGGCTTGTCTTGCAATTTAAAAAGTTTAGCGGGGCTCCTTGTAATTTTACCATATGCACGTGAATCTGGCATGTGATGTCTAGATTGGAATGCAAAGATAGAAATATTAGCAAGCACGACTGCAAATTGTCCCCACCCTGTGTGATGTGTCATGTGATGGGAGGCTTGGATCAAGGAACATCGTTCTTAGCGTGGATAGGGCTACGTGGAGACTCATTGCACCTCAGTGTAGGCTCGGTGCTCTGAGGCTGCGATTTGAAGCGTTGCTTTGGATGTGTTGTCGTGGCCGTGTCTGGAGCACAAGATGAATGTCGATGAAGGATGATTGAAAGACACATGCTTCTCTTGTTCTTCGCCATCATCCTTGTGTGAAAGAGCTTTATAGGATATCTTGCGATGTTTTGGTGTCTCCTCCTCGCTCCTCTGATACAACTGAAGGTTAGATGACCTTCTTGAAGGTGTGGTGAAGTTGGAGTTGGACTGAGGGAGAGGAGAGAATCCCTATGTGACTCTTTCGGTGAAGAACCTTCGGCGAAGAAGGTCGAGATCGGGGCTTAGCTGTTCTCTCCGATCAATGAAAAGTAAGAGATGCATGTAGGGCTAGCAACCAAAAACCACACAAGAATAAGGGGTTTGGGAATGGAATGGAAGCTCATCGAGGGAGAAGGATCAGAGCTTTAGATGGGTTCTCATTCTTTACAAGACTGAGAAAGAATCGGCATGGTCCTGAACATGGATCAGATGCGCTCGTGGAGCTGGAGAGGGGTACTTATAGCAGTGGCTTGGAGTGAAATTGAGATGGTGAGAGCGCGTGAACTGAGGTGAAGCAATCAAAACTTTTATTCAGGCAAGATTTATTGTTAATCAGGTGATCAAAATCAAGAAGAATATGTTATAAAATAAACATGGCTCTGATACCATGTTAGAAAATAAACATGGCTCTGATGCCATGTTAGAAAATATAATGCAGAAGCAGTAATTAGAGATAGAAATAAACATGACTGAAACATTGGGACTTAACGAGGAATACTACTCCCTAAGGAGCGGGATGAAACCATGGGATAATGCCTCAAAGCTTTGTTTATGCATTGCACTTTCTCACTAGATACAGAAGGTGTGGGGCTTCTTATATAGCCCTTGCTAAGTCTCCACATCTCACAACTGGTAGATGTAGGATTAAATAGCTAGATATGGTAAATGGATCTTGGAGTGATCCATTTACCCATTTACAACATAAGCGGCACATACTCTAACACTTTCCCTCAAGATGGAGCATGCAATGCTCAGTTTGGATAAATAAAAAGAAATCTCAACTTACAATATAGGACGCTACATACAATATCAACACATCGCGCACAACTGTTGGCTATTGTCGAAGATGTTACTTCTCATGTCGTGCAGGTGAGGAGGATGAACATGCTGAAATGTGAGTCAAACTGAATCTCCTCGTCGGAGAGCATATGCTATGTATTGTGCATGTCAGAGTTACTGCAACTGAAACCAGTCTCCTCATCGGAGTACTTTAGCACGCCACAATATGTGGACAACTGTTCCATCTCTAAAAGGACTGAACTGAAAAGCCATGGAGACACCCTCGTCGAAGTCCACTGTTGCTAGAGAATGGAGTATGAAGAAGTCTCCTCGTCATATAACTGTGTCTCTTCCACATCGGCTAAGAGAATGGGAACTCTACTCTAGAATCCCTATGAAATCACATGAAAACCCTAGCCCACATGGCATAGGGAATGGGATCTCTACTATAGAGTCACTATGGAACACATGAAAACTCTAACTAAAAAAAAGACGGGGACCACAACAAAAGATGTTAAACATGTGCACATCAAACTAAAGATCACATACATGTGCATGTCTGAAACTGAAGACTCAGAACCAATATGGCATCGAGTCTGAATATCTGAACATCTGTAGATTTTTAAAAATGCGGTTGACCTAAAATCTGGAATCTGAATCTGGAACAGACTTATGACTCTACACATTACTCCCCTTTTTCCCATACTTGTCAAAAAATAATGGCATTGACAAAGTTGGGAGATGATAATAAAATGGGGAAAACAAAACATTACAAATGATTTTTTTCGTGGCTATTTTTTTCTCTCTCTTTTTATAGTCGTCTCTTTTTTTTTCAAATAAGCTGTTCACTTTTTTTGGCCCTTTTTTTGCAATTTTTTTGAAATATAGCCCATTGGGCTTAATTTGCAGCAGTCCACTTAGGCTTTCTCTTTCCCTCTCCCTTTTTTTAAAATCAGTTGGGCTCATTTGGCCCAGACAGAATTTTTCTGAACACAGACTGGACTGGGATCTCCTTTTCCTTAATTTTTTTCAAACTTATGTTGAATTGCAGGAGGTTTATCTAGGGTTCCCATGAGAACCCTCTCTCCTCGAAAACATGCCGCCCCCTGATGGGGCTTTCCTCATTCGTCGTTGCGGCCACTTGGGCTTGAGAGGGAGGAGCTTCTGCTTGGAGGAGTCCTGGAAGATGGCTAGAGGTGTGAGATATGTTTCCACCTATGCGCGTAGGAGGATGGAGCCCCACCATATGCGGTTGGGTGCAGCTTGAGCATCTTCGGATTTTGTCGCCTGTGTGGCAAGTAGGATGATAGGAGTCACTGTTGCCACTACAGATTTTGCTAGAAGAAGTCTATCTGCTGAAAGGAAGGGCTCTAGAGTTGTACTACCGATTGAGAGGGGTTCGACCTTCATCATCGTCGCTTGCTGAAGAAGGAGGTGCATCACCTTCATAAGGCATGGACACGAGCACGAGTTTCGCCATGGATGCGGTGATGGGGTTGTTGCCTCTTGCAGTCCTGCCTGGAATGGACCCTACTGGATTGATGGGTCGTCTCCTGATCAGAGGAGGACTGATTGAGGACTACTATCATTGCATCACGATGGAAATGAAAGCGTCGTAGGATCTAGAATATGAATTATATGGGAAAATCCTTAAGTGCATCATGGAAGCATGAGGATCGCATCGTATGCGATCGGGAGCGACTAGTCATACTAATTGCTCGAGACAGTGGAATTTAAAATAAAATCAATGTCATGAAATCACATGATCCCATAACACCTTCGGATCATTTCATCTAAACCACAAACAAACATTAGGGTTACCTCTTGAAGCATGGTTGCGATCGAGTCTCTAAGCGAAGAGATCTCCTGATCCAAGCGATGAATCTCCTGATCTCATCACACGAGATCCAGCATCTTCTTCACGAGCGAGGCACACCGAAGGGGACGAAGATCCACGAGCAAACAATCCAACAACATAAAGATGATGCTGCGGTGATGGCGACTCTCTCTATGGTTCCATGGTGGACAGCCACAATGAGAGAGAAGGAGAGAGACTTTACGTGTAGAGAGAGACGGGGAGAGAGCATATTTCTAATGTCTCTTGAAGAGTGGATGCCTTTTTATATAGTATTTTGGCATCAATGGATCTCAATCCATGGACAACACCGAATCAATGGATGAGATTGATTTGTGTTTCTTTCAATGGCCATGATCTTGTTGTAAAACACAAAAATAATTAATTAATTTAAATTAATATATATTGATTAATCAATATAAATTAACTTCAAATTAAATCAATTATCTTTGAGATAATTGGAAGGAGATAATCATCCATTATCAAGTGGGACAACCACCCAGTCCCATTGGGACTTGGTAGCCGTCCACGACCTTTTGGTGGATAGCAATCTCTTTTCCAATGAGATTATATGATCTCATTTCCAACATTATGTCATCATAATAATTCTCCATTATCTTGAGAACGTTGCAATCATGCCATTGAGAATTTGTGAATCACATTTACAACCCAAAATAAAATGTAAATTATATTTTGAATTAACTATCCAATGTGAATCCAATTCACATCAATAATTAATTAACAAATATAAATTACAATAGGCTATCGTTCTCATATTATGAATCACATGTATAATATATATAATTAATGTGGATAGTATTATACATATTATTTATATCCATGGTAATTAAATCACATTTAATCATCTTAAATGTCTATTCTCAAGTGTCCAAATAATATGAATCACATTCACATTATTCACATCTTTGATAATTAAATCACATTTAGTTATCCTAGATAACTCAACTTATAATATGAATCAAATTCATATTATTCATGATAATTAAATCACGTTTATTTGTCTATTTTCTCAATGCTCGGATACATACATCAACAATGAAATTATCTCGAACTCTTTCAAGGATAATGCGCTTTCTCCGTGGATACTTCAAGTTAAGGACAAGGCGATTGTATTGCTCCACGTAAACTAAATTGGACATTGGGATCACATCTCAAATCCAGATCTAGCAGACCTCTCATAGATGCTTGATTAAATCAAGACCACAAATCTAATCATCTCATTGCATCTGAATCACATTCAGATCAATGTCCAATATTTGGACCAAGATCAGGTCACTTCTCTACTGAGAGGAGTCACCAAAATCTAGACCCGTTTCGTTATTCCCTAGGAATGGAAGCATCATGGTTATACAATCGTTTATGATCACATCACCCTCAGGTATTTCTAATACATGTACATCATGCATATTGGAAGACCAAGAATAAACCTGAAGTTTTAGATCTATTTAGAATGTCTCTATGATTTAGATCTATTGGAAGTTTTAGATCTATTGGAAGACCAAGTACTTGATGAGTCCTCAATCTAATTCTTTAGATATTTATCCAAGCACCAGCCTCTATGATTCAACAATTAAATCAACAGATGTGTGATCATTAAGATGGTCATGGTACATAACCCTAATTGTACTAAGAGACCTTTTAAGAAAATTAGTTAATCTTCATTTCAGATCAGGGAATGATATTTGCAATAACATTTATTGCATAATGGCTCGTCCTGGGCTCACACGTCCAACAGAATATGGCGATCGCCATAGCATTGCAATGGGGCTGCTTCTGGATTATTGTGTATCGCCTGGTCAGTCAGAGCCCTAGGAACAAGAATTCAACAAAAATAGTATGGTTCCTACTCTAATACCATGTAAGAAAATAAACATGGCTTTGATACCATGTTAGAAAATAAACATGGCTCTAAAACCATATTAGAAAATATAATACGGAAGCAGTAATCAAATATAGTAATAAACATGACAGAAGTATCGGGATTTAATGTGGAACCCAACTCCCTAAGGAGCAGGATGAAACCATGAGAGAACGCCTCAAAGGGCTTATTTATGCATTGCACTTTCTCACTAGATATAGAGGGTGAGGGGCTTCTCATCTAGCCCTCATTGAGTCTCCACGTATCACAACTGGTAGATATGTGCTAAACAATTGGATGTGGTTGATGGATCTTGGAGTGATCCATTTACCCATCTACAACATAAGTAACGCATACTCTAATAGAGATCAAAGGTAAAGGGTGTCTGGATCGAGAGGGAAAAAGGTGAGAAGAAGCTCTGTTGAGGAGCCTAATCGGGTAGACCTGAAAATGGAGAGGTTGACCCGGGTCAACAGACCCAGGTCCAACTAATCAGATACAGATCTAAATAAAATAAAATCCTAATAGGGACAAAATAACATAAAAACGTAAATAAATTAAAATAAAAATAGAAAATGAATTTAAATAAATAAATAAAGTAAATATAAAATGTTTATAAATAAATAATCTTATATAGTGAGTTTTAATAAATTAAATAAATTAAGTAAATATGTTAAATTAAATAACACCCTTTATCCATAGGTTTATATACCTATATATACAACACTTTGATTTTTAATAAATTGTTTTTCTTTTACCCTTTATCCATAGTGAGTTTTATTTTTCTTTTATTATTTATTTATTTATTTTAGGATTAAAACCATGATATTTACACATTATTTATAAAAGAATAAAGACTCATAAAAATATTTATTTGTTATTATTTGCAGGTGTTTAAGAAGATATTTTAAGATAAAATAAATGAATAAAGATGATGAAATGTAGGTTCATCAATCATCTATCCTACTCCAGGTTTGTAAGTCTCCTTGAGAGTAGACTTGGGCCTCTCTCCTCTTCTCTTATCTATCGGCCCTCCACTGGCTCCATCTTATCTTTCTTCATCTTCTTCTCTTCCTCATTCATGGTTGTCTCTCCTTCTCCTCAAATCATTTAGCATATTTTGGAAGGCGACCTAGGACAATGCCTAGTTAGTGAGTTGCAGCTGGATTGCTTGTATGGAAGCAAGTAGCCAAGCATTCACCACATTTTAGTCTAACTACTAGCCTGGTTGTGGCTGTGGGTGCTACGGTCCTTTCCCTTTTCCAGTTGGAGCCATTTTTAAATTTCAATCTGACAGTAATTATACTCTATATCGGGATCTTAATCTACCCATGGTATAATACCCCGATCAGACTGAATAGAAGCACTATATTTAGAGAATCATTCTATGTTAAGGTCAACACATTATTCATTAAGGATGGAGAAGTATACAGAGCGAAATCAATTTCCATCCAAAGTAGACGGAGTTCAGGACAAGAATGATCCCTGATTATTGAAGAATACAAGGAGTCTTGAGAGTAGTTCACAAAGTCTGAACAATGGTCTCGGGAATCGCCCTGAATTTCTGGAGTTGGTGGTTGCATGGAATCGATATGGGTATCGACGGAGTCCCAACCAAGCCATCTATGAGTCACCATCTTAAGAGTCAAAAAGGAAGATCGATAATGATGAAAGATAAGGTAACAAACAAGGAATAAAGGGAGTGCAAAATAGTATAATGGATCAAAGTGATCGGGAGTCAAAAAGGAATAAAAAGAGAAAATGCAAAATGGCACGAACATGCAGGACTGATCTTTGATATTAATCTAATCAAAACAAACACCAAGCAAGTTTTGGATTCACCAACTCAACATAAGTGAAGATGTAAAAGTTTGGTTATTTTTATCGTTTCAATTTTATTTTTGTTTTGCAGACAAATCTTTTAACAACTCCTTAGGAGGGCTATCCCTATATGAGTGTTTGTACTTCCAGGAAAGTTTCCCATACTTGTTCCATCTCCTTTATAACATGTGATCTGTACACTTAGAGGTCCTTGATCTCGTGCTTGGGGGGCTACTTAGTCAAAGAATAGAGAAAAGAAGCTAATAAGCAAGCAAGCGAAGAAGCCAATGCAACATCTCAGGCATTTACTCCTATTTTGCAAGATTTTTTAGCATAGGAACAACTACTAGAAAATAAAAATGCACAAAGTAAAATTCAAGTAGTTGGTAGGGGCATAGTTACAATAAAAATAATCAAAAGGATGTACATGCAAAATATCCGAAGTTTTGAATCGTAATTCGATTTTTTAAGAATAAATAATAATTACAAAAGTAGGCGGGGTGTACATGCTAAATGTCCATTTACGTGGGGGTCCACGTGAGGTGACTTGACAAAGGACTAAATTATAATATTCAAAAGTTCTAAGGGTACATGCAGTTTCTCCCAAAAAGTTAGGCCTAATTAATATATTTACAAGACCTTTTATAAAAGACAAGATATGATAAGGGGTATCTGATATTTACCCCACCTAAGTCACTTTAATATAGTCGCTCGCTGCGCACCACGTGGACAATCAGATGGCTCTGGTTGCGTACCCCTTCAAATAAAAAGGATGGCCCAGATTAGATCTGGGACGTGTTCTTGATCAGACGGACAAGAGATTCTCTAGAAGAACTGTGGATGAACTAGGTGATGAAGCTCTAAATGCATGAATTAATATTGATCCGTTGTAGCACGGGCACTTAGCTTCTCATACAGAACCGAGAGAAATCTCAGTGACGAGATTCTCGACTTTCATTTTTAACTTGAGAAGTCCAGGGTTGAACACAAGGATACGGCCATAATATGATTATTTAGGTGTTAAAATATCTAGGTTAATTACGGATAAAGTAATCAACGTCAAAACATACAAAATAATGCGAGCAAGCAACGCAAGGCTATGCACATTACAAATGAATGCGTGACTATGATGAAATGTGATTTCTAAACAACTAATGCATGTTAGAAGATATCAACAGAATGAACAAAATGATAAAACACTCTAACATATGAAAATATGTTCACATATATGCTCTAAAATGATTCATCAAACTTAAGAAATTTGTAAAAATTAATTCTAAGTCCAATTGATCAATGCAATGTGGAGTTATATTTCATTTGTAAGCATGGATGCACAATATAGACTCCTCACAAATTAATCTTTATTTATTATCTAATTAGAAAATAAACCAAATCAGATAAAAGATAATTAAATGATGATCAAAATGCCACTAAAATCATCTCAATCCGATAAAAGATGCTCAAGTTATTCAACATAGAATCCAGGGGCACAAATGCAATCTAAAAAATGCAAATATAAAAAATCGACGATGCATTTTCAGAAATTAGACTGTTGGATCGTGCCTAATTAGGGCTAATCCAAGGGCAATTGTACGGTCTTGTTCTTCACCTCCCTCGTGAGTGCTGGTGATGAGGTGGGGCTTCGGTAAGCCCCACCTTCCTACATTAGGCTCCAGGAGGTTATCTGATGGTTTGTAGTCATGCAAGGTAGGCTCACAAGGAGAAACTTCATCGGCAAAGGCCTTTAAGTGGTCCGAAGATGATGGTGATGAAGTTACATCAGGATCAATGCTCTTGATCGGAGCATCTTCGCAAATTCCGACCATTCTCAAATTATGGCATCACCTGCGAGATGTTAGTACAAAACATAGGCAAAGCCAAACAATGTAGATGCGTGCGATTGTGAACGGAAATGGAAGGTTGTGGCGGTTGAAGGTGAAGCCCTAAGGTTTCTTCCCCCATGATAGGAGGAAGGTGAATTGATATGGTAGAGTGCGATGGAACTGGAAGCATAGAGAACATAACATCTCACGAGGATTAGTGATCATAGGAGATAATTGGGAACATCTTGGTTCAAGTGATGATTTTATATATAGTGAGGGAGTAATTTGAAGAAATTCTGAATGAAATTTGTATCCTAAACTTAACTGAATCTCAAAAGATGGAGGATGACATGTAGGATTCGGCTGCGGCCATAATGGCCCTCGGATCTTCACTTCATTCGTTCAGCCTCGACGAAAAGCTCGAACAACCGCCATTTAGGCGTTGTAACTTGGCCATTCCGACCTAGGGTCGACACCAGAAGATGAGCACCATTATAGCTCCAATATCTCCTCTTCTTTCTGTCACAAAGAGAGGACGATGGTAGTAGTATCTTCGCACAAGGGTGTACGACTGCCACTTGTGGCGTTGGTGAAGTATTTGAAGACGGCGAGGGGAAGTTGTCAGTTGGTTTTGGCGGAGTTTACAACCGCATCCATTATTTGGAAGTTAGGTTTTGGATTTGTTTGAAGATATGGCGTGGAAAGTGTTTGATAGGAGGATGTGAGGGTGGTGACAGTTGGTCGAGAGGAATCTGGAGGAGATTGGAATAATTCAGAGAAAAAGGGTGGTTTGGACAAACGGTGCAACTGCTGGAGGTTGAAGAAGACAATTGAACTGTTGGATCATATGATCCAACGATTAAGTTTTTATGTGGGAGGGGACGAACATGATGAAATAGAGCATAGCCGATCGCACGGCTCACGATTAGGCGCAAAGTAATGCTCATATTAATTATGATCAAAAAGATGAAACGATTCAGATCTAGGCGCCAACTGATGAACACGAAATCTGTCTCTTTAAGAATGGATAATTATCGTAGTATAGGAGGCAAATTCGGTTTAGCAAAGACCACAATCTTTGAATGTTGTGGAATATTTTTACTTGGCAAGTCTACCAAGGACGAACACAAGGAACGGTGATTCTTAGTTGCGTGGTTTTAAATTAAATAATTAATTAATGTTTGATTAATTTCTGTGTTGGGAAAATGAAGAGGCAAATTGATGATGTGATGCTAAAAAGCACAAAGAAAGATATTAAGCGTAGGATCTGTGATGAAAATTTTAATCCAAATAAATTGATCAGTTCTCTCAAAAATAGTCACAGATTGAATAAATGCAGGTAAGATTCCAATTAAGCCTGCAATAAAAAATAGTCCTAAATTGATCTCAACATTCTCTCTGATTCAATTCTCAAATAATTCGAGTTCAATCACACTATTTATTGTCAAATGAGTCGAGTCCCCTGCAAAGGTTAGATCCTCAAAAATATCCAGAATAGTATAAAGTGATCAAGTAATTTTCAGGTCCTTGCACTTAATCCCCTACAAATAACGTCAATGATCTTCTCAGTTAAGAAAGGCACAAATAAGTCAAGACGAAAACCACATATGTCAATAGAGATCCTCAGATAATAATTATTGATAAACAACCTCAGATCTGTCCACAAATGCTGTCAAATGATAGATCATGGAATAAGATTCAAAACGACATATTGTGTGTTAAGAACTGAGTTCGTATGGGAAAGTTACACGATGAACAACTTTCAGGGATTGAATTGTAATAAAAGATGAAGTTTTCTTCTCAATTGGATCCCTAGAAGGACTGATCTTTGAATATCAAAATCTGGAGGTCATTATATGAAATTAGCCCTCATGTGGTGATGCTTCTGGGGTCGAGTTGTGACAACGGAAGATGCTTCAACTGTGTGGATCAAAGGGGCGGCACTACAGTGCTCCATGTAATTGATTGGTATCCAGAAGTTATGCAGCTTCTGGTTTTCCATTCCTTTTCCCTCAATGTCCTGCAAATTAAAATTACCTCGATTCCTCGAGAATCGGGTCAGGTTGAGTGTGGACCATGTAATCTCGAACATAAAAAATGGATGCAATGATACTTGATTCACGATATTAACATGCATATGTTTCTTGTATCTGCTTCATAAGTGAGAATGATTCAAGGGTTGGAAATGTACATGAAATTGGTGTTGGCTTTATTTATGCAATGAACACACAAATCTCTAGAAACATTCAGATCCAAGTGAATACAGATTGCAACAGATACCTTATGTTTTCAATGTCCAGTCCAAGGTCTGAGGATGCTATGTCCCATAATTCAAATTCACAGTAATATATCTAATAACAACAATAGAAAGATCAGTAGATTACTCCAGTTATTATGCACGATTGAATAGCAGAGACTAAACAGAACATACAAATTTTGGTATTACTGCTCAACAATCAAAAGCTCACTTGGATATCAATGGCATGAATACATGATTTATATACGCCTATCTTGTGATAAGTCTCCACTCACGTGAGGATATAGGAATCCAATAAGGATTTCAACTTAGATCTCAAATACACATATCTTGATTTAACTCAAATATTAGTTATGCAGCAGATTCTAGCCACAAATTAAAGTTATTATCCAAGAGATTGAAAGTTTTGAATTACATATAGATAGAATAACAGATTTGCATCAACTTAAAGCACATGTTCCAAGGGTATTAACGCATCAGGAATTCCATTTCAGCCATAGAAAATAACATCATTTCCTCACCTTAAGTTACCCTTCTGAAAGGCAGAGATTGAAATGCTCCAGTTAGTGGTTCTAGGGATTGATTGCCCTCCCGTTATACCTTCAAGTAATTAGATAGAAGGGCACCTTTGAGCTCCAAGCTCAAAGGTCTGATCACTAAGAAAGGAAGGGGGAATGGGTAGCTCCAATGTGAGAGGATGGAGGGAGCTATGGCTCCGACCACAGATTGTGGTCAGAGGGGAAGATCGTGTTTGGATAGAAAAGAAGCAGAGAGACCAAGGTGTGAAGGTGACAATCGGAGATCGGGTGGTGCAGGTTTGGATTAAGTGACAGGAAACGACGGAAAGAAATGGGAAGACTACAGTAGCAGAGAAATAAAAGGACAAAAGTAAAGAAAGAATAACAAATAGAGACGAGGAAGAAGAAATCGGGGTTTACCTAGGGATAGAATGAATGAATGCCTGGGAATGGAGTGAATGATGCTCGATTCTTATCGTTGCTCGAAGGTTCGGCCAACCTGAGCTCAACGGCTGCAAGGAGCAGCTGCAGCAAGGTCAGGGGCTGGGGGAAGGAGAGAGAATGGGTGAGGTGGGGGTGCCACGTGGAACGCTAAGGAGCTGCCACGTGGCGCCCCAAAAATTTCGACATTAAAGAGAGAAATGAAATAAGAGAAGATCTCGGATCGAAAAATTTCCTTCACAAAAGTTGTTTTTCTCGATGAAATCTGCAACTTTCATGAAGGATCTGGGAGCCAAAGAGATCATCCGTGTGAAGTGGTATTTTTGGAGGTTCTTTATGTGTATAGAAAACCGAATTTTGGGGGTTTTATAATTTTTTTGGTGGTTTTAGAGAGGATAAAAATATATAAAAATTACTATTAAATACAAGAAAAATAATTACATACTAATCTATTTTTTTGGATTTTTAAAAAATAAGAAAATAGGGAAATAAAATAGAAGTCAGAAACACACAACTTTTGTACAGATCGATAACGGACACTTGGACTCGGTCAGTTTCTTTGATTTCAATTTTTAATCTGGATTTGGATTTTTATGTCGCTTAATAAAACTTTCATCAAATAACATAAATGAAGAAGAAATAAAATTAAAAGGGTTAATTATGTATATAAAAACTTAGGTCAAAAATGGCAAAAAGTCAAAATGCGCAAAAGAGGCCCAAAACCCAACTTTCACATATGAGCTTTAAATTTTACGAAATTGATCTTGTTTCGAACGTATTTGAAAATGGAGTACTTTAAAAGTGAGTAGACCAAAATCGGACATTGTATTTGGGAGATATGCTCATTTTAGTCTGTCAGATGTGAAATTAGACTATGGGATTATTTGACACTTATTTGAGTTAACATTTTTTTGTATTTTTTATTTAATAAGGTTAGTAATATCTAAACAATGGAGGTCGTTTGGGGTCAATCGGAGTTAGGATGAATTATTTACAAATGTGGGAAGTTAGCGGCCTTTTGGGCTAATTTACACTTGGGATTTTTAATGCAATTATGTATGATGAAATGCATACACATGTATGGATGCTAATGATGCTTTGTTAATGATTAAATGCATGTGAATGATGGCGAACAGAGCCTAAATGACCAATCTTAGCATGATGAATACGGGATTCATCACCAGCAAACATCTAAGATGGAACATAGCCGATTAGACGGCTCAAATCAAAGCACAGGTAGTGGAACAGGATCAAGCCACTTGTCCCACTGTGGAAGCACCACGTGGTACAACCAGAATTGACGAAACAAAGAAAATACAGTAAAATAAAAAAGAACTAGTTATAGAAAGAATTACTAAAAAGTGGTGAACATGAATGTTGTAGATCTCGATGAGATCTACAACTTTCATGCAGAAGTCACAGAGATCAGATGTCATTTGTACATAGTTAAAAATTATATACTATTAAAAACCATGTAAAACCATTTTCTTTAAATTTTCTTTTTCTTATTGTATTTTGATTTTATTTATTGTTAATTTATTGAACTACAATTTTATTCTAATTTTTATTTGATTTTAATAAGAAAAAATACAAAAAATATTACACTATGTTAATATATAATAATTAGTGTTAAATATATACAACACATAAATTAACAATTTGTGTTTATGAGTCAAAGAATCATGCTATTAACTTAAGCAAGAGAGTTAATAATAGAGACTAATGATGATAAATATGTAATTTATCACCCCCTATACTTAAGCTAAGCTCGTCCTCGAGCTAATAAATAAAGAATTGGTTAGTTGATTTGATTAATTAGTGAGACCCCTGACATGTGCAAGTGAAAATAGAAGGCTTCATTTAACGTAAAATGCAAGGTTTAAGGATCCTAAACTCTAAGTTCATCCAAGGATTAATCAAAAGAAATTCAACTCCTCTATTTTTCAGACTCTCATTGTATACATAAATATAAGGAATATGACTTAGTGTTGACTGCAGCATGAGAGTAGAGTCAAGACATCACCAAAAATTCCAGGCTCGGAAGCTCTCTTAAGGACCCAACCCTCAACTCTAGGAAACAAATCTAGTCTTACCTCAATCCAGCTTCTCTTTAGTTTGCTAGATCTAAAAGGATGGATGGAAGGCCAAATTATGGAGGATGTAAGATTGTGTACTTATTTTCTCTTCCTCTCATTGGAACAAGGTTCTCTCAAGTGCCAATACGCAATACAATTTCATTTTGATTTTTTCCAATTAGTGTGTCCATCAAGAGAAGTTGTAGTCGCCTACACTTGTTTTCCTAGGAATATACCAGGGTGTGCCTTTTTTGAGTATCTGATATACCTTCTACACCCAGACTTGTAGCATTTATGATGCAGAGTCCTTTTTGGGTGGTAGCCTGACTCCTGGTCCTAGTAGTGATGGTCCAAGTGGACATTTTATAATGGTTGGGAGTGCTTGCCTTTAGTGGAAGCTCTTTGATATTCGACTTTGTAGGATGAGAGCTTTTCTTTCATTATTTCTTTCTTTCTTTGCTTTTGTCTAGCTCCATTGTTTTTACCAAAAGATTGACACACACTAATCAATTTATTAATTAACGTCATCACGCCCTGACACTTTAGGTTTGATCAAGAGATAGCATGAGAACAAGTCCGATACATGCTAAAATGTTGACACTCGAGTTTTCATGAAGCCATTATTAATTTTATCCCATCCTCGAGCATCATAGAAATCAAGTCCAAACTTAAACTTCCACTCGTAGTTTCCCTAGTGATATCATGACTCATCTCAATCATGAATATAGTTGTGTATGTGAGTGAAGGTTAATTTTTTTAAGGGAGATTAAGCATGATATATAACATGCATATCTTCGAACTAGGAGACTATGAATTTTTAAGTCCAAGATCCTAATGATTAATACATGATAGATCAAAGTCTAGGGACTCTTAACAGAGTAAAGATCATCTCAAGCCTTGAGTGCATAGTGAAAATGTGTCTAGGAAAGACACCAATTAATAAGTTAATCTTTTTGTGATTTTTATTCCATTTTTTAAAGTTAGAGGGTTAATTGATTAGATTCATTTACACCCTTATCTTTGAAAAATATTTTTGAAAACTTTTTGCAAATATTGTCACATATGTATATGATATTTCCAAACATTTTACAAAGATTCTTCAAAACAAGTAAAATCCTATTTTTCAAACCTAAGTAAAACATTTTTTCCAAACAATGTCACATAAAAATGTAGATTTTCAAAACATTTTACAAATGATTTTACAAACATGTCAAATTGTATTTTCACATACCATGTAAAACAATTTTGAAAACTATGTTAAATAATATAATTTTCAAGATCATTTTCAAAACATTTGTACATAAATCAATTCAAAAACATAATACGATGCCCAAAAATAATAAGCTATGGCTAAAGTATATATGCAATATATACAGTAGACCCCCTATACTAGTTTTTGTTATGTCATCGTCTACCATCCAGTCTCGTTTCCATATTATCCCAAGTGTTCAATCATGAAAAGGGAAAAACCATATAGACGTAAAATCATGATGTCATGCTCATGATAAACACTTACAGTAGCTCTAGCTCTCTTCACGCATATGCTAGATTGAATATATAAAATATAACTAATTGCATGCAAGTCAATGAAAAACCACACCTAATCAAGTGTTTATTAGCGGGCAGATAATCAATTTAATTTGAGCTAGGTTGGACGAAGATTACATGTGTCCCATGAATCATAGAAATGAGTGAATCTCATAATATGAAGTTAGTGTGTCCTATACTACAATTCAAGCACCTAAGTATATAAAAAGAGGAAGCTCTAAGAGCCGCGTGGCTAAATCCTAATATCGGTCACACATGATGAATCCCACCCACATGAGGGTGAAACAGACTCATCACACACATAATAGAGTCCAGTCCAGAATTATACATCAAGAATATCAATAGAAATAATCTTTGAAAAATTGGATGACATCTTCTGCGGTTCTTCTCAGCGGGAACTCCAACTTTAGCTTCCAGCCTCCATTCTCCACGAGCATACTTGATGAGTGAGCCCTACCATGGAAGAGAACATATTATATATTTCAAATATTATCAACACACAGATATATATATATATAATAATGCAAAAAACAATACATCACAGGATCGACCTAGATAAATAGAAATGAATTTAATGAAAATATAACACCTAGATAATTATATTAATGAATTTGTGTCCCCGGTAACAGTGTCATCTGATGAACTGCTAAATGCATGAATTAATATCGATTTGTTGTAGCATGGGCACTTAGCTTCTCATATAGTACCGAGAGAAATCTCAGTAATGAGATTCTCAGCCTTAATTTTAAACATGGGAAGTCCAAGATCAAACACAAGGACACGAGCCATAATACGATTATTTAGGTGTTAAAATATCTAGGTTGAGTGACTGATAAATTAATCAAGGGCAAAACATACAAAACAATTCGAGCAAGCAATGCAAGGTGATGCACATTAGAAATGAATGTGTGACTACGATGAAATGTGATTTTTAAACAATTAATGCATGGAAAATATCAACAGAATGAATAAAATGATAAAACACTCTAACATATGCAAATATATTCACAACTATGCCATACAATGATTCATCAAACTTAAGCAATTTGTAGACATTAATTCTTAGACAAATTAATCAATGCAATGTAAAGTTATATTTCATTTGATAAGCATGAATGCACAATATAGACTCACAAATTAACCCTTCATTTATTATCTAATAAACTAGATCAGATCAAAGATAATTAAACGAGGATCAAAATGCCACTGAATCATCTCAATCGAATAAAAGGTGCTCAAGTTATTCAACATTGAATCCAGGGGCACAAATGCAATAAACCATAATTTAAAACATGACAAACAGGTCCCTAGAGGGAATGAAATGCAAATATAAAAAATCGATGATGCATTTTCTGAAATACCCCCTAGCGGGGGTATTTTGCAATAATTGGAACCCAGCAGGTGATGATGTAATTAACCCAGGTCCGTACCCGCGAGGCACGTGAGGTTATAGGCTCGGTGCACGGCTCGTGGCTCGGGCCACATGGCACTGCACTATGCTTTGGTTGAAGGCTCGACCGCTCCAAGGCTGCAGGTTTGGATACATCGACATGGATGAAATTAGACAGTTGGATCGCGCTCCTAATTAGGCATGATCGCAGGGCAACTGTATGCCCTTCCTCTTTAGCTCCTTCATGAGCGGTGATGACAAGGTTGGGCTCTAGCGAGCCCCACCTTCCTCTGCCAGGCTCCAGGAGGTTATCTGATGGTATGTAGTCGTGCAAGGGAGGCCCATAAAAATGAAACTTTATCGGCAAAGGTCTTTGAGTGGTCCGAAGATGAGGGCGATGAAGCTACATTAAGATCAATGCTCCTGATCGGAGCACCTTCGCAAATTCTAAGCATTCTAAGATTATGGCATCACCTGCAGATGTTAGTATCAAACATAGCCAAAGCCAAACGATGTGGATGCATGCGATTGTGAACGGAAATGGAGGGCTGCTGCGACTGAATGTGAAGCCCTAATGTTTCTTCCACCATGATAGGAGGAAGATGAATCAAGATGGTAGAGTGTTATGGAACTGGAAGAACAAAGAACAGAACATCTTGCGAGGATCACTGATCATCAGAGATGATTGGGAACATCTTGGTTCAAGTGATGATTTTATAGACACCGAGGCAGTAATTTGAAGAAATTATGAATGAAATTTATATCCTAAACTTAACTGAATCTCAAAAGATGGAGGATGGCATGTAGTCTTGGGCTGAGGCCATCATGGACCTCAAGGCTTCGCTTCATTCGCTCAGCCACGTGAAAAGCTCTAATATCCGCCGTATAGGCACTATAGCTTGGCCAGTTTGACCAAGGGTCAACACCAGAAGATGAGCACCATTATATCTCCAACATCTCTTCTTCTTTCTATCACAAAGAGAGGAGGAGGTATAGGAGTATCTTCCCACAAGGGTGGATGACGACTACTCATGGTGTTGGTGAAGTATTTGAAGGCGGCGAGGGGAAGTTGTCAAGTGGTTTTGGCGGAGTTTTCAACCGCTTCCATTGTTTGGAAGTTAGGGTTTGGAGTTATTTAATGAGATGGCTTGGAAGGTGGTTGATAGGAGGATGCAAGGGGGTGACAGTTGGTGATGAACCTCAGTTTCATCATCTTTATTTACTACAATTAACCCCCTTGCTTAAAGTTTTGTCAATAAAACCCTATTAATATCCTATAATTAACAGAGTCCTAAATAAATTAAAAACCACAAAAAAATGGCAAAACAAAAATCAGTGGTATTTTTAGACTTAAAGATACCCTTAAAAAATTTTGGAGGCTAAAGTTGATCTCATCTCTAGTTTTGGCCAACATGAAACTTGTAGATCTCATCAAGATCTACAACTTTCATGTTTTGAGTTTTCTCAAATTTGGCCAAATTAGCCCTCAAAAATAAAAATTTCTCTTCCAATAATCTGATTGGGCCACGTGGCCCAATCTGGGGGCGCCACGTGGCCCGGCCTCCCTTGTATATTCCGCATCGATTGCCAGCCGTCGGATCGCCCTCTAGATCCAACGGCTGACTGCTCTCCACGTACCCGCCTTCTCCTCGACCGTTTGATCATTCCTCCATCTCCATCATCACCGCACGCTTGCGCCTCACCAGGAGCGCGCCACGTGGCGCTTTGAAGACCATCTGATCACGCCTAAATTCTCTAATCCGAGCCGCTAGATCTTCTATTATTTTCAGCCATCTGATCAGAACCTCCTTCGCATCTGCTCCCTCCGTTCGCGCCGCTCTCACAATCCGACACGTGGCGTGAGCGCAGCCCTTCGATCGCTCCGCTCCCGATCTTATCTCAATCGTCGCTCCGCGCCCTTCTCTCAGCCGTTGGATCGCACGATCCGACGGCCGAGGCCTCGTCTTCCTCCTCCCACATCCTCCGCCGTAGCCCCGCGCCTCACAAACCTCCTCCACCTTTCTAATTTTAGCCGCCTCAGCCGACCTCCTCTCCTTTCGCCAACCGCCTCTAGGACTTGCCCAGTCATCCACCTCCTCCACGCATCACTCCACCACCCACGATTACCTTCCAGTCGCCCCATAATCCCTTCGAAACCCACTATGATCACCACCTACATCGCCAATCACCTTCTTTAAATACCTCGCATCCCCCGTCATTCCAACCCGTCCATCAACCAAGGGGCGGTGGCCCAGCCCTCCAGCTCCTCCCTGTGACAGGGGGAGGAGCTCGGATCGAGCGACGACGACTTCCTTCCCCGATGAGACCCGCCGACCTTCAGGCGGCGCTGCTGTGGCTCTAAGCCCCGCCCGAGCTCGCTGGCACGGCCGGCCAGTATGTGCGACGACCCGGGTTTCTTCTCCGATGCCCAGCCCAGGCCATGACCTCCATCTCCGGGCAGGTAAGCCCTTTAATCCTCTCTGAATATTCTTCTTATTTTGCATAATTTTCTCAGCCTCTCCGAACACTACCTCGCTCCACTGTCCACTCCTTTAGCTCCACCATCGATCCACCTTCCCCGCGCACATCTCCGATCACCCCCTTCCCCTGTCACAACCTCCGTCATCCCAGGCTTCCTCCTCCGCCGGAGGCAGAGGAGGACCCACTAAGGGCTTCACCTTCTTCGCTCCACAAATGCCCTCCGTCCGCCTCATCTCGCACGCACGCACACCCTAACCACCTTGCAGGTCAACCATCACCAATGGCCGGACCGTGGGCGGAGCTGAGTTCTAGAGATCCGCCTCTGGTGATCAGGCGTCGACAGTGTAGTTCAGCCACTCCGGCAGGTCCTCCGACATCGGACCTTCATCGCCAGAGCATCAGCTATCTTCCCCGAGCTTCACCGAGCGCAGTGAGGTGCGGCGGAGCTCCAGGCCTCCGCCGGAGCTCCAATCGCGCCGCCAGCCATCAAGGATGGAGGAGAAGCAGCTACCGTTGGATCTCTCCCCACGGCGGAGATCCAACGGCCCTGGAGGAGCCACGTCGCCGTCCCGGAGCGCGGAGGCTCGGTGGGACCGAGCCTCGCCCGAGTCAACCTCGAGCCACCACGTGGCCCGAGCCATCTGCTACGGCCACCCGAAGCAGCGCCGACCCTCACCCCCGCCCGAGCCTGAGCTCATGTGCCTCACGCACGTGGGTGAGGGCTTTTTGCATCGGCACCCTCGCACCTTCTGGAAATTACATCCAGGTCCTGATACCACGTGGCGGTCCCTGAGCCCACGCCGAGCCTCATCGTCACCAAGCCTGGAGGCTCGTGTATTCTGAGCCAACCCGAAGCAGCAGCGAGCCTCTGCCAAGCCCGAGCCGCCCTCCGAGCCTAGATAGCGCATGCCTGGCACGTGCTTCCTGGGTTATTTGCAGAGTTGCCCACAACTTTCCACAAATTGCAAACAGGTCCTGGGCACGTGCTTCCTGGGTTATTTACAGAGTCGCCCACAACTTTCCACAAATTGCAAACAGGTCCTGAGCACGTGCAGCACCTGCGCGCCTGGGGTTATTTGCACTCATACCCTTGCGGGTTTCAATAATTGCAAATATACCCCCCGCGCGTATGGTTTATTTACAGGGAAGTCCTCCAGACTTATTTTTATTGCATTTGAGTCCTTCCCAGGGACCTGTTTGTAGATACTTTTTATGTTTTATTTTCAGTTATGCCCTTGCGTTCCTTTATGCATATCTTGAGCATCATGTTTCCGTTTCAGTTGATTTCAGTCTCATTTGAAAGCTTGTTTGATGTACTTCTTAATGGCATACGAAGTTTTGCATTTTGGACACTTGAATTTTTATGTCATTGTATTTGCCATGTGTTCCTTATTAGTAACTTATGCCTTGTTAACATTATTGATCAAGCTTGACATTTTAAGCAAATCTGAAATTGACTCATAGCGAATATTGCTCATCATTATTAACCTAGGGCATATTTCCATTACACTTCCATTGCATTTCATATCATTTATTTGCATGATAAAAATGTTTTAAAAAAATGCATGTTTATTTTATTGTAATGCATTGCTTTGTGTTGTCTCTTCATGATTTTGACCTATATGCTTTAATTCAACACTTGATTCAATAAACTGAAATCCGATTAATACGAGAGAGGCTCGTGTCCCTGAGTTCGACCTTGGTTTCTTGCCAAGTAAAATATAATAAATTACGATCATCTCATTTTTATTTATTATTGCATATCTTTAAATGAGATGGTCTTTGACGAGTCCATCTCGGCCCGACTGCTTCGACATGTTGAGGTGCTAAAAACACTCTATTAAAGGGCCGATTTTGCGACTCGTCAAATGGCACCGTTGCCGGGGACACGGCTCATTTCTTATATTTTTTTGGATTTTTGTTTGTTTAATTTGGTGTTCCTTTTTATAGGTCAAATAATCAAATATTTTGCATATAAAATTTTTCTTTCTTATTTGATATCTAATCATTGTTTCTGTGGCAGGGCCCTTGATGGATCAAGGAGGCGAGGAGCAGGGCGCTCCCCGCTGCAAGGAGCCGCAGGAGCATGCTTGGAGCAAGTAAGGAAGAAAAGAAAAAAAATGTCTTGCATTTTTGTGTTGCATTTTATTTTTATAGTAATTCGTCGTTTACAGCGGTCTTCAATTGAAGACTCGCGATTGTAATCGAACGATTGTGGTTGTGTGGGGATCGTCCCCACTTGAGTGTCGACCTAGGATAGGCACGCGGCTCTCCGAGCTCATTTTATCTTTCATATTTTTATGTGCTTGATCGTAGGTAGGACACACTAATTGATATACGCACATAATCTCGCATCACCTAGCTAAAATTAATAAAAAAAAGTCAATCATCGCTAATAGATGCATGATTAGGTGCGGCTTTTTCGACTTGCATGCATGTTGGTTTTGGGTTTCAAAACAGCCTAAGTTTTCAAGTGTTTTTGTCAAATCACTACATGATTTCTCGCTTAGCCTAGATCGCGGTTTTTATCGAATACATGCTTTTCTCAATTTCGTTTTCCTAGCTTGATCACCTAGGTTAAATGGAAAAAGGGAATGAACGGTAGACGATGATTTCTTGATTTTTGAGCTAACCTTAATTCAGTGATAACTTAAAATTGGGACTGTTAATTGCAAGTCAACCAAAAATGGAGTAAAATTCGGTTTTGGGAGAGCGATACCCTCGCTTACGCAATGATTTTCACTTCACATCTTTTCTTTGCGTAAAAATCAATTGTTTTATCACCAATAAAATAGACAAGATAATAAACCAACCTTGGTTGGTTTCATGTGTGAGTTGGTGAAATTAAGGGTTTGCTTGCTTGATTGAGCCATGCTTGTTGCGACACACACCCCAAAATCTTAGTCCCTCCATTTCATTCATCCGCTCATTTGTAAATCCATCCTTCTTCTTAGTTCACCTTGGGTCCCTCCCAGCATCAATTCTTATCTTTATACTTAGGCTAATCTCAGCCTAAGTATAGGGGGGGCCCGAGTCCCTGTGATTTCTCTACTCATCTTTTCTTGCCTTTATACTTAGGTTATTTCTAACCTAAGTATAGGGGGAGCCCCTCTTAGGTCCCGTATATTTCTCTGCACTTAAATGGATCTATGGACTCGTATCATTTAGTGCTATGAGGACATAGCAAAGTTTAAGGATAGGGGGTATACCGTATATACAATTTACTTACTTTAGCTAATATCTGAAAAATTTGAAAAATTTAAAACTTTTTGGCTAAAGTAAAAATTCCTTGGACTAAGAGAACTCAAATGATTTCACGGCTTTTCTACACTATGTTACACTATTTTGATAAAAATATTCTTGAAAATGATTTGAAAAATGAGTTTTTCTTGTTTTGAAAAATCTTTTTGAAAAATGTTTTTCTTTTATTTATGTGACATGGTTTTGAAAATATTTTATCAAGGAAAGTTGAGTCTAACCTGTGTTTTAACTAAAATCCATAAAAATTGCAAAATTCAAAAATCCTTTAGGAGCCATTAGTGACTACTAAGCCCCATTAAATAGCTGTGTTCAGTGAGGGTTCGCCCTTAGCAGAGTGGATGGTTTAAAGGACATCGCGTAAGGCTCCGTCCTTAAGCAACGGGCTCCGGCCTGTACTTACATCCATACTGGTTGAATGCATATGCAACTATTTAATCGAGATTAGGCAGTCCTCATATCTCTTGAAGTAAAAAAAATGTATGTTTTGGAATGAAGGAGTTGGATTAAACCTCTACACTTACACTTTCACCCAGGATCTGAAATGTTCAAGGAAGCTTGATTTTTGAGGTCTTTGAGATTTGCGGTTAACCAACCTTAGTCATCAGGGTCATAGACTTAATCATCCACATTCCCCTGGGTCTCTAGATTTGCATGCTATATTCCATGCTTAGTCTCAGACAAAAAGAATATAATCAGCACATCACTTACACGACTGCGGTTTTTGATGAGATGAGTTGATTTTTCACCTAAGGGATTGGGATGAGGAAGTCGAGTTTGGATTTGATCTAATGATGCTCGAGGATGGGATAAAATCTTTGGAGGCTTCATGAAACCTGAGTGTCAGCAATATTAGCCAGTATGAGAACTTGATTCTTATACTAATCTCTTGATATTGACCTAAGTGCCAGGATGTGAAATAAATAAAAAATTGTTGATTAGTGTGCGCCAACTTTTGGTAAAAGCAGTGGAGCTAGCCACAAATTATACAAGTCAATGAAATTCAAAGAAAAGCTCTCATTCCACAAAGTTACATATCAGAGAGCTTCCACCAAAGGCGAGCGCTCCCAAACTTTTCAAAGTGTCCACTTGGACCACCGCTTTAGGACCAGGAGTCGGGCTTTCACCAAAAAAGGGCTCTGCATCGTAAATGCTACAAGTCTGGGTGTCGAAGGTACGATAGGTACTCAAAAAAGACACACCCCGGTGTACTCCCAGGAAAACAAGTGCAGACGGCTCCAACTTCTCTTGACGGACGCACTGATCAACACCAAAAAATGTGTTGCGTAAAAGGCACTAGAGAGAATCCTTGTTCCAATGAGAGGGAGAGAAGAATTGACACAATCCCATACCCTCCATTTCTGGCCTGCCATCTACATGTTCTAAGTCTGACAACTAAAGAGACGATGGACTGAATGCAAGATTTGATTTATTCCCTAGTGCTGAGGATTGGGTCCTTAGGAGATTTTCTCGGACCAAGATTTTGGGTGACGAATTGACTCTACTCTCAGAATTGCAGTCAACACTAAATTTCATATCCTTTAGCTTATATGTACATCAGAGAGAGTCTAGAGAAATAGAGGAATTGGAAGCCTCTTGATTAAGGCTGGGTTGAATTCTAGAATTTTGGATCTCTAAAGTAGAGTCGACTTGATCAGATCGGATCCTGTATTTACATGCACAAGGGGGTTAATCCAACTTAGTCATTCTTTTTGATGCTCGAGGACGAGCATAGTTTAAGTATAGGGGGGTGATGAACCTCAGTTTCATCATCTTTATTTCCTATAATTAACCCCCTTGCTTAAAGTTTTGTCAATAAAACCCCGTTAATGTCCTATAATTAACAGAGTCCTAAATAAATTAAAAACCACAAAAAATGGCAAAACAAAAATCAATGGTATTTTTAGACTTAAAGATACCCTTAAAAATATTTGGAGGCTAAAGTTGATCTCATCTCTAGTTTTGGCCAACATGAAACTTGTAGATCTCATCAAGATCTACAACTTTCATGTTTTGAGTTTTCTCAAATTCGGCCAAATTAGCCCTCAAAAATAAAAATTTCTCTTCCAATAATCTGATTGGGCCACGTGGCCCAATCTGGGGGCGCCACGTGGCCCGGCCTCCCTTGTATATTCCGCATCGATTGCCAGCCGTCGGATCGCCCTCTAGATCCAACGGCTGACTGCTCTCCACGTACCCACCTTCTCCTCGACCGTTTGATCATTCCTCCATCTCCATCATCACCGCACGCTTGCGCCTCACCAGGAGCGCGCCACGTGGAGCTTTGAAGACCATCTGATTACGCCTGAATTCTCTAATCCGAGCCGCTAGATCTTCTGTTATTTTCAGCCATCTGATCAGAACCTCCTTCGCATCTGCTCCCTCCGTTCGTGCCGCTCTCACAATCCGACACGTGGTGTGAGCGCAGCCCTTCGATCGCTCCGCTCCCGATCTTATCTCAATCGTCGCTCCGCGCCCTTCTCTCAGCCGTTGGATCGCACGATCCGACGGCCGAGGCCTCGTCTTCCTCCTCCCGCATCCTCCGTCGTAGCCCCGCGCCTCACAAACCTCCTCCACCTTTCTAATTTTAGCCACCTCGGCCGACCTCCTCTCCTTTCGCCAACCGCCTCTAGGACTTGCCCAGTCATCCACCTCCTCCGCGCATCACTCCACCACCCACGATTACCTTCCAGGCGCCACATAATCCCTTCGAAACCCACTACGATCACCACCTACATCGCCGATCACCTTCTTTAAATACCTCACATCCCCCATCATTCCAACCCGTCCATCAACCAAGGGGCGGTGGCCCAGCCCTCCAGCTCCTCCCTGTGACAGGGGGAGGAGCTCGGATCGAGCGACGACGACTTCCTTCCCCGATGAGACCCGCCGACCTTCAGGCGGCGCTGCGGTGGCTCTAAGCCCCGCCCGAGCTCGCTGGCACGGCCGACCAGTATGTGCGACGACCCGGGTTTCTTCTCCGATGCCCAGCCCAGGCCATGACCTCCATCTCCGGGCAGGTAAGCCCTTTAATCCTCTCTGAATATTCTTCTTATTTTGCATAATTTTCTCAGCCTCTCCGAACACTACCTCGCTCCACTGTCCACTCCTTTAGCTCCACCATCGATCCACCTTCCCCGCGCACATCTCCGATCACCCCCTTCCCCTGTCACAACCTCCGTCATCCCAGGCTTCCTCCTCCGCCGGAGGCAGAGGAGGACCCACTAAGGGCTTCGCCTTCTTCGCTCCACAAACGCCCTCCGTCCGCCTCATCTCGCACGCACGCACACCCTAACCACCTTGCAGGTCAACCATCACCAATGGCCGGACCGTGGGCAGAGCTGAGTTCTAGAGCTCCGCCTCCGGTGATCAGGCGTCGACAGCATAGTTCAGCCACTCCGGCAGGTCCTCCGACATCGGACCTTCATCGCCAGAGCATCAGCTATCTTCCCCGAGCTTCACCGAGCGCAGTGAGGCGCGGTGGAGCTTCATGCCTCACGCCGGAGCTCCAATCGCGCTGCCAGCCATCAAGGATGGAGGAGAAGCAGCTACCGTTGGATCTCGCCCCACGGCGGAGATCCAACGGCCCTGGAGGAGCCACGTCGCCGTCCCGGAGCGCGGAGGCTCGGTGGGACCGAGCCTCGCCCGAGTCAACCTCGAGCCACCACGTGGCCCGAGCCACCTGCTACGGCCACCCGAAGCAGCGCCGACCCTCGCCCCCGCCCGAGCCTGAGCTCATGTGCCTCACGCACGTGGGTGAGGGCTTTTTGCATCGGCGCCCTCGCACCTTCTGGAAATTACATCCAGGTCCTGATACCACGTGGCGGTCCCTGAGCCCACGCCGAGCCTCATCGTCACCAAGACTGGAGGCTCGTGTATTCCGAGCCAACCCGAAGCAGCAGCGAGCCTCTGCCAAGCCTGAGCCGCCCTCCGAGCCTAGATAGCGCGTGCCTGGCACGTGCTTCCTGGGTTATTTGCAGAGTCGCCCACAACTTTCCACAAATTGCAAACAGGTCCTGGGCACGTGCTTCCTGGGTTATTTGCAGAGTCGACCACAACTTTCCACAAATTGCAAACAGGTCCTGAGCACGTGCAGCACCTGCGCGCCTGGGGTTATTTGCACTCATACCCTTGCGGGTTTCAATAATTGCAAATATACCCCCCGCACGTATGGTTTATTTACAGGGAAGTCCTCCAGACTTATTTTTATTGCATTTGAGTCCTTCCCAGGGACCTGTTTGTAGATACTTTTTATGTTTTATTTTCAGTTATGCCCTTGCGTTCCTTTATGCATATCTTGAGCATCATGTTTCCGTTTCAGTTGATTTCAGTCTCATTTGAAAGCTTGTTTGATGTACTTCTTAATGGCATACGAAGTTTTGCATTTTGGACACTTGAATTTTTATGTATCATTGTATTTGCCATGTGTTCCTTATTAGTAACTTATGCCTTGTTAACATTATCGATCAAGCTTGACATTTTAAGCAAATCTGAAATTGACTCATAGCGAATATTGCTCATCATTATTAACCTAGGGCATATTTCCATTACACTTCCATTGCATTTCATGTCATTTATTTGCATGATAAAAATGTTTTTAAAAAAATGCATGTTTATTTTATTGTAATGCATTGCTTTGTGTTGTCTCTTCATGATTTTGACCTATATGCTTTAATTCAACACTTGATTCAATAAACTGAAATCCGATTAATACGAGAGAGGCTTGTGTCCCTGAGTTCGACCTTGGTTTCTTGCCAAGTAAAATATAATAAATTACGATCATCTCATTTTGATTTATTATTGCATATCTTTAAATGAGATGGTCTTTGACGAGTCCATCTCGGCTCGACTGCTTTGACATGTTCAGGTGCTAAAAACACTCTATTAAAGGGCCGAATTTGCGACTCGTCAGTTGGTCAAGAGGAATCTGGAGGCGGTTGGAATAATTCAGAGAAGAAGGATGGTTTGGATGAATGCTGGAATTGCTAAAGGTTGAAGAAGACAATTAAACCATTGGATCGTATGATCCAACGGTTAAGCTTTTACGCACGAGGGGACGGACCAGATAAAATAGAGCAGAGCCAATCGCACATCTCATGATTAGGCGCAAAGTAATGACTCAGATTAATTCTGACCGAAAGATCAGATAGTTCAGATATGGGGACAACAGATGACTAAGATAGAACATAGCCAATTAGATGGCTCAAATCAAGGCACGAGTGGCGTGATAGGATCGGGCCATGTGTTTGGCTATGGAAGCGCCACGTGTCTTAATCAGAATTGAAGAAAAGAAAGAAACTATATTAATATCAAAAAGAAATAATTAGAGAAAGAATTAAAAAGTATGAACATGAAAGTTGTAGATATCGATGAGATCTACAACTTTCATTTAAAAGTCAAAGATATCAGAGGTCATTTGTGCATAGTTAAAAATTATATACTATTAAAAGCCTTGTAAAACCATTTTCATTGATTTTTCTTTTTCTTATTTTTTTATATTTTGATTTTATTTAATGTTAATTTATTTAAGTAAATTTTGTTCTAATTTTTATTTAATTTTTAATAATAAATAAATACAAAAAATATTACACCATATTAATATAAAAAACACATAAATTAACAATTAGTGTTAATAAGTCAATGAATCCGGTTATTAACTTAAGCAAGAGAGTTAGAGTTAATAATAGAGATTAAAGATGACAAATCTGGAATTTATGACCCCTCTATACTTAAGATAAGCTCATCCTTGAGCTAATAAATAAAGAATTGGTTGATTATATTAATTAGTGAGATCCCTGACATGAATGAGTAAAAATACAAGGCTTGATTTAACCTAAAATATTAGGTTTAAGAATCATAAACTTTAAGTTCATTCAAATATTAATCAAAAGGAATTCAACACCTCTGTATGTCAACTCTCAATGTATACATAAATATAAGGAATATGACTTAGTGTCGACTGCAACATGAGAGTAGAATCAAGAGATTACCAAAAATTCCAAGCTCGGAAGCTCTCCTAAGGACCCAACCCTCAACTCTACGGAATAAATTTAGTCTTGACTCAATCCACCTTCTCTTTAGTTTGTCAGATTTTAAAAGGATAGATGGAAGGCCAGATTATGGAGGATGTAGGATTGTGTACTTATTTTATCTTCCTCTCATTGGAACAAGGTTCTCTCAAGTGCCAATACACATCACAAATTCATTTTGATTTTTGACAATCATTGTGTCCATCAAGAGAAGTTGGAGTCGTCTGCACTTATTTTCCTAGTAATACATCGGGGTGTGCCTTTTTTGAGTATCTAATATACCTTCTACACCCAGACTTGTAGCATTTACGATGCAGATAACTTTTTGGGTGCTAGCTGACTCTTGGTCCTAGTAGTGATGGTCCAAGTGGACAATTTGAAATGGTTGGGAGCGCTTGCCTTTGGCGGAAGCTCTTTGCTATATAACTTTCTAGGATGAGAGCTTTTCTTTCATTATTTCTTTCTTTCTTTGTTTTTGGCTAGTCCACTGCTTTTACCAAAAGATTGGCACACACTGATCAACTTATTAATTAATGTCATCACACCCTAGCACTTTAGGTTTGATCAAGAGATTGTATGAGAACAAGTCCCATACTGGCTAAAATGTTGACACTCAGGTTTCATGAAGCCATCATTAATTTTATCCCATCCTCGATTATCATAGAAATCAAGTCCAAACTCAAATTTCCAATCCTAGTTTCCCTAGTGATATCTTGGCTCATCTCAATCATGAATATAGTCATGTATGTGAATGAAGGTCAAGTTCTTTTACGGTAGATTAAGCATGATATATAGCATGCATATCTTTGAACTAGGAGAGTGTGAATTTATGTCCAAGACTCTAATTATTAATACATGATAGCTCTAAGTCTAGGGACTCCTTAACAGAGTGTTAAAGATCATCTCAAGCCTTGAGTGCATAGTGAAAATATTTTAGGGAAAGACACCAATTACTACGTTAATCTTTTTGTGATTTTTATTTTTTTTTTCCATTTTTTAAAGTTATAGGGTTAATTGATTAGACTCATTTACACCCTTAGCTTTGAAAGATTTTTGAAAACTTTTTACAAACATTGTCACACATACACACACATATATAAATATGATTTTTCCAAACATTTTACAAAGTTTTTTAAAAATAAGTAAAATCCCATTTTCAAACCTAAGTAAAAGATTTTTTCCAAACAATCTCACATAAATATTTAGATTTTCAAAATATTTTACATTTGATTTATAAAACATGTCAACTGTATTTTCACAAACCATGTAAAACAATTTTGAAAAACATGTCAAATAATATAATTTTCAAAATCATATTCAAAACATTTTTACACAAATCACTTCAAAAATGTAATACGATATCCATAACCCCAATAATTCGATTTTTTTAAAATATGATCTATGGCTAAAGTATATATGCAATATATATGTAGATCCCCTATACTTAGTTTTTGTTATGTCCTCATAGCACAAAGTGAAATGAAGCCATAGCTCAACTAAGAATAAAAGAATATATGAGAACTGATGATATAATTACAGGTGCAAAATGAAATAAAAGAATCAGTTAGATGAAAATATGGACTCGGTTCCCCCTATACTTAAGCTGAGGAAAAGCTTAAATATAAAGATATGAACTAAAACTAGGTGGCCTAAGGGGAACAATCAGAACGAGATTGGATATCCCTTATACTTTGGTTGAAAATAGGCCTAAGTATAAAGAATAGGAAGCTCCATGATTAAGGGATCAATATTAATTGGATCTCAAGATGATGAATCTTAGGAGATGATACTAGAGTCTAAATTTTTTAGGAGGTTAAAGAATCAAACAAGATCAAAACAAACCCGATTATTTCACCAACACACTCAGTGAAGACCATAAATATCGTCTAATTATCTTGTCGCTTTTATTGGTGATAAATAAAAATCGTGTTCATTACGGGCATGCTGAATTAGGATTTGGGCTCTATCATAAGGATTCCTCCTCACCTCTCAACGAATGCATATAAACGTACAAGTAAAGCGGGATTTTCTCTCCCAAAAACAAGTTGAATTTTAACTCCATTTTGATTATCAACTTGCATTAATAGTCCAATTTTTAGAGAATAGGTTTCCACTTGAATTAAATCTCTGAACACATAAGTCATCGTCTACCGTCCAATCTCATTTCCATATTATCCTAAGTGTTTAATCATGAAAAGGGAAAAAGCATGCAGATGTAAAATCATGATGTCATGCTCAAGAGAAACACTTGCAATGGCTCCATCTCTCTTCATGCATATGCTCGACTGAATATATAAAATAGAACTAAATTCATGCTAATCAATGAAAAACCGCACCTAATCAAGCATCTATTAGCGACAGATAATCAATTTAAGTTGATCTAGGTTGGATGAAGATTACATGTGTCTCATGAATCTTAGAGATGAGTGAATCTCATAAGATGACGTTAGTGTGCCCTATAGTACGATTCAAACACCTAAGTATATAAAAAGAGGAATCTCTAAGAGTCACATGCCTAAATCCTAATATCGATCACTCGAGATGAATCCCACACACATGACGGTGAAACAGACTCGTCACACACATAATAAAGTCGAGTTCAGAACTATACATCAAGAATATCAATAATAATAATCTCTAAAAAATTGGGTGACATCTTTTGTGGTTCTTCTCAACGGGAACTCCAACTTGAGCTTCCAGCCTCCATTCTCCACAAGCATCCTCGATGAATGGACCCTAGCATAGAAGAGAACATATTATATATTTCAAATATTATCAACACACATATATAATAATACAGAAAACATACATCACATGATCGACTTAGATAAAAGAGAAATCAAATAAAGAATATATAAAACCTAGATAATTATATTAATGAAGCCGTGTCCTTGGAAACGGTGCCATCTGATGAACCTTTAAATGCATTAATTAATATTGATCCATTGTAGAACGAGCACTTAGCTTCTCATACAAAACCTAGAGAAATCTCAGTGACGAGATTCTCGGCTTTAATTTTTAACCTGAGAAGTCCAAGGTCGAACACAAGGACACGAGCGATAATATGATTATTTAAGTGTTAAAATATCTAGATTAAGTGACTGATAAATTAATCAAGGTCAAAACATACAAAACAATGCGTGTAAGCAATGCAAGGTGATGCATATTACAAATGAATGCGTGACTACAATGAAATGTGATTTTTAAACAATTACTGCATGTTAGAAAATATCAATAGAATGAAAAAAATGACAAAACACTCTAAAATATGCAAATATGTTCACAGATATGCCCGAAAATGATTAATCAAACTTAAGTAGTTTGTAGAAATTAATTCTAAGTCCAATTGGTCAATGCAATGCGGAGTTATATTTCATTTGATAAGCATGGATGCACAATATAGACTCTTCACAAATTAATTCTTCATCTATTATCCCGAAAATGATTAATCAAACTTAAGTAGTTTGTAGAAATTAATTCTAAGTCCAATTGGTCAATGCAATGCGGAGTTATATTTCATTTGATAAGCATGGATGCACAATATAGACTCTTCACAAATTAATTCTTCATCTATTATCTTATTATAAAATAAACCAGATCATATAAAAGATAATTAAATGAGGATCAAAATGCAACTGAAATCATCTCAATCGGATAAAAGGTGCTCAACTTATTCAACATAGAATCCAAGGGTACAAATGCAATAAGACATAATTTAAACATGACAAATAGGTCCCTAGAGGGACTGAAATGCAAATATAAAAAAAATTAGTGATGCATTTTCTGAAATACCCCTGGCGAGGTATTTTTGCAATAATTGGAAACCGGCAGGGTGGCATTGTAATTAACCTAGGTCCACACGTGCGAGGCATGTGCGGTCCTAGGCTTGGTGGATGGCTCGTGGCTCGGGCCATGTGGCATTGCGTTGTGCGTCAGCTGAAGGCTCGAAATCTCTAATGCTGCAGGTTTGGATACATCGATGTAGACAAAATTAGACTATTGGATCGCACCTAATTAGGGCTAATCCAAGGGCAAATGTACACCCTTGCTCTTCAACTTCGTCATGAGCGGTGGTGATGAGGTTTGGCTCCGATGTGCCCCACCTTCCTCTGCCAGGCTCCAGGAGGTTATCTGATGTTCTGTAGTCGTGCATGGGAGGCCCACGAAGGTGGAACTTTATCGGTAAAGGTCTTTGAGTGGTCCAAAGATGATGGCGATGAAGTTATATCAGGATCAATGCTCCATATCAGATCATCTTCGCAAGTTCGACCATTCTCAGATTATGGCATAACCTGCAAATGTTAGTACAAAACAAAGCTGAAGCCAAACGATGTGGATGCATGTGACTGTGAACGGAAATGGAGGACTGCATCGGCTGAAGGTAAAGCCCTCTTCCACCGTGATAGGAGGAAGGTGAATCGAGATGGTAGAGGGCAATGGAACTGGAAGCACATATAATCGAACATCTTGCGAGGATCGCTGATCATCGGAGATTATTGGGAACATCATGGTTCAAGTGATGATTTTATATATATCAAGGGAGTAATTTGAAGAAATTCTGAATGAAATTTATATCCAAAACGTAACTGAATCTCAAAAGACGGAGGATGGCATGTAGGCTTGGGCTGAGGCCATCGTGGACCTTGGGTCTTCACTTCATTCGATTAGCCACGACGAAAAGCTCGAGCAATCGTCATTCAAGCGTTATAGTTCGTCCATTTCGGCCACGGGTCAACACTAGAATATGAGCACCATTATATCTTCAACATATCCTCTTCTTTCTGTCACATAGAGAGGAGGAGGGCTAGGAGTATCTTCGCACAAGGGCGAACGACGATCGCTCGTGGTGTTGGTGAAGTATTTGAAGGTGGTGAGGGGAAGTTGTCAGGTGGTTTTGGTGGAGTTTTCGACCACTTACATTGTTTGGAAGTTATGGTTTGGAGTTGTTTAATGAGATGGCGTGGAAGGTGGTTGTTAGGAGGATGCAAGTGGTGCAACCGCTGGAGGTTAAAGAAGACAATTGAACTGTTGGATCATATGATGGAAAGGTTAAGCTTTTATACGCGAGAGGACGAACATGATAAAATAGAGCAAAGCCAATCGCAGTGTTCACAATTAGGCGCAAAGTAGTGGCTCAGAATAATTCTGATTAAAAAGATCAGATGGTTCAGATCTGGGCACCAACAGACGGCTAAGATGGAACATAACCGATCAGACGACCCAAATCAAAGCACAGGTGGTGTGACAGGATCGAGCCACATGGTCGGCTATGGAAGCGCCAAGAGGCCCAATCAGAATTGAAGAAAACAAAGTAATTATAGCAAAATAAAAAAGAAATAGTTAGAGAAAGAATAAGAAAAAATGGTGAACATGATAGTTGTAGATCTCGACGAGATCTATCATGTAGAAATCAAAGAGATAAGAGGTCATTTTACATAGTTAAAAACTATATACTATTAAAAACCATGTAAAATCATTTTCCTTAATTTTTCTTTTGCTAATTTTTTGTATTTTGATTTTATTTAATGTTAATTTATTTAAGCACAATTTTATTCTACTTTTTATTTCATTTTAGGAAATAAATACATAAAATATTACATCATATTAATATATAATAATTAATGTTAAATATATACAACACACAAATTAACAATTAGGGTTAATAAGTCAATTAATCATGTTAACTTAAGAAAGAGAGTTAATAATAGAGATTAATGATGATAAATCTGGAATTTATAACTGAGCTCCGGTGAGCTTCGACCTTTGATTTCTCCTTGCTCCAGTGGTTACTCTTTTAACGGGCATCGACTATAGGTTGTTGGGGCTTCTCTACGTGCGACGGTCTACGTTGATGAGGCCTATGTAGATTCTAGGTTTATCTTGGGGTAGAGTTAGCTCTAGGCGACCTGGAGGCTATTCTTGGTCAATCCTTGGCCCCAGATGGGTCTTCAACGCATAAGATCTGCATCAAAAAATCCTAGGCTCAAGGGCTACTTCCTCAGCTAAAGGATGAAGCTAATAACAACATAATGGATAGAGATGATGAAGCTCCGGTGAAGGGGGAGGGGTTATGCTTCGATTTGCCTAATACATGGAGGATTAGGGTTGACCACAAGGGGAAAAGCATGTAGAATAGGTGGGGGAACGATTTGGGGTGGAAGTCGAACGGGGAGACAATCAGATTACAACTGATTTGGCCTGAAGCATAAGCTCCAAATCAAATGGAGATTTTGTTAATTACCCTAAGGGTCCATTTGATAATCAGGTTACCCCAGGGGAACCCAGTTTACCCCTCTCTATTCTTGGGATGGAATTACATCACAAATCATAATGACATCACATCACGTTCCTTATTCCAATCCTCATAACCATCCCAAACAATTACTATTCACATCAGGTTATCCCGGCCCACTCCAATCTGGTAACCAAACAAACCCTAAATCTAATTATTAAAGACAAATTAAAGATATGAATCAAATATATAACTAATAAATTACATAATGACATAAGGAAAGGCTACAATTCGACCGAAGTCGAAGAGGCGAAACCAGTTGACAGACTACCTCTGGCGGTGACTTCTATCTCCTACTCTGTCGACCCTCCTTGCTGCAGAGCCGGCCAACTCCTTGTTGTCACCAAGAAGACGACACGTAGGGGTTATGAGGGGCTAATATTGGAAAAAGAGGGATCAAATTTGGAATGGAGGTGGAGGAGGTTCTTAAATAAGCAGAGGGAAGGAGGTGGTTTGGATCTTCGATGATGCTTTGATCGATGGAGATCGACAAGATCTCAAGGCTTGGTGTGGATCAAGGGAATCACATCTCCAGGAATCGCTCAGTGAACCAAGAAGATCATGATGGCCTTGAGCGGGGAAAAAAGATGAAAAATTGGGGTTTGACAGTCCAAGGCTCGAGGAAGAGAGAAGGGATCAGTTGACTCGAGTCAACAAGGGTTGGCTTCTGATTGATCCACATGGATCAACCAAAAATTCTATGGTCGAAAATCTTTATAAATTCAATAGTAAATAATAGATGAATTAGTTAAATTTTTATCAAAACAAAAAAAATTGTAATTTATTGTAGTATTTTATGTCTATTTTTATTGATTTTTTCAAGATATTTATTATAGGTTAATATTTACATGTATAAGTATATGTATATATACTTGTATTTTGGTATTTTTAATTTTAATTTGTATTATATATTTTATTTATATATACATGTATTTTATATGTTTTTAGTTTATTTAAATACACATTAAGTATTTGTTGTATTTTTCTAACTTTATTTGTATACTAAATTAATTATTTGCATATACATAATATGCATCTATAGGTATACTTTATCTATTTATTGAAGTAATTGATTTATTTTTATTTTATTGTAATGGTTTTATTTTATTTTAATTGTATACATATGTTTTGAATAATATATACATTTTTACAAAATAAAAGAAAGTAAAAAAATATAAAGAATAAATATAATGAATAAAATATACATGTATATTGCACAATGGGGGCCCAAAACCTAACTTTTGCATCTTAGCTCCAAATTGAACGAAATCACCTTCATTAAATAGATGACTAAATTTTATATATATATAAATGTGAGTCTGATCAATTTTTATACAGTATGGAGAAGATAAATGTCTGCAAAGTATTTATTTGGCTTTTTTTGTACATCTCAGGCACACTGTGCATTATTTTTAAATTTTATATTTTTCTTTGTGTTTTTATCTACAATATTCATGTTGAGGGTTTTTTATTTGAGGTATGTAAATAATAAAATAAAATAGGTCTCAAAATACAATTATTGACGAATTAAGCTATGATTTAGTGTATTTTCAGTATAATTCTTCGACCCTATCTTCCCTTAGTTTATTCCTTGTCGACCAAGTCATCATGATGATTGGGTCTCAGGGCTTAGGGTCGTTCAATACCTTTGGTATCTCATATTTTCCTTTTCTTCCTTTATTCTTTTATTTTGGAATTAAATGCATAATTAATATAATATTTTATACAATATTTTGTATAATTTATAGAGTGTTTATTTGGATAAAATAATGATATATATGTATTTATATAGGGATTTAAGGCTGAAATGAAAGAATAAAGATAATGAAATCGGGAATTAATCACATACTCCGTTGAAAAAGCTATAAATATAAGTTCATTGATCAATATCTTCTCCATATGAACTTAAAATGAACCGAACCCAACTCTATTGTATTTTTAATTAAATTATCTTTCAAATGATGGTACTTTCATTTAAGCGGGAGTTAAGATGCAATAGTCGGCTAAGGTACATGCATACTTGTACATCTGTACATAAAACCAATATATGGCATTCTTTTATTTTTATTCTCTTTATATTTTAAAGCAATTGTACATATTATATAACATCTATAAATAATACAAATATAGATTAAAATCAATAAAATAATACCAAAAATAAATAATAAAACTTAATATATAGGTATAATGTATCCATGTTGTAAGATACCTGTAATTATTTGAATATATAACAAATAATAAATTAACCATAAAACATGTAAATATGTATCAAATAATTCTCTAAAAAATAATTTATGAAAATATGGTATCACATATAAAAATATTAAAATAAATATAAATACATAATGTACATGTATACATACCTATAAATAATAGTACAAAATAATAGTATAATAGCTGGCTGTTGACCCACAGGTTAACACCCCCTATTCTTGTAGACCTGTTGTACATGTGAACCTGAAGGATATGGAATAATCATCAAGCGCATCACGGAAGCATGATGATCATATCATATACGATCAATAGCGACTAGTCACTAGTTGCTCGGTGCAGCGGAATTTTAAAAAAAATTGAATGATGAAACCATATGATCCAAGAACATTTCTTAGATCATTTCATCTAACAACATCAAAGATATAGGAATACCTCTTGGAGCGTGGTTGCGATCGAGCCTCTAAGGGAAGAGACCTCCTGTCTCAAGTCTGATCCATCAAAGGAGACGCTTGTAAGCGCAGGGATGAATCGTGTGCTTCTCACAATCTAAGTCAATGATCCAAGAAATGGATCTCCTGATCTCATCCCACGAGATCAAATGCCTTCTTTTCAAGCGACACACACCAAGGAAGACGAAGATCCAAGAGTTGTTGAAGCGGGAGCCAATGGCAAGGTGACTATGAAGATGAACTTCTCTCTATGAGAGTGGACGACCTCTCAAAGAGAGATAAGAGAGAGTATGCACGAGTATGAGAGAAAGAGAGAGATGATCGCATGATTGCGTAACTAGAAGAACACTGGACGCCTCTTCTTATATAGGGTTTTGGGAGTCCATGGATCCCAATCCATAGACAACACAAAATAAATGGATGAGATTGATTTATGTTTCTTTCAATGGCTAAGGTGTTGTTGTAAAAAACACAACATCAAATGATTTAATTTAAATTAATTTATATTGATAAATCAACAAAATTAATTTGAATTCAAATCCCTTTTGACTAGAGAAGAGATAGTGAGGAGACCAACATTATCTCCTCAAGAATTAGGTGACGACCACTCTTCTCCATTTGGAGATAAGTGGTTGTCCACTCTTCTTGAGTGGACTTGGTCATTCTCCATCATCTCATAATTATCTCTTTAATTTACAACAACACTTGTTGTAAATATTTTTCACCAAAAAATAATTCACAATTATCTTGTGAAAAATTTCAATCAAGCCATTGAAATTATGTGAATCACATTCACAACCCAAAACAAAATGTAATTATATTTTCAATTAATCATTCAATGTGAATCCTATTAACATTAATAATTAACCAACAAATATAAATCACAAAAGTTTCTCTCCCATATATTATAAATCATATTTATAATATATATATATATGGACAATTGGATAGTGTTATCCACATTATCCATATCCAAAATAATTAAATCATATTTAGTTAAATTGTTGATAATCATTCTCATGCATACAGATAATGTGAATCAAATTCCATTATTGAATCACATTTAATTATCTATTTCTCAATGCTTAGATATAATTCAACTTCAGAATTATTCTTGAACTCTTTCAAGAATAATGCACTTTCTCCGCAGATACTTGGAGATAAGGACATGGCAATTGTATTGTTCCACGTATAGTGACTTGGATATTGAGATTACATCTCAAATCCAGACCCCATGGACCTCTCATAAATGCTTGATTTAATCAAGGTCGTAAATATAATCTTCTCATTACATCCGAATCTCATTCAGATCAATGTCCAACACTTGGATCAAGATCAGATTACTTCTCTACTGAGAGGAGTCACTAAAATCCAAACCTGTTTCATCACTCCCTCGCAATGGAAGCATCATGGTTATACAATCGTTTATGATCACGTCACCCTCAACTATTCCTAATACATGTACATACTGTATACTAGAAGACTTATAATCGACCCAAAGATATAGATCAATTTTACACTGTCATCTTCAGGGTTTGATCATCAAGTTTCTCATTCTTGGTCATTGGGATTTGGTATCGATTATATGCTTTCCAAAATAATATATCATACCTTCAAATTCTTGTCATGCTTCCGAAGTATGATGACCATGCATGGAATTTGATCGGTCCCAATACCTCATGAGTGAGCTCATGTCTTCTGATTCACAAGTGAACTTGTATGATCTCTTTGAGAAATCGTATTATTGACTTTCCCTTGCATGCACACCAGTGTGCCGGTGTATAGACCTTGGTTAGGTCATCAACCTATTGGTCTGCCAGATGTACACATTCAGACATATAGTAACACATCTGTCTCTGGCAAGAAGATGTGTGCCTATATTGTGACAGTATTCAACATAGGACTTAGGTTATCGCGATCTCGTTAAGTCAACTCATTAACCTAACTAATCTGACACCTCTGAATCACTATTCCCATGTAGAGGACATGCATCAAGAGGTCAGTCATATATCAACCTAAATGAGAAAGGATTGTCATCTCCTACTCATGTTGGAGATCATCTCTTAACAATCATTTGATGGTGCTTGATGAGTCCTCAATCTAACTCCTTAGATATTCATCCAAACACCAGCCTCTATGATTCAATTTATTGAATACACAATTGTATGATTATTAAGACGGCTATGGTACATAACCCTAATTGTACAGAGGGACCTTATAGTGCATTCATTCATTTAATCTCAGAAAGGGAGTAAAAAGAATAAATAACTTTTATTAATAAATCAAATATTACAATAACAATTATAATGGTTCGCCTCAAGCTCACATGGCTAATAGAACCTCCTCTTCTTCTGCATTTTGTTTTGTCTCCTTCATGGCTTTGATCACGTTGATTACTTCATAAAAAATGTTTGTTATGCCCTAATCCTAGGTTTTACCTACCACCATCGATCTGTGAGCTACGCAAGATCGAAGCCACCCTCTTCATCTTTCTATAAATAATCTTCTTCCACCTACAGTTGAAGTTAGATCCCCTTTTAACACCCATAACCCCTTGGAATGCTGGCTAGAGTGGTCCCCATGTGATAGAAGGTATTCCCCCTTTGATTTGAGGTGAGGAGGAGGTGGAGGATGATCTAGACCCATCAATGGAGCTCCTTCATCAAGTTCTTCTACTCCCAAGTCCTAGACTAGGTTCGAGTTGTTATCTTAGGTTTTTAGATTTGTAGTTTAATATTTATTATATTGTAATCTTCTATTTCATTTGATTTCATCTTGTTTCTCATAAAATCCAAAAAATAGCTCGTCGAGGCTCAGGAATCTGACCATCATTCACCATGACTCGACCTTGTTCTCGACATGTCAAACACCCCATCGGCATCCCCATTGCATTCTTCATCTAATCCGACCGTCAAATCACCTCGATCTTACTCAAATCAGGTCATCAGATGTCCTCCTCGATCACACATCAGAGATCACCCATCCCCCTCATTCCTTACTAGATCAGGTTCAATTTTGGGTCAAGAAGCTTTACCCTCGATTCCTAGTTCATTTTGTGCAGGTGCAAGCCACAAAGACCTCCTCTTGGAGGTCATTTGAGTCATGCAAGTAAGATCTAGGTATGTTGTTCTTCTTCGATCTCCAAGCCTCTTCCAGTGAGGCCAGGACCATCTTGAAGCTACTTGAAGAGGTGAAGGGGCCCCGGTGACCTTTTGAGATGTTCAGATGCTCGGGAGTTGGCCAAAACAAGGAGAAATTGTTGATCGAAGCTCAACTAGGGGAAAGTTCTTCCCTATTCGTGTTGGGTAGTAGGATCCATCAAATGATGAGCAAGGCCCAGATCTAATTTGGGCCATTGATGCCAGATGGAGTGCTACATGAGGAGAGATGTCAACGTGGATAAGTGGGCGCACCTCAACCATCAGATCTGCATGCACTGAAGGTTATGGGAAAAACCTTAAGTACATCACGGAAGCGTGAAGATTGCATCATATGCGATTAGGAGCGACTAGTTATATTAATTGCTCGGGGCAGCGAGCGGAATTTAAGCAACATTAAAATGTTGAAACCACATGATCCAAGAACACTTCTCAGATCTTTTCATCTAAACCACAAACATGTATTATGGGTACCTCTTGAAGCCTGGTTGCAATCATAGTCTCTAAACGAAGAGGCCTCCTATATCAAGTCTGATCTGTTGGAGGAAACGCTTGCGATCACGTTGATGAAACGCATTCTCACAATCCAAGATGATGATCCGAGTGGTTAGCCTCATGATTTCTTCTCATGAAATCCAACGTCTTCTTCATGAGCCAAGTGCACCGAAGAAGATGGAGATCCTCGAATAGTCGATCCGACAGCACAACGACATTGTGGTGACTACGAGATTCTCTATGTCAATAAGTGGATGACAACTATATTGATATATAGAGGGGATGACTATAGAGAGAGATGGAGAGAGTTTAACTCCGCATTGGAATTCAAGTCATCTAAAAGGCAAGGGCAACCCTTCCTTTTATACTAGTTGGATGCACATGGATCTCAATCCATGTACTCTCTTAATCCAACGATTTATATTAAGAAGATATTAATCAATGGTCGTGATTTGTTGCTATAAATTTGCAACAACCAAATATTTAAAATAAATTAATTGTATCTCTTTAACAAGATAACACCTAATTCATTTTAATTTAATTATAATACCTAGATAATCAAGGGAGACAACCACCATTCCTAAAATAGGGTGGTCGTCCCCCTTTGAATGGTTCAAGGTGGACGGCCACCTTTTAGTGGTTAGTTTCCTTCCTTAATATATATATATATATATATATATATTAAAATACAACAACTATTATTGCATTTATCTTCACAAAAATAATCCTAAATGAAATTTGTGAAAACATCAATTATGCCATTGACAAAGATGAATCATATTCATATATCCAACATGATATGTAAATTAGATTTACAATTAATTGTTCATTGTGAATCCAATTCACAACAACATATAATTTGTAATTCTATTTACAATTAAATCTCTCTAACATAATATAAATCATATTTATAATATCCATGATTAACATGAATAGTGAAAATCCATATTAATCGTATATTTGGTAATTAAATCACATTCATATTATTTGTGATATATAAATCAAATTTAGTTACTAAATTATCTGAATGCTCAGATACATTATCAATAGTGAAATTATTTTTGAACTCTTTTAAGAACAATGCATTTTTTTCTGCGGATATTTGGAGATAAGGACATGACAATCGTACATTCCACGTATAGGGACTTGGAGAGATTATATTTCAAATCCACATCCTGGAGATCTCCCGGATATTTGATTAAATCGAAGTCGTAAATATAATCTTCTCATTGCATCTGAATCACATTCATATTATTGTCCAACATTTAGATCAAGATTAGATTACTTCTCTATTGAGAGGAGTCACTGAAATCCAGATCTATTTCATTACTCCTTTGGAATGGAGGAAACATGGTTATATAATCATTTATTGATCATATCACCCTCATATATTCTTAATACATGTACATCCTTCATACTGAAAGACCTAGAATAAACTTGAAGTTTTAGATCTTATTTAGATTGTCTCCTTCATGGTTTTATCATTAAGTTTTTCATTTGATCATTGGGATTTGTATCAATCACATACTTTTCAAAAGCATATATCATACCCAGGTATTGATCATATACTTTCCAGAAGCATATATTAAACATACAAATTTAGTCAAGCTTTCAAAGCGAGACGACTGTGTACGGAATTTTATTTCCAATATCTCATGAGTGGGCTCATGTCTTCCAGTTCAGTAATGAACATGTATGATCCCTTTGAGAGATCATATTACTCACAAGCCCTTGTATGCACACTAACTCATCGGTGTATAGACCTTGATTAGGCCATTAACCTATCGATCTACCAAATGTGCATACTCGAACATATGGAAATACATATGTCTCTGATCAGAGGATGAGTGCATATATCATGACAATATATGACATAGGTCTTGGTTATCTCGATCTCGTTAAGTCAACTCCTTAATCTAACTTACCTGATACCTCTGAATTTCTATTCTTATGCAGAGGACATGCATCAAGAGGTTGGTCAGATATCATCCAAAAAAGAAAGGATTGTCATATCCTACTCAGGATGGAGATCTTATCTTAACAATCACTTGACTGTGCTTGATGAGTCCTCAATCTAACTCTTTAGATATCACTCAAGCACCACCTTATATGATTTAGCATTTGAAGCAATAATAGTATAATCATTAAGATGGTCATGGTACATAACCCTAATTATACTAATAGATCTATTATGTAAATTAATTATTCTTCATTTCTGACCAGGGAATGATAACTGAAATAACAATTTTTGCACAATGGCTCGTCATGGTCACTTGTCCAACAATCTCCTACTAGTTCAAAGAGCCATTAATGGGCTAATATTTAAACCCACACTCATGTGCTAATCACAAGCTATTTAGAAATTCAGCTTCGTAAGCTAACTAGTCACTCAGTTCTCGAGAGACTATGTCAAGTCCTTTTACATTACTTGCATATCTTCTATTAACAATGCTCGCATATAATGTGAATGTTGCATCTTATGCAACCAATGCTCACTATTGTTAAAACAATTATAGTGTCTTTAACACTAGAACTCAATAATCGTTATAACTAGTATGTAATTTCTATTGTCCTTATTAGAATGCCCATATTCCCAGAGATATCTATCTCTTAAGACTTAGACCCAGTCTTAAATCTTATAAGGCATTTGAGTTTAGACCTTTTAGATCACTATCTATAAAGTCTTAAGTTCTTGAAGATAAGATTTTGAGATCACTATCTCAATAGTCTTGTATTCTTTGAAGATATTGTTGTTACTACAATCAAGTATTTTATCTCCATAGTAGGATTAGTAACATTTTACTATTCTCACTGCATGGCAGAAATCTGGCTTTTTGTACACATCTAGCACACATCAGGCTTTTCATAACTAATGCGCAAGAATAAACAGTTTTAAAATTCACTTCCTCAACTCTTTGAGGTGCTATCCTTTCATATAGGTGAGTACCATATCTTAAGGGAAAGAAGCCTTCCTTGGAGTATTCCAAAAAATGGAATATGTCCAAGGTGTACCATTAATGTGATGGTCCCAATGCCTTCTTCTCTTTGCTTATGAACACCTTCAGAACTAAGATCTAAGAGGTATCCTTGAGATCTTTTATCTTAAGGTATGGAACAACCATATTATAAAACACTTATTATCATCCTTATATCATTCCAAATGAGTAGGATATTATCTACATTAGCATGACGAACACAATTGTACTCCCACTAAGCTTCACATGGTTCATCAAGATTCTATCTAAAATCATTACATTTATAGTTTCATTAAATCCTTATTTGAGTCCATAGATGGAATTCCTTTAGCTTGCTCATCTTGCCTTCCTCAACTATGAAGACATGGGGCTACTTCATATGAATATACTCGCTGAGGTATTCATAGAGGAATGCAATATTGATTTCCATCTTGTCGATGTCAAAGTCAAGTTGTGTAGCTATAATTAGCAATATTCTGATGAGTTTAAGCATGGTCACTGAAGAGCAAGTCTCATCGAAAAGCGATGTCTTCTCTCCGTGTGTAGCTTTTGGCTATGAACCGTGCTTTGAAGGTTTCTACCTTCTCATCATGTTCTCTCTTTATCTTGAAGATCCATTTAAACATAAACGGGTCTTTCCCTTCTAGGTGGATCCTCCATGGTTCATATGTAACAATTGTGTATGAAGTCTACTTTAGATTTTATTGCTGACATCCATCTTTCCATGTCATGATCCTCAGAAACTTCACCACGTGAAGTCAGATCATTTTCAAACTTAACTAACACATGGAATCCATACCCTTAAGATGGTTTAACTACCCTCAAACTAATTTGAAGAGATATGAGTATTCATATGTAATCGTCCTTTTTAGTTTTCGATTTCAGGAGTCTCGTTATCTTCTCAAGATTTAATGAGTTCCTTTACTTCATTTACATCTTTATTCTAAAAACAAGTCATACTCTTAGAATCATATTCTTAGAGATGAAATCTTTTAAGAATAACAAGGTCATAAAGTATGTATCCAATATCATCCTTTATATTCCTAATAAAGTAACATTCTATGGTGCAAGATTCCAACTTACTTGCATCCATGATATGGTCATGAACCATGCAACCCTAAATCCGCAAGTGTCCAACACTAGGCTGGGTTCTAAACCATATCTTATGAGAGTTTTCGGGTTTAGATTCGCATGGAATCTTATTAAGGATATATACTATAATCTCTAATACATATATACTTGGAAACTAAGAGGTAATTATGCTAAGAGTTATCATTGATCAAATCATGTCACAGCTGATCCAATTTTATCTCCCTACAACTCTATTGACTTTAGGTGTATTACGAGGAGTGAATCAGGAATGACATTCCTTTCTCCATAGGGTATTCCTTGAATTTATCTAATAGGTACTTGTTATCTTGATTAGATCAAATTTATTTTCATCTTCCTTCAAACTTTGGTTCTAAATCAAAATTATGAAATATTTGAATATTTCACAAGTTTGCCAGGTCAAGGGAAGAAATCTCATATCACAAATAATCATTAATTGATGTCACATATCATTAATGTTTATATATATATGATCTGCATACATCAATATGTATTAGATCTTGAATACCTTGGCATCTTACACCATTCTGAGAGAAAGGCGTGTTGGACATTTTACTTTGATTAAAATATTCACAATTATGTGAGATTTGAAATTCCAGACAGTCCAAAGATTCATCTCTTACTAGTTTATTGATCTCGTCAACAAACATAGGTCCAAGGCTTGGTACTAGATCATTGTCAAATCATCTTCATCCTCCTATTGATCTGTTAAGGTTTAATTTTCTATATTTAGAAATGTTATTGAACTATTAATTAATTTTCTAATTTAGTAGAGTCCTTCCATGTTAGATTACTATCTAAAGTATATCCGTCATAACTCTTTATGATAGGTCTACTCCAGAATTCATGTTTATTTCCAATATTTAAAAATAAACAATGAATGTATTCTAATATCTAGGTTATGGAGACATTCTCTAGGACTAAGGGCTCTCCTGTTGAAATTACATGGTCTACCTATCCAATGAATATTATTTCAACAATTACATCAACATCCATGGGTACGACTATTAAACCTTAATATCAAAATTTCTAGTCTTCTAAAACTTATGCAACCGATTGCAAGTGTTATTAGAAGAATGAGATACAATTATAAACGTTTATCTTATACAATAAGTAAGTCAATTTCAATGATTATATGTAGGTGTATAATATCCTAATGCACTATACGGATCCTTCTCTAAGGATCTTAGAAAGTCTAGATAATCATACCATCAACATATCAACTTATTGCAGTATTAGCATTCATCCAACTCTTTGGATGTTATATCTATGGAAGTCACAGAAGTACAATCAACTCTTTGACTTTCCTTCTTAATTGGGTCAGACCCATGCTTCCACTGCACTCCCTTCATCTATAAACAACCATTGCTTAAGACAAAGGATATATTATGTTGAACTCAAAAGATTTCAATATAAGAGTATTTCAACATTTATATATGCTTCATTTAATTCATAGAATATGAATCTTACGAAGCTCTATGAATGACTTGAGTATAGACAGTAGAATGATGCCACTCATCGTATCTACATCCATCTAAACTCTTAAAGGCTTTGGTTCAGGCAGGTACTCAAACATTTTGAATACATCTTCTCTTATCGAGCCGCCATTCTGCATAGTGTAGTGAACCATGTCATTCATGATTAAATGTTGAGAGCACATATGTCTGCCAAAACATATTCTTAGATTTTATAAGGATTTTAAATAATTGCGATCATCGTCCATATGATACTTCCAAAGCACACTCGATGAGAGATCAAGACTATAGAGACATACAAACCCAAGGTTGTTGTCCTATTATTTATTTAATTATCATTCCTCGTTATTATGAGGAAAATTGCGCATTGCAGCCACATACATTATGTGTCCAACTGAAAGTACAATATCTTGATCATGAATCCAATTCATGAGAATTTACTGGTTATTATTGAGTATAATTTTGAGTTGGTTTAATGTAGGTTATCTGAAATAAAAAATTTGCATAAATACATATTTCACTTTGATTTAGGATTTTTATATCAAAGATGTCTTGCCTTGTCAACTATTAAAGTTCATTTCAATTATTCACTTTCAAATTAAGAGCTATACTTACCATTATATCTCAAGCAAGATCTAGGTTCTACTTCTTACCTTTGTTACATCCCAATAATATGAGAGCTTGTAACTCGGATAAAAAGAAGCGGGAACTCATTCAGCCTTGCAAGTCCAACTTGTATTTCCCACTTCGATCTTTAACACCCGAACCCACCGCTCCTAAGGTGATGCTGACCCGTTGTTAATTGAATCAACTATCAACATGATTAGAACTCACCATGTGTAATCCAATATCACCCCAATAATATGGAGACTCAATATTGGGGTCATTATGCATACAACCTTATTTTTTCGAGAAGCAAAGAGCCCGATCCATGCGTGTTTGTATGCAGTTGTCACTTCAGACATACATCTCCTATATACTATCCATGGGGACAGAACCCTTCACTTTTATGGGAGACCATGGAAGTCACTTATGTTATCATCCATATCCCATTCAAATTTTAACTAATCATTATGAATTATATTCAATATGATGAATTCTTCCAAGGGAATTCCAATCTATATGTAAATATAGATTATGATAACTATTGGATAATTAATTTAATCATATTAAATCAATGATCCATTTTATATTTAACAAATAATCTTGATTGTTGCTTAAGGATGGTATAATCTCAAAATATGTATTATTCAAATTTTAATAATTAGAAAAATACCTCATGATCATTTCAAGTATTATCCTTTCCTTACCCTCTATCATGGTCGATACGCACAAGATGTGGGACAGACTGCTCACGGAACAACCTGCTACCACAACGATCCCCGATTTGACACCATATCCGCCTCAGGTCAGAATAATGTGATTTGATAATATTGTATTTGAGATGACATTCAATCTTTCAATGGAAGTTATACCATATAATATTGATCAAAACTATTTTGATTAATATTACAAGGAGTTTTGCTAAATGAATCACCAATCCTATTCAAGTATCAATGTTTGTTGGAAAGTTCATTATAACCAAATTAATCAAGATCAGTTACCTTATCATGTTGGTTATGTTCATTCAAAAATAATTATCATTATTAAATATTTCGTAAATATTTAACAAGTAATCATTTCAGGATATTAATTATTAATTTCCATTAATTAACTGAATGACAATCAGAAGATTCTCGATCAAATTTTTTAAGTTTATAGAAGTGATACACATTTACTAAAGCTAGAAATCTTGACCAAATAAACTTCAAATCAAGCAAAATAAAATTTACTGGTTTGATAATTTGATTTGAAATAGAAGTCAAGTGATAAACATACATTTTTAGATATTTTAAATTCATGGTTATCTCTTGATTATGTTCTAAAAAACTATTCCAGTAACAATGGATACATATATACTAAAATAGTCATAACTAGCAAATGGGTTCCACATCACACAAACTCAAGTCCCATAGATTGATAATAAGATGGGGAACATAATACAAGTGATAAACTCATGTTTTAAGGAACTTAAATAGGGTGGGAAAATATCATAAAATAGGATTGAAGGAACAAAATGCGATGAAAACTCACATAATCAAAAATACCAATGTCATCTTAGGTTTATGGATCATATATGAAATCTCCAACCTAGATCTGATACCACTTGAAGGTTAGGCAAAAAACCTTAAGCGCATCACGGAAGCGTGAAGATCACATCATATGTGATCAAGAGCGACTGCTAATACTAATTGCTCGGGGCAGCAAAATTTAAAAAAAAATAAAATGATAAAATCACATGATAAAAAAAACTTATCGAATCGTTTCATCTAAATCACAAATGAGTATTACGGTTACCTCTTGAGGCATGGTTGCAATCGTAGTGTCTAAATGAAGAGACCTCCTGCCTTAAGTCCGGTCTGATGGAGGAGACGCTTGCGAACGTGTTGATGAAACGCGTGCTTCTCACAATCCAAGTTGATGATCCGAGCGGTAAGCCTCCTAATTTCGTCTCACAAAATCCAACGTCTTCTTCATGAGCCAAGTGCATCGAAGAAAATGGAGATCCACGAGTAGTTGATCCAACAGCACAACATCATCATGGTGACTACGAGATTCTCTAAGTCAATAAGTGGACGGCCACTATATTGATATAGAGAGGGGGGATGACTATAGAGAGAGACGGAGAGAGTTTAATTCCTCTTTGGTATTCAAGTCGTCTAAAAGGTAATGGATACCCATCCTTTTATACTAATTAGATGCACATGGATCTCAATCCATGTGCTCTCTTAATCCAATGGTTTAGATTAAGAAGTTATTAATCAATGACCATGATTTCTTGTTACAAATCTGCAACAACCAAATAATAAAATAAATTAAAATAAGTAATTCATTGTAATTTAATTATAAAATATATATAATTAAGGGAGGAAACCACCATCCCTAAGATATGGGTGGTTGTCCTCCTTTGAATGGTTCAAGGTGGACGACCACTTTTTAGGTGGCCAGTTGCCTTCTTTAATATATATATATATATATGCAACATCTATTATTATATTCATCTTCACAAAAATAATTCCAAATTAAATTTGTGAAAATATCAATCATGCCATTGACAAATATGAATCACATTTATACATACAACATAATAAATAAATTAGATTTACAATTAATTGTTCATTGTGAATCCAATTCACAAAAACATGTAATTAGTAATTCTGTTTACAATTAAACCACTCCAACATATTATAAATCATATTTATAATATCCATGATTATTATGGACATGATATCTACTTTAATCATATCTTTGATAATTAAATCATATTTAATTATCCAAGATAACTCTTCTCATGTGCCCAAATAATATGAACCATATTCAAATTATTTATGATAAATAAATCACACTTACTTACCAAATTATCTCAATGCTCATATACATTATCAATAATAGAATCATTCTTGAACTTTTTCAAGAACAATGTACTTTCTCCTCAGATACTTGGAGATAGGATATGACAATTGTACATTCCATGTATAGTGACTTGGATATTGATATCATATCTCAACTCCAGATCTCGGGGACCTACCATAGGTGTTTGATTAAATTAAAGACATAAATATAATCTTCTCATTGCATCTGAATCACATTCAAATCATTGTCCAACATTTGGACCAAGATTAGATTACTTCTCTTTTGGGAGGAGTCACTAAAATCTAGGCTTGTTTCATCACTCCCTCGGAATGGAAGAGTCATGGTTATACAATAGTTTATTGATCACATCACCCTCAGGCATTCCTAATACCTGGACATCCTACATAGTGGAAGGCCTAGAATAAACCTGAAGTTTTATACTTATTTAGACTATCTCCTTCAGAGTTTTTTCATTAAGTTTCATGTTTAATCATTGAGATTTGGTATCGATCATATACTTTCCAAAATCATATATCATACCTAGGTATTGATAATATACTTTCCAAAAGTATATATCAAACCTACAAATTTAGTCAAGCTTTCAAAGCGAGATGATCGTGCACAGAATTTGATTCCCAATATATCATGAGTGAGCTCATTTCTTCCGATTCAGTAATGAACTTGTATGATTCTTTTGATAGATCGTATTACTCATTGCCCTTGTATGCACACCAACTCGTCGGTGTATAGACCTTGATTAGGCTATCAACTTATCAGTCTGCCAAATATACATACTCAAACATATAGTAATACATCTATCTCCAGTCAGAGGATGCATGCAAATATCGTGACAATATACGACATAGGTCTTGGTCATCTCGATCTTGTAAAGTCAACTCCTTGACCTAACATATCTGACACCTCTGAATCTCTATTCCTATGCAGAGGACCTACATCAAGAGGTTGGTCAGATATCAACCAAAAGAGAAAGGATTTCCATCTCCTGCTCAGGCTGGAGATCCTCTCTTAACAATCACTTGACACTGCTTGATGAGTCCTTAATATAACTCTTTAGATATCACCCAAGAACCAACCATATTTGAATCAACAACTATATGATCATTAAGATGGCCATGGTACATAACCTAGATTATACTAAGGAGCCTATTATGCAAATTAATTATTCATCATTTCAGATCAAGGAATGATAATTGCAATAACATTTATTGAACAATGGCTCACCATGGGATCGCTTGTCCAACATGTGCCACACAAGCATCAAGGGTTACGTTTGCACCAGACCCCTCTTTGTATTTTTATGTATTAATTTAGTCTAGCATGCAAAAGCTTTCAGTTTGTTTGCATCTAGACCCCTGAACTAATTATATTTGCACTTAGGCCCTTTATCATGTCACCTTACATGGTTCTCCATGTGAGGTGTGTGGATATTTTGTGGGTTTTACCCTATACGTTGTAGACATGTTTATTTTGTTGATTACATTTTGGTTCTTGTTTTGTTGTATTAAATTTATTTGTGTATTTTATCTTTATTAAATGTTTCTTCAAAAAAAATTAGGAAATTTGTATTACATGTCCGGAACATAGATCTCTTGAGCATAATTTTTATTTGATATTTAACTCTATTTTGTAATTTTTAAAAATACAAAACAAGTTTATTTTCCCTGTTTTGAAATTAAAAAATCCTTAAAAATTCAAATATGTTTCCAAAAAATCCAAAAATTTATATTAGTTACTTTTTGCATATTCTACCACATACCCAAACATCACTAAAAAATACAAAATATAAAACCTAAAAACTTCAAATCCTAAAAATCTTATAAAAATTAACAAAAAATATATATAAAAATCTAAAAGTACATTTTTCTATTTATGAATTTTGTTTATAATATATAATATATTAAAAATTATTGGGGTTTAAATTGGAATGTATAAATATTTTAAAACCATAAAAAAGTTTGTAAATTTCTTCTATTCACTATTATGAGTATTTTTAACTTTAAAATCGATAAAGTATATAAAAATATATTAAAAATTACCAAAACATAGGAAAATATGAGAAACAAAAAACACTTATTTCCTCTATTTTGATTTTATTTTACTTGTTGACAATCCCAAAAGAAGTATTAAGTATATATTCTATATATTATCTATATCTATATTATTAATAACCTTATTTTAAAAATAAAAAAGAAATTAAAATTTTACAAAATATAAAATACAAAAGACATAGAGCATTTACAAAACATAAAAATTTGAATATAATTAACATACATAAAAATAATTAAAAACAAAACATAATAACAAGAAAAGATAAAAAAACCCAAAAAATATTAATTAGCAAGATCAATAGTAATTTTATGCCCATGTTTGCTTCCTTGTGTTTGACACTCTTCTATACTTACACCTATATACATTTTAGAAGAGTTATGGTAAATTTTGACTCACATTCACACATTGTTTTGCACTTGTTGTGGGTTGATTGTTAACCGATTGAGGAAATGTCACCACAATGATTGTTGACCAAGCTTGTTAAGTTCGCAGACTAGTTCCCTCAGTTAATCATGTACATTCAAATACCTACAAATCAAGATCAAATTCAAAAGAATCTGAGTTCATATGAGAAATTTGGATTTGGGGAATCAATGTATAATGTACATATTTACTAACTTTGACTTGCCATTTTATGTATGCAATTAACTCATTTTAATTTGTTACTTTTGTATTTTATTTTTTTGATTTGTGTTTTAATAAAATGTGTAAAAACCCAAGTATGTAAAAATAAAAAATGAAGCATTACGAGTTTATATGTGTACATGAATCTCTTCTATTTTATTTCTTTATTTTCTTAATTTTAAAAATCCAAAAATAGATAACTTATAGATACATCTCTTTTTATTTTCTTTTGAATTTTATTTTTATATAAAAATATTTAAAAAATGCAATACTCAAAATCTAGACATTTTATATACATAGTATACAACCCAAATTCCATTTTGTACATATGATGTCTTTTGGTCTTAGACTCTCCACGAAAACTATAGATCTCGTCGCCACGAACATCTTTTATGAGGAAAACTTTTTTATTTAAGCTCATTGCTATTTTATTTAGATTTTTTTGGTTTTAATTATTTTAAATAATCTGCACGCGACATGTGGCAAACTTTAAAGTCACCACGTGACGCTCCTATCTTCCCCTACCGCAACTCATCTCAATCGTTGGATTTGAAAGGATTCGACGGTTATTTTACCTTCACTTACTCTAAATTGTCATAATTCTTGGTTGTTAGATCATTTTCAATATAAACTATTAGAGGTCAACGCCCCCTTCTCCCATGTAGCCCCCTCTTGGTTATTTAATCTCGACCAATAGATGGGCCAAGACTCCTTCTTCCTCCTTCCCTTCTTTTGCTTCTCCAACATCTGTGAGCCAACCAACGACCACCGTGGTCAAGCTTATACTCCCCTCTATAACCTTCACCTCTCTCTTCCATAGACTCAATCCAAACCATAATCCCCTTTACAATTCATGTAGCCACATCCTCCACCCATAACCTCCTTTACAAGTTGTGCGACCTTAATGAAAACCCATCAAAACCTTCTCCTTCGCGGATGCTCGAGCTTGATCTCAGCTGAGATATTGAGAAACAGATGGGATTTGATATAGAGTTCCATCCCAGGCACGTAGACCATCGAAAATCCTCCATCTACGAACTTCTTCTTTCACTCTCGTTTCTTTGCATATTCCCCATCTTTCTTGGATCATTTCTCCCTCATTTGATTGAAACCCACTTTGACCCATCGCCATCCTCTTCACCTCTTATGCTTCTGTCTCTATCCCCTCCAGATCTCACATAACTCCATCCGAGATCATGGCTAAATCTCGAGCTTTATCCCCCATCACCACAAAGCTCTATGTCTCCCATTCTTATTCTTCCTTGCATGAGGGAGACCCATCATCCCTTATTCCTTTGTCAAAGCCTCCCCATTTCATATCCATCATCTTACTCACAAAGGAAGAGGCCTCGATTGGGTCATCTATGTTTTGTTCATGCCCCTCCTTGCTTTATTTGTGCTGACCACTATAGGTCAACTCCAAAGGATTGTTGTTAGTTGATCAAATTTGCAATCTCCGATGAATCACATTCCATACTAGCATCCTTCTTGATTGCATTCCATCAGACCTTGGAATCAATGCACCTTTAGCATCTACACCTTGGTTGGGCTTGTGTAATCCAGATATTCATAAGCACCATCGTCGATACCTCAGTTATTTCACCCATCACCGCCATGTCTTCACCATGACTCCATCCTCCTATGTTACTCCATCACCGAATGAATCATCATCTTTGCCACCTCGCATTGTAGAGGGTTGTGTGTCGATCGATACTCTTTCAACTACAATAAAACCAAACGTGACCTAGACCTTGGTTGACAGTATCTCGAAGCTCCAGGGACTTATTCCAGGATCCTCAAACAATTTGAGCAGTAGTGAGTCCCAGCTAGAGTTGGGACTTCGCTTCGAAGCATTACTAAACCTTCGCAAACCGTACCTCGACTGAGAATCCCCCTATTACCTCATTTGAGAAGATCACTTGAAGAGGAGGCAAGCTCTGACCTATAGCTACCACCCAATCCTAATTGGGTAGCTCTGACCGTGTCATCTACACACCACATGCATCACTCGAGCCACCATTCAAGGCAAGAGCTTCGGCTCTCATTATGAATATCACTCCCTCGCTATGTAGAGCTGAAGCCAACACTGCCACCCGAACGTGAATCCTCACGTGAGTGAGTCACAAGGGTGGTGGTATATTTGTGCCTCACCCCTATCATCTTTTTGGATTTGCATCTGAGTCCCTACCTTGAAAATTTTCAGAAAGAAAAAATTGAGATTTGGTAATTGCATAATAGTCCATGTGCATTGCTTCCATATTCATGTTATTTATTTTAATTACATTTAGAACCTCCTATTGTAACTATATTTTGAACTAGCATATGTCATCATATTTCCATTTTACAAATTACACCTTATAGAACAATTAATTCTCTACATTGTGACTATTTTCTAGTATTTTTTGGAGCTATGTCTTATTTACTATAATTTTGTGGTCAAATTTATCATATTTTACCCACTCTATGATCCGAAATTCATAATAAATCATTGTTAGCTCAAAAAAATTCAAAGAAAATCGTAGTTGATATGATTTATTGTGCTCTTTCATTTATCTTTTCTATTTAAGTTGTATGCATATTTTGTGTGAATAAATTAGTTAAAGATTGTGTAACTGATTTTTAATTAATCATACACTTTCCAATATTTAGGAGTGGTTCTGAATTTTCTTTGTTAGAGCTATTGAGGACAATTCTTGTTTTGGAAAATATTAAATTTTTTATATTTATTAAAAATCATTTACTCCTAATCACTTTGATTGCCTTCAATAATTCACTAAAAAATCATCTATCTTCAGAAAAATTCTAAACAATCAAAGTCGCTTAATTTTACATTATTTCACGTATTGACTAAATTTTATAATTTTTGAGCTTTGTTTGTCTGAAAATTTGCGAAAAACATCAAGAACTTGACCTACATTTGCATATTTGTATATATTGCATCTAAAATTATAAAATATTCTTGAATATTTTATGAATTTCATGATTCGAAAAATTATTCCTAGATTTTAGTACCTCGCTATGATAAATCTTGGGCTTAGCCAAGTTAAAGAAATAAATAGATGCATTGAAATTGTTCAAATATATATTTGGTATGGTTTTTGATGTATTACTCTCTATCCGACTACAATGAAAATCTCATTAATTAAGAAGGGAAGTAAAGCAGTTAATCAATATCTCAAGCTAAGTACTGGTTATGTCGTATATATTTCATATATACTTTACAAAAATTTGTACTTTCTAATTTTCTATAATACCAATATACTCTAACATTGAGGTGCTAAAAATCCTTAAAAAGATGCATATGTTCAAAACTTCTTAAAAATTTTCATATATTCAAAACCACAAATTTTTGTATTTTCAAAACTACATACTTTCAAAAAAATAGAATATTTTTAAATAATCCATAAAATGTAAAAAAACTATTCAAAAATCTTGCATATATAGTTTAAAACTCAGAAAACCACCTCATAAAAAGTGTTTTTGCACTCGCATTCACATTTCTATTTGCATATATGAAAATATATTGGGTTATGAACATGCTCCGCATGGATTTAGAGAGCATCATCATCCTAACTCACTTAATTCTAGAGAAGTTCTGTTAGAGGATGGAATTTAGAAGCTTCAGATCACATGACTTTCCGAGTTTTATATGACAATGCTAAATCCTTGGCCCAGAGTATCTATATAGATTATGTTGCTATATAAGTACGACTATTGGATAATGAGAACTATGAACAATTGCAACTGACACTTAGCTCAACCTAAATGAGGAATGCAAGACCGACACTATCCAAGCATGGTAGGTATATGACCTCTGCATCATGTGAGGTAGATAACTAGACCAATATGGGAACTATAGACACCGTTGCATCCCCAACTTTCTTGCAACATAATTGTCTAAAGATTAGAGTAGAGGGTTGGAACAATTCTTTGGATGATAAATAATCTACTAGTACTTTGATGTTAAGTCAAAATGGGGGCTAATGCAACCATCTCGCATATTGTTGACTTTTCTCTCATCTACCAACTAGAGTGCAAACACCCACTAGCCTAAATTGAAAAGAAAACTAATAGGAGAAAAAATCTAAATTCATATCATTGATGTCGAGAAAACACTGCAAAAGCAAAGATTCAAAGATAATTATTCCAAAGATTCTTGCGAAAGAGAGGACTTGCCTACATTGGTCAAACCTCAATAAAGGAAACTTGTCTACACTGGTCAAGCTCCAAACATCATATTTTTATTTTCTAACAGCACGTAAACATAGAAGAAAATATCTTATGAATCTCCATTTCATTACCTTTATTCTATCACTCCGGCATTAAAAACCCTAGCTAATGCATGTAAATAGCATCATTTTGTACAAATTAACATTCATTATTTATTCCATTTATTATATATAAAGTATTATTTTAATGCTTAAAATTATAAAATAAAGAAAAAAAAAGAAATGCAATAAAATTCCAAGTTATTTTATGACCCTAAACCCCAAGACCTAGGTATCCTTATGACTAGGTCAACAAGGAATAAAGTAGGGGGATAAGGGCAAATAAACCCAGTAAATTATTATTCTTTATATTCATCAATAATTCATTTATGGAACTTATTTTATTATTTATTATTTATTCATCAAATTAATAAACTTTTTGCATTGAAGTTGTACCTAATAATATATAGAAAAATACAAAATTGGGTTTACACAAAAATAATATACAATGTACCTTCTATACTCAAAATAAAAAGCCAAAACACAAACTTCTCAGGCCCATATCTCCTAAATAAAAACTCAAAATACATCAAAATCACTTTAATTGTATATAACTTTCAATAAGCTATTTCTTGAAGGTGTTTTATATTTTTTGGAGTAAAGATGTGAAAGTTTAGTTTTGGACCCCTATTGTATAGTATACCTGATTAAAATATCCATTTTATTCATTCTTTATTATTGTTACAACTTTATATTTTTATAAATTTGTAAATATTATTTATAATTCATGTGTATATTTCAACTACAATCAAACCATAAAGAAAATACAAAAATAAAATAGTATATATAAATATATAGACGAAATACCAATATTTATACCTATATAATATATACCCCTATTTATTTAAGTATACAAATAACATCAACAAAAAATAAAATTATATTTGTGTACATAAAAATAATTTGTGAATACATAAAGTAAGAAAATACAATAATAAAATCAAAACTACAAAATAAAAATAAAATAACGAAAACATATATGAATATACATATAGATATACCCTTAAAGATTAACTTGTAATAAATAAACCCAAAACATAAATAAAAATCATAATAAAATACTAAATAAAATAATAGAATTTTTTATTTTATAATTAAAAATTAATAAAATCATTTACTATTTTTAACTAATTATTTTCCAGTAATAAGGACTATTTTTTCCTGTAGTGTTCCCTGTTAACCAATCAGATCACAGGAAATCTTGACCTTGGTCAATTCCATGTCTTCTCTTTGACTTACGTTGAATACCTCAAGCTTGCCACCTTCTCTGCCTCTAGCCGATCGATCGGGATCTTATTTCTCCACGAGTCCTTCATGGATTCCGTTTCCATCATGTATGTGATCCTTGTGCGCTCATAAGATTTGCTTGATTTGTATCGAGCCATTCAATAATATCACTCGAAAATCATCCAAAAATATGTGCATAAATAAGAACCCATCTCTAGTCTTCCATTCTTGATCCCCCTTCCAGCTTTGCTCCGTGTTCTTGCGTGTATGTTGAAGTCCATGTGACTGCTGAGAGCTTCCCCGTGCTTGGAGACAACGAATCAAGGACAAGGCGCTGATCCACGGTGGCACTATGGCCTGCACTGCTCCCTTCCCACCAACTGGTATAAGAGTTGTGCTTTTATATTTCCTAGATAGATTCATTCCTCATCTTTCATTCTCCGTATTTTCTTTTGCTTTTTAATTCGTGATTTAGCGTAATATAGGTCAAATAGCTCGTTAGATCTCTAGACCTCCGACCGCGTTCCATCGTATCTCTTGTATGTTTCTGACCTCACCAACTATATCCACACCTTCCCCAACACCTACTCCATTTCCCAGACCCATTTGGTCAACCAAAACCTTCGTGGTTCTGCGAATCGGGGCTCCTCCTCTACCGTACGTTGGAGCCCCTTTCATTCCATCCATCTCCCATGCATTCGACTTCAAAATAGGTCGAGCTGACTCGCCTCGAGCCACTGGATCTCTTCGTGCAGGTGCCAAGGCCAAAGGATCCCTCCTGGGATACAATCTCACCTGGACGAGGATCCCCAAGTGCTCCGTCTTCAATCGAGATCTAGGACCCCGACACGGGATCCCAAACCATTTTGAAAGCACTAGACATTGCGGAAGACTTCCCCAGCCATGTAGAGACAAAGAACCATAGCCAAAGACCATTGGATGGAGGAGGAATCACGGATCGAAGGTCGGGGGAGGCCTTGTTCTTCCATGTTCTACGCAAGCAACAAATACCGTCCTATTTGGGAGGAGGCCCGGATCCATCACCTGCTATTGGATCTCACTTGCTCCAGCCACTCGATCTCAAACCGAGTTCTAATCTTGAGCGTCCACGGCCGAAACGTCATCAGTTGCGCAGGAGCTGACGCATGGATAAATGGCTGATCTCAATCGTACGATGGCGCGTACGTGGGGGGTAAATCGCATATCTTCTCCCCTAATTTTTTTAATTATATATTAATCATGTAAATAAAATATATAGGTTAAATAAATACGGAAATTTTGTAAACTGGCTCCTGAACTTATTGTAAATTGCAAATGGGTCCAATCAATGCATCTCACGTGATGTCCCATGTAAGGTGGAGAACTTGCAATGATATCATCACATGTTTTTGTATTTATATTTAGTCCAATAAAATTCAATATACATTGTACATTCTGGAAAAATTATACATTAAACCCTATCTTTAATTTTATTTGTAAATATGCCCTTCCCAGTTCATGTATTTTTGGTGCGTGAAATTTATTTATTAAAAATAACACCCTTGCTCCAAAAAATATGCAAAAATAAGATTAGATGTATCCTAGCATGTATTTTTATGTTTTATTTTTATTTTGGTATTTTAAACATTTTAGCTATTTATTAAAAAATCAGATGAGAATATTTTTGTTTTTGACTAGCTTAGAAAACACAAAATAATAGAAAAATATTCTAAAAAATTCCAAAAAATCATATGTTGTTTGTCTTAGCATATTTGATCTCCAAACTGAAAATTCCTAAAATAGGAAAAAGAAATAGCATAAAAAATTAAAAGATACAAAATCCAACAAAAAAATATGAAAAATCATTAAAAAATGCCAAAAATATTTATTTTTATACATGGATTTTCTTTATATTAATATCTATCTGTTAAAATTAATTTGAAGAATTTTGGATTTAATTTGCTATTTTAACTTTCAATTCAATTCAGAGTTTTTATTTAATCCCTAGTTTAGGATAGTTTGATTTTGAAAATCCGTAAAAATTAGCAAAAGTTCCAAAAAAAACATAAAAATATGAGGAAATTATTTAAAACTGAAAAATATTTTATTCGTGTACTTTATTTATTTTTAATAGTATTTATAATTATATAACCATATATTGTATATATAACCTTATATATTCCTATATTATATAATTAATTTAAAATTTAAAATAAATAGATATCTATATTATTTATATATCTATATATTTATTTAAAAAAATATACATATCTATGCATATGTAAATGAGTAAATACCTTATATGTATATCTTCACCCATGTCTATATATATATATATATATATATATATATAAATTAGTCAAATATATAGATTTTATTATTATTAGATATACCTATATATTCATTATTAATTTCATTTACAAAATAAATCAATAAATAAATAAAAACCCACATTATGAATAAAGACACACATGTACATAATATACATTGATTAGAAATAATCATAGGCTACCTAACTTGCTCTCTGTGGTTCGGCCTCTACATGCTTACTTGCTATACACGTTCGGATTGTAGAGTATAATAAATTGTGCTTCACACTAATATTCATTGTCTATCTTGTGTTGTGGGTACTTGTTGATTAAAAGAGGTGTTTGTGAGTGGTCCCCTCAATGACATGTAATCTTTGCTTGTCTTGAGTGAGGATTACGTTTAGACCTCGCAGAAACCATGTTCATCAAATGACGTCGTTGTAGGGAGTAACGTGTGTACCTATTTTGTACTTATCTGTATATATTCTCTGATTCATTTATTGATTTAATTATTGATTCATTTAATTGTGCATATTTATTTTGATTCATTCATTTGTTGTCTCTTACTTGTATATACCTCATTTATATCTTGATATGTTATTTGATTAACTGTGCTAATACACCTCTCTTGTTGTATTTGTTGCGAGGGCCCGCTGCGTGAGGATAGCTTCTTAGGAGGTTGATGCAGCTAAGCTTGGCGGAGGCTGGTCTTCTTACTTTGACCAGTTGGAGAGGCAGCAAGTGGAGCAAGGAGACTAGCTAACAAAGATGTAGCTTAGATTTATTTATTTATGAGAGAGATATTCATTCATTATTTGTAATAATTAAAGACTTGGACACTACTCTTTACAACGAGGTCCATTACTCGGGTGTCTATTCACCCGGGGGCCTTGTTGCGATTTTCTCATGTTTTCACCGCCTTCTTTTACTTTATTTTCGATGTTTTGAGTTTTTTGTCTTATTTTTATTTATTTTGTGTGCATGAGCCCTTAGCCTGTAGGTTGCTTGTATCGGTAATTAGGTCTACATTGCTAATAAGATTTGCATGTTCCTATAGTCTCTGATAATTGGATCTATCCAAATAAATAAATGTTAGTTATTTGGATTTAAATCCATGAGCTGAGAGAGGCATCATACAGCGCTAGCAGGACCTATTGTGGTAGGCACCAAGATGTTTCTAAGACCGGACTCTAGGGTTTGTCTGTGGATAATTAGCATATGATTCTTCACGTCTAATAGTATATAATGTTTACGGAGAGTTTGTCTAATGCACACCACCATGTAGATAGCTTTTAAAATTTTGTTTTGCATACCATGTGGGGAGAGCTAGGAAGCACTGTAAGTCATCTAACTATACATGCATCTTTGGATTCAATGGTAAGATTTCCATCATCGAATCAACTTGCACGGCTTTTTTCTATCTCCCTCTGATTTTGAGCATCTAGGACTTCAATGAAAATCTACAAAATCATTAGGCACTTGTATGAAAAATAACCAAAAAAGTGGAAACTCAAAACTAAAACAAGGGGACTGTTAAATAAACTTTGATCTCAATTAAAATCTGTAATGGACTTCCCGCCTTCTGTTCATATAGCCCTCATTATTTTCAGGTACCTTAGGAGGGAACCAAAACCCCTCCAATGAGTGAGGCATGACCCACTAAGGATTAGAACCAAAAACCCAGTTTGTAACTACCTTATGTATCGCATGGATTTCTAAAGTATTGACGATCCTATCGTACGTAACCGAGTAGGGTCTTGTCATCGATGATGTTCTCGCCTTGTGTGGAACATTAACTTAGTCCGAAGTACTGAGCTTAGGCCACGCCCTCACAGGTGTGTTTGTCTCATCAGTTTGCATCCGAGAAGGTCCTTGCACGCTCACGGGTGATTCCGTTGCAAGCAAGGTCTAAAGTAGTGGTTTCACCTATTAGCTTCCTTCCTCTATTTCTTTGGTTGAATAGGGATCTAGGAAAGGTTACAAGGACCTCAAAAAGTGCAGGCTACATGTTACAAAGGAGGAGGACAAGTACAGGATAATTTTCTGGCAGTAATCTCTCTTCTATAGAGTTAGCGTAATAAGGACATGTTACAAGATATGCCTGAAATAACAACTCTGAAATTAAAAAGATAATAAATTGCCGATCATTTACGGCTTTACATGGCATTGAGTTGGTGAACCCAATTTTGTATTGTGTTTATATGAATCTAGATTAAGTACAAAGATAAAGTCCCGCGCACTTGCGCAATTTTTTGTCACATGTGTCTTCCCTTTAACCCATGCTCTTTTCAAGCCTTTCTATTGTTTTTGCACTCCTTTTTATTCTTCGTCGACCCCCGTATCTTTCCATCAGTATCGATCTTTCTCTTATTCCTTTGCGATGTTGATTGATGGATGTTTTAGTCGGGACTCCGCCGAAACCTACATCGATTCCATGAACTTGACATCATTAATAATTCAAGGTGTTTATTGAGAACCCGGTTTAGACTTTGTGGGTCGATCTCCAGACTCCTCGTCTTCTTTCTTCCTCCTTTTATCCCTAATAAATCGGGACCATTCTTGCCCACTATTGCCCATTGCAAACGGAGGTCGAGTTCATTCTACATCTTTTTCTCCATTCACAACCATCTGGGATTGACCCCAATCTCATATTCATCACGACATCTAGAACTCATTTTCTTGTGGTTTGATTGGAATTCTTTCATATTGCATATACAAGCCAACCCCAGTCCTAGATCCCAATCTAGAATTCATCTCCTCTGATTCAGACCTAGAAATGTCACCTTAAGGGAAAGGTAAAGGACAACAACCTCCTCAGATTAAATCGGGTAAGGGATCCGATCATAACTAGTTGAATGCTCAGTTTGTGGATTTCATCCAAGCCATACAGCAGCAACTGACTGAGCTGTTACATGCCCAGACTGCATTTCAAGATATGTTGAACAACATAATGAACAGACCAACATGAGGAGGAGGTGGAGAAATACCCCATGGGGATCAAGATGAAGAACCAAGGAATGACAACTCTAAACCTACATTGAGGGAAACATATAATCATGGAGACAACTAGATGATCGAGTGGATCCGCATCCCTCCTGTTCATGCTCACTACGAGCTCAAGCCTCGGTTCCTTGCACTCCTACCATCTTTCATGGGAAAACCAATGAGGAGTCATACATTCACCTGTAGTAGTTCTCTCACATCGGCAAGACAACCCACTACCCTAACATCCCTTTGGGTATAGTGAAGATGATTGAGTTACCCTTCAGCTTACAAGACAAAGCCCTCTATTGGGTCAATCATTTGGGAATGGACGTGGCGAACTAGGAGGAACTTAAATATGTGTTCCTTCACAAACCCTCTTGGTCAGCTCAACCAGATGCGAGCCACGATCAAAAACTTCTCTTAGGCCACGCACAAATCCATCCATGAAGCCAGTGAGCGATTTACTGACATGCAGGAGAAGTGCCCCACCATGATATACTGAGGACTAGTCTGGTCCAGCACTTTTCAGGGTCCTGAATGTTGAGATCCAGAGACTACTGGACGATGCATGCAGAGGATCTTATTTTAATAAGGATGAAGATGTGGTATGATAGATTTTTAAAGAAATGGATGAAGGGGAGGTCGCCATATTTTCATCACGTGCTTATTAGAGACAGCCTCAAGTCCTCCGGAAGTCAGTTCACATGGCAACGTCCTGAGAGACAGAGAAAGATGAGAGCTCCAACCTCAGTATCATTGGGGGCCATCTTTCAAATGTTGATATTATTGAGAAGCGGTCACATGATCTCAAAAAGCTTACTGTGATTGAACAAAGGATGTAACACTTGGATAAGTTGGACCAAATCACCAAGCAGTTGGAGTTGCTGGTGAGCACCATCAGTTTGTGTGAGTTGGTGACCCCAACATCAAAGACTCCTATTGAGAATAAGTTGAGCCATTAATTCCATAACAATCTCAATCGGGCCCGTAGCAGCCAATGATCCAGCAAGTGTATTACGTGTAGGTACCTGAGCAGGACCTGTCGCAGCAACAGATGGTGGTCTACCAGCCAGACTACCTCCCATCTTGTGATCCATCATTTCCACCACCACTAATCAAAGAAGTCAACGGTGTATGGAGTAACAATGCATAAATGGCTCGTCCTGTGGGACAACACCCGGGTCAGCCATCAGCCAACCAGCCTTACCACCAATCTTAGGGTGGTCATTTTGCACCATCCTTTCAGCGTCAGCATTAGTACCATCATCACCCAACTCCGTAGTACCAAGGCAACTGGAGACAGTCTCAACAGTACCCACATCTGCAGTACCATCATCCATAACCGTACCATCAGTATGCAGCTGGACATCAACAATACCCCATCCTTCATACCAACAGTATCATCTTCCTCCTCCTCCATAGAAACATCAGTAGCCTCAGCCTCCCAACCATCAGCCGCAACGTGGTTAGCACGTAGAATGTTCTGAGGCAGTTCTAGTGAACCTCAACCTTAACTGCTTGGCCCAACTCGTGAAGGGTATTTCAGAGATGACTATGAAGCTAGACAATCTGATGGACACAACTCCTATCCCAACCCAGGTCAAGGCAAATCCCAATAACTTCAAGAGGAAAGAGAAGGTAGAATGTGATGTCCAATTTCTGTCTATAGAGTCGAATGATTGTAATATTGCTTTATCTAATGTTGTCACTCTCAGGAGTGGTAGGACTTTACCTCCATCTATCGTAAGCAAAGGGAAGAATAAAGCTTTGACAGGTGAATTGTCATCTTCTGCATCAACCACTCCAGCTATAGGTTCGGGTGAGGAAGAAGGAGGAGCCACGCCAGCTGTCACTCACCACCATCTCCACCAACAAAAAGAACAAAAAATCTGAAAAATCAAAAAGACCAGAAAGAGGATTGCCATCGAAGTGAAATCGCGCCAGCCTTGGAGGAGCTCGCATTAGCATCCTATCCAATGCTAGCCAACGGAGTAGAGAGCACACTTTTTGCTCGTCCACCAGCAGCAGCACCTTCATCTCCAGCATTTACACCTTTTTGTGATCCAGATGTATAGAATATTGCGGACAAAATTTTTTTGTAAATAAGAACACTATTTTTTATTTTAGCTCTGTAAATATTCCTTTTCCTAATGCAATAGAAAAATCCAAAAAAAAGCAAAAAGAAAAAGTGCATCATCTGATCCAAGAGTTATGGATATTCTCAATAATTTGACAGTTGAACTATCGTTGATAAAAGCCATGGAATACATGCCTGTTGTAAATAAAGGCTTGAAGGAGGAGTGTACAAAAAAGCATCGGTCAAACCGTAACAACATACGCCAGCAAGTTGAAAGGCATGTCCTCGCCATGGCTGCAATTGCAACCATCAGCAATCTCCCACAGAAGAAGCAAGACAAAGGATCACCTTTGATCAGATGCGAGATTTTCGACTAAGTCTTCGAGCGAACCCTTCTTGAAAGTGGTTCTTCCATCAACCTCTTGCCCTCATCACTATTGCAAGAATTCAGATAGGGTCCATTGAAGTAGACATGCACGATCCTTCAGTCTGCTTATCTATACATTAAGTGACCTCGAGGTCTTTTGGAAGATGTTGTGGTAAAGGTGTCGGATATGCAGTTCTCAGCTAATTTTGTAGTCCTTGATATGGACACCCCTGCACCATTACTTCATATCCAATTATCCTTGGACGACCATTCTTGTGCACCGCAGAGTAAATAGTTGACTATGGGTTTTGGCAGATCACTTTCAGCTCAAACAATCACGGAGTTATCATAGACATGGTCAGCGAGCCAAAGGTCGTATATGATGAAAGTCATGCAACACCACTAGAATCAGAATGTGACTTTATTACAGCTACCATAGATACTAAACTCGCTTTGAATGACACATGGACCCTAGAAATCCTCTCTCTTCAGGAGGACTGGAGAAGCACAGTCGACACAAGCTCTGATGTCACTTCGGAGATAGAATCCAATTTCCTGATGCATGTCTTTGAGTCAGATGATTTGTGCCGATCCGAACATGATAAATTCATTACAGATATGTTCGGCACATTGTCAATTGAACAAGAAGCCATTAAGGTGTGCAGTACCTCTAAAGTCCTAGCATATCACCCACCTACCAGCATAGTTTTGGAAGTGATCGAGAAGAAGGCCAGATCATAACCAGAACTAAAGCCACTTTCAGCGGGCCTTAAGTATGTTTTCCTTGCAGGTGCATAGAACATGTATCCTATCATCATCATTGGAGCAGACTAACCTCGGATAAAGAATCTCAACTTCTCGAGGTTCTAGAAAACAATAGCAAGGCACTTGGTTGTAACGTTTCAAATCTCCGCAGGATAAATCCTACTCTGTGTTCACATCATATCTATTTGGAAGAAGATGCCAATCCATCTCGAGAGTTTCAAAGAAGATTGAATCCAAATTTGTGGTCCCCGTTATGAAGGAAATCACGAAAGGTGTGACACATGCTTCATTTATCCCATCTCCAATTCGAAATGGGTGAGCCCTCTGCATGTAGTTCTGAAGAAATATGTGCTCACTATGGTTACAAATGATAGAGGAGAGGAGATTTCTATTCAGGTACTGACATCCTGGCATATATGTGTTGACTACCGCAGCCTTAATGCAACAATAAAGAAGGACCATTTCCCTTTATCGTTCATTAATCAAGTGTTGAAAAGAATAGCCAGTAAGGAATTCTTTTGCTTTCTGGATGGGTACTTCAGGTGCAACCAAGTGGAAATCACCCTTGAGGATCAAGAGAAGACCACCTTCACTTACTCATTCAACACCTATGCTTTCAGGAGAATGCCCTTTGGTTTGTGCAACACATCTGCGACATTCCAAAGATGCATGCTTGTAGTTTTTGTCGAGATGATGAGCAGTTTTCTTGTGGTGTTTATAGATGACTTCTCAGTCTATGGTGATAGTTTTGATTCCTATCTTTAGCACCTAACAAAGTACTTCAGAAATGTTGTGAATCTTGTGTTATCGTGGGAAAAGAGCTACTTTATGGTCATACAAGGGATTGTACTAGGTCACGTCATTTCCAAATGTGGCATGGAAGTTGACCTGACAAAAGTGGATGTAGTAGCCAATTTAGAGTCACCTCAGACTATCCGAAATGTGCGGTCATTCTTGGGACATGTGGGTTTCAATAGGAGATTCATTCGTGACTTCAGCCACATTGCCTGACCTCTTATAGAAATGTTGTGCAAGGAGATCGAGCTTAATGTTGATCAATAGGTTCTCCTTTCATTTAATCAGTTGAAGGAGATAATCACTAAAGTCCTACAGCCACATGATTGGTCATTCCCTTTCGAGATCATGATGGATGCATCAAACTTTGTAGTTGGACTTGTTCTAGGACAGAGGAAAGACAAGACACCCTATGCCATTCACTATTCCAGAAAAAAACTAGATGAAGCACAAGGAAATTACACTGTCACAGAGAAAGAATTGTTGGTTGTGGTATTCACCCTTAAGAGGTTTAGATCCTATCTGCTTGGATCAAAAGTCACCATTTTGACTGACCACTCTGATATACGATACTTACAACATAAGAAGGATGCCAAGCCTAGACTGATCAGATGGATCCTTCTCCTCTAGGAATTCGGTCTGGAAATCCAAGACAAGACTGGAGTTCAGAATGTGGTAGTAGATTACCTCTCCAGAATCGATCAGCAAGAGTGTCCACTGAGCAAGGCACCCATCACAACACCTTTCCTGACAAATCAATCCTGGTAGTGGATTCACTCCCTTGGTATGTGATATTGTGAATTACCTGGTTTCGGGTGTAGTTCTGCAAGATTGGACGAAAATCAAGAAGGATAAGTTCTTGTCCACTATCCATTTTTATCAATGGGAAGACCCGCTTCTATTCAGGTAAGGTGCATATTGCATTTGGTGATGATGCACACCTCAGGAGGAGCATCATAGTATCCTCGAGCATTGTCACTCACTCGAATCTGGTTGACACCATTCTGGAGATTGAACAACAGCAAAAGTATTATTAGTGTGGCCTCTGTTGGCCTACACTATTTAAGGATGTCGTAACATATGCCAAGAACTGCACTGACTGTCAGAGATTGAAAGGTACCCATACAACTAATGATTCAATGCCCCTGAAGTTCATGCATATTGCAGATGTATTCGATGCTTGGGGCATTGATTTCACGAGACCCTTCCCCAACATTCAGGAATATTATCACATCCTTCTTGTTGTTGACTATGTGAGTTGCTGGGTTGAAGCTATCCCCTCCCGAGCCACAGACAGCCGCATAATTTGTCGCTTTCTGAGAGAGAACACCATCTCGTGGTTTGAGATTCCGAAGATACTGATATCATACGTGGGTAGTCATTTCATCAACAGAGAGGTCAGGAAATTAATGAAGGAGTACAACATTGAACACCGAGTCTCCTTACCATCCCTAGACCAGTGGCATGGATGAATTATCAAACATAGAAATCAAGATGATTCTGCAGAAGTTTGTGAAGCTAGACAGAAAGAATTGGTCCCAACTCTTGGACTACGTCCTTTGGGCTTATAGAACCTCTTACAAGTCTCCCTTAGGCATGTCGCCATGTCGTCTTGTGTATGGAAAACCTGAAGGATATGGTTAGATCCTTAAGCGCATCACGGAAGCGTGAGGATCACATCGTATGCGATCGGGAGCAACTAGTCACACTAGTGCTCGATGCAGCGGAAATTTAAAAAAACTTTCATGTGATGAAACCTCATGATCCAAGAACATTTCTCGGATCATTTCATCTAAATTACAAACAAGTATTAGGGTTACCTCTTGAAGCGTGGTTGCGAATGAGTCTCTAAACGAAGAGACCTCCTGTCTCAAGTCTGATCCAACGGAGGAGACGCTTGCGAGCGTGCTGATGAAACACGTGCTTCTCACAATCCATGTTAATGATCGAAGCGGCAGATATCCTGATCTCGACACACGAGATCCAACATCTTCTTCACGAGCATGGTACGCCGAAGTAGACGGAGAGCCTGGAGCAAACCATCGGGCAGCATAACGACGATGCTACAGCGATGGAGAATCTCTCTAGGGCATCCACGGTGGATGACCACATGAGAGAGATGGAGAGAATAGGCGTGTAGAGAGAGAGAGTTGTTGTCTCTATTATGTTGTTGTAACCAAGAAGAGCAAGAGGTGCCCTTCTATTTATAATATTTTGGGATCCATGGATCTCAATCCATGGGTAACAAAAAACCAATGGCTCTCATTGATTTGTGTTTCTTTTAGTGGCCAAGATTTTGTTGGTAAAAAAACCAACAACAATTAATTTAATAAAATCAAATATACATTGAATATAATTTGATTTATATTAAATAAATTTCCATTGAGAATTTGGAAAGGAGGCAAGCCTCCTTCCATGAAAGGGGTTGACGGCCACCACATTCCATGTAGGAAATGTGGTCGTCCACCCTCCCTACAAGGAAGCTGGCTTCTTCTCCTTTTATTCCATGAGATACATTATCCCATTAATTTCTTCAATATTTGCAACAACTTTTGTTGCAAATTATTTCACAAAAATAAATCCAATTTATTTTGTGAACATTGCAATCATGCCATTGGAAATTTATGAATCACATTCACAACCCAAAATAAAATGTAAATTACATTTTCAATTTAATGTCCAATGTGAACCCAATTTACATTAACATTTAACTAACAAATGTAAATTACAAATAGCTCTCTCTTATATATTATAAATCACATTTATAATATATATGATTAATATGGACAGTGCTATCCACATTATTCATATCCAAGATAATTAAATAGCATTTAATCATCTTGGATCTCTATTCTCATGCTCCCAAATAATATGAATCACATTCACATTATTTACATATTTGATAATTAAATCACATTTAATTATCTAAGATAACTTTCCTTATAATATGAATCAAATTCATATTATTCGTGATAATTAAATCACATTCAATTATCCATTTTCTCAATGCTCGGATATATGTATCAACAATGAAATTATCTTGAACCCTTTCAAGGATAATGTGTTTTCTACGCAGATACTTGGAGATAAGGACAGGGCGGTTGTATTGTTCCACGTATAGTGACTTGGATATTGAGATCATATCTCAAATCCAGATCGCGTACCTCCCATAGATGCTTGATTAAATCAAGACCACAAATCTAATCTTTTCATTGCATTTGAATCACATTCAGATCTATGTCCAACATTTGGACCAAGATCAGATTACTTCTCTACTGAGAGGAGTCACTTAAATCTAGACCTATTTCATCACTCCCTAGGAATGGAAGCGTCAAGATTATACAATCGTTTATGATCACATCACCCTCAGGTATTCCAAATACATGTACATCTTGCATACTGGAAGACTCAGAATAAACTGTCTTCTTTAGAGTTTTATCATTAAGTTTCTCATTCGATCATTGGGAGTCGGTATCGATCATATACTTTCCAAAAGCATATATCATACCCAGGTATTGATCATATACGATCATATACTTTCCAAAAGTATATATCAAACCTACAAATTCAGTCAAGCTTCCAAAGCGAGATGACCGTGCACTGAATTTGATTCTTCCCAATATCTCATGAGTGAGCTCATGCCTTCCAGTTCAGTAAATGAACATGTATGATCCCTTTGAGAGATCGTATTACTCATATGCCCTTATATGCACAGGTGGAATGTTTTGGATGCGATCCATGAACTGAGGACGACTTAGGTTCATTAGGGTTTGCGAAAATTTACTTGCATTTCATTTTCGCATCTCTGTTTTGAGATTATTTTCGGCACTGTTTAAATTGTTTAAATACAAAAATAAAATTGTATTTTGTTTGCCATTAAATATGAAAACCGTAGGATCTGAGTTTATGTAATTTGGATTCTGTATGCTCTAGTTATGCCTATTTTAGTGAACATGTATCCATTATTTCGGGGACTGCAGATCATGACGTAATTAAGATGTTAATTGCAGATTTGAAACACCTTGAAATGTGTGCAAATTACTTAGGTTCTGTTGTAAATCAAATTAGCAAACTTTAGAAACTTATTTTTCTTAATTTGGATTTAAATTGATTGAGATATGGTATTTTTAGTAAGTGAGGGTCACTGCTGGAAATACTTTCCTAATCAAGAACCTAGTGATTGTCATTAAATCAATTAGTGAAATTAAATTATTTAATTTCCTGGATTAATTGTGCATAAATATTTGTGAAATATTTTATGATAGTTATTTCCTTAAATGACATTGCCTTAACCAATATTTGATGAGATGTGATCTAGATCACTAATTGGTTACAATATCTACATGATCTACATTCCAACAAACATATTGCTTGAATAGGATTTGGGATTTGTTTAGAAAATCTCATTATAATGTTAATCAAATGGTTTTGATTATTATATGGTATAATTTCAGTTGAAAACTCGATGATCATCTCAAGTACAAAGTGATCCATTTTGCATTATCCTTTCCCGAGGCGGATATGGTGCCTAGTCGGGGAGCGTTGGGGTAGCAGGTTGCACTGTGTACGATCTGTCTCACTCCCGTCGGTACTGGCCATGGAAGAGGGTAGGGTTGGTATAATTCTTAAGAAATCATGATGTATTTCTAATCATTAAAATTTGAAATAATACGACGTTCGATCTTCTAATTTGGCTCGATTCGTTGATCTCGCGCTAATAACATGACGCTTCGAAATAGATCAGATTTTATTTGAGATAATACCATAATTCAAGTAACAACTAAGAATGTTTGTTGGATATTAATTGGATCATTAATTTAATATGATTAGATTAATTGGAATCCAATTAAAATTAAGATACTCTATTATAAATAGATGTGTTATTTCCCTTGGAATAATTAATCGTAATGAATATGATTCATAATGATTAATTAGAATTTGAATATGATATGGAGGATCACATAAGTGACATCCATGGTCTCCCGTCAAGGCGAAGAGTTCCGTCGCCAGATATTGTTTGTAGGAGACGCATGTCCGAAGTGACAGCTCCTGCATACAATCTATTTGGATCGGCTCTTCGCTTCTCAAAAGAGTAAGGACGTATGCGTAGTGACCCCAATATCGGGTCCTCATATTATTGAAGCGATATTGGATTGCACATAGCGAGTTGTATACATGTTGACGATTGGTTCAATTAATGACGGGTCAACATCATCTTAGGGGTGGTGGGCCCGGGTGTTAAAGACCAAATTGGGAGATGCAAGTTGGACTTGCAAGGCGGAATGTGTTCCCGCTTCTTTTTATTCGAGTTACAGGTTCTCATATTATTGGGATGTAACAAAGATAAGGAAGGAGATCCCAGATCTTGCTTGAGATATAATGGTAAGTATATCTCTTACATTGAAAGTGATTAAGGGAATGAACTTTTAGTGTTAACAAGGCAAGACAACTTTGATATAAAAATTCCTAAATCAAAGTAAAATATGTATATATATAAAAATATATACACTTATGCAAATTTATTATTTCAGATTATCCTTCATTAAACCCACTCAATGTTATACTCAATAATAACCAGCAAAATATCATGGATTGGACTCATGATCCAGATATTGTACTTGCAGTTGGACACATAATGTATGTGGTTGCAATGTGCAAGTTTTCTCATAATAATGAGGAATGACAATTAAATAGACAATAGTCCTACAACCCTAGGGTTTGTATGTCTCTATAGTCTTGATATCATCAAATGTACTTTGGAAGTGACATGTCGATGATGATCACAATTTTCAATTAATCCTTATAAAAATCTAAGAAGATATTATGGCATACATATGTGCTCTTGACATTTATCATGAATGACATGATTCACTGCTTCATGCAGAATGGTAGCTATATAAGAGATGATGTATTCAAAATGTTTGAATACCTACCTGAACCAATGTTTTAAGAGTTTAGATGGATGTAGATACGATGAGGGTCATCGTTCTACTGTCTATATTCTAGTAATACATGAAGCTTCATAATACTCATATTGTATGAATTTAATGAAGCATGTATAAATGTTAAAATGCTCTTACATTGAATTCTTTTGAATTTAACGTAAGAGATCCTTAGTCTTAAGCAATGGTTGTTTATAGATAAAGGGAGCGCATTGGAAGCATGGGTCAGACCCAAGATGAGAAGGATAGTCAAAGAGTTGACCGTACTTCTATGACTTCCATATGACATCCAAATAATTGGATAAATGCCAATACTGTAATAAGTTGATGTGTTGATAGTATGACTATCAAGTATGTCTAGAATCCTTAGAGAAGGACTCGGATAGAGGATCAAAATAATCTACATAAATCATTGAAATTGACTTTCTTATTTGATAAGATAATGTCCAATAATTGTATCTCAATCTTCTAATGACACTTGCAATTGGTTGCATATATATTAGAAGATTAGAAATTTGATCTTAAGGTTTAATGGTCATCCAAGTTGGAATTGATGCAATTGTTGCAACAATTTCCATTGGATCAATAGACTTCATAATTTCAGAGGGAGAGCCCTTGGTCTTATAGAATGTCTCTATGACCTAGATATTAGAATACACTCATTGTTTGTTTCTAAATGTTGGAAATAAATATGAATTCTGGAATGGACCTATCATAAAGAGTTATGATGGATATATTTCAGAAAGTAATCTAACATCTAGAGGACTCTACTGAATTAGAAAATTAATGAATGGTTCATTAAGATTTCTAATATTGAAATCAAACCTTTAAAAGATCAATATGAGGATGAAGATCATTTAACAATGATCTTGCATCAAACCTTGGACATTTTTATGTTGATTTGATCAATAGACTGGTAAGAGATGAAACTTTAGAATGTCTAAAATTTCAAAACTTACATACTTATGAATATTGTATTCAAAGTAAAATGTCTAATACATCCTTCTTTGGAAAAGGTATAAGATGTTGAGGTATTCAAGATCTAATACATATTGATGTATGTGGATCATGTATATCAGAATAAACATTATGGATATGTGATATCTATTAATGATTATTTGTGATATAAGATTTCTTCCCTTCACTATTAGAAACCTTTGAAATGTTCAAAGATTTCATAATTTTGGTTTGGAACCAAAGTCTGAAGGAAGATGGAAATGAATTTGGTCTAATCTAAGTAATCAGTACCTATTAGATGAATTTATGGTATACCTTATGGAGAAAGGAATATCATTCCTATCTCACTCCTCCTGATAAACCTAAAGTCAATAGAGTTATAGGGAGATACAATTGGATCATCTGTGACATGATTTGATAAATGATGAATTTTAGCATAATTTCCTCTTAGAATCCATGTATAGATGTAGTAGAGACTACATTATATATCCTTAATAAGATGACATGCAAGTAAGGTGGAATTGAGCACTAGAGAGTGCTACTTCATTAGGAAATAAAGGATGGTATTGGATACCTACTTTATAACCTTGAGATTCTTAAAAGATGTCATCTCTGAGAATGTGATTCTGAGAGGATGACTCTCTTGAGAATCAAGATGAAAATGAAGTGTAGCAATTCATTTAATCTTGAGAAGATAATGAGGCTCCTGAAATCAGGAATTAAAAGGACAATTAAAGATGAAACACTAATACTTCTTCAAATGAGTTTGAGGATATATTCCATGTGTTGATTAAGTCTGACAATGATCGGACTTCATGTGATGAAGCTCCTAAGGATCATGATATGGAAAGATGGATGTTAGCAATAAAGTCTAAAGTAGACTTCATATACAAGTGTTGTATATGGACCCTCAAGGATCCACCTATATGGGTAAGACCCATAAAAGTGTAAATGGATCTTCAAGAGAAAGAGGGAACCTGATGAGAAGGTAGAGACCTTCAAAGCATGGTTCGTAGCCATGAGCTACATACCGAAAGAGAAGACATTACTTGCGATGAGACTTGCTCTTCAGTGACCATGCTTAAACCCATCAGAATATTGCTGACTATAGCTACAAAACTTGACTTTGGCATCTTTAAGATGTAAGTTGAGATTGCATTCCTCTATGAATACCTCTTTGAGGATATTCACATGAAGTAGCCCAAGGCTTCATGGTTGAGGAAAGCAACATGTGCAAGCTAAAGAAATCCATCTATGGACTCAAATAAGCTTCCTGTAGATGGAACATAAGATTGATGAAACTAAAAATGTTATGATTTCAGATAGAATCTTGATGAACCATGTGAAGCTTAGTGGGAGTGCCATTGTGTTCGTCGTGCTAAATGTAGATAATATCCTAATCATTTTTAAAATGATATAAGGATGATAATAAGTGTTTTATAGACTGGATATTCCATATCTTAAAATATGATTTCAAGGATATCTTTTAGATCTTAGTTATGAAGTTGTTCAAAAGCAAAGAGAAGAGGATATTGGGACTGTCACATTTGTAGTACACCTTGGACATATTCCATTCTTGGAAATTCGAAGAAAGGCTTCCATCCCTTAAGATAAGGTATTGACCTATCTAAAGGGATAGCACCTCAAAGAGTTGAGGAAGTGAATGCTAGAACTGTTTGCACTTGTGCATCAGTTACGAGAAGCTGAGGGTATGCTAGATGTGTATAAAAGTCAGATATCTGCCATGCAGTGGGAGTAGTAAAGAGTTGCTAATCCTACTATGGAGATAAAACACTTGATTGCAGTAATAACAAAATCTTCATAGATGACAAGATTTTTTGAGATAGTGATCTCAAAGTCTTATCCTCAAAAACTTAAGACTTTATAGATAGAGATATAAAAGGTCTTAACTGTGGATACCTTAAGAGATAGTGATCTCCAGGAATAAGGGTATTCTGATAAGGATTATGGAAATACTGGTTATGATAATTATTAAGCTGTAGTGTCAAGGACACTGTAACTAACAAGATTGAGTATTGGTTGCATAAGATGCAACATTCGCATTAGATGCGAGCACTGGTACTGGGGATATGCAAGTGTCGTAAAAGGACTTAACGTAGTCTTGCGGGAACAGAGTGACTAATCAGCTTACCTAACTATTTTCTGAATAGCCTATGATTGTCACATGGGTGTGGGTTTAAATGATTAGCCCATTAATGGCTCTTTGGGCTAGTGGGAGATTGTTGGACATGAGAGCCCACGGCGAGCCATTATGCAATAAATGTTATTGCACATATCATTCCCTGATCTGAAATGAAGAATAAATAATTTGCATAGTAGGTCCCTTAGTACAATTAGGGTTATGTACCATGGCCATCTTAATGATCATATAGCTGTTGATTCAACTATTGAATCATAGAGGATGGTGCTTGGATGAATATCTAAAGCGTAGATTGAGGACTCATCAAGCACCATCAAATGATTGTTAAGAGATGATCTCCAGCCTGAGTAGGAGATGGCAATCCTTTCTCAATTAGGTTGATATCTGTCCGACCTCTTGATGCAGGTCCTCTACATAGGAATAGAGATTCGAAGGTGTCAGATTAGTTAGGTCAAAGAGTTGGCTTAATGAGATCGAGATACCAAAGTCCTATATCGTATGCTATCATGATACAGGCACGCATCCTCTGACCGGGACATATGTGTTACTATATATTTGAGTATGTACATTTGGCAGACCAATAGTTGATGACCTAACCAAGGTCTATACACCGGTGGAAATTTAAAAAAACTTTCATGTGACGAAACCACATGATCAAAGAACACTTCTCGGATCATTTCGTCTAAACTACAAACAAGTATTAGGGTTACCACTTGAAGCATGGTTGCGATCGATTCTCTAAACGAAGAACCTCCTATCTCAAGTCCGATCCGATGGAGGAGACGCTTGCGAGCATGTAGATGAAACACGTGCTTCTCGCAATCCATGTTGATAATCCAAGCGGCGGATCTCCTGATCTCGACACACGAGATCCAACGTCTTCTTCACGAGCAAGGCACGCTGAAGTAGACAGAGATCCACGAGCAAACCATCGGACTGCATAACGACGATGCTGCAGTGATGGAGAATCTCTCTAGGGCATCCATGGTGGAAGACCACACGAGAGAGATAGAGAGAGAAGGCGTGTAGAGAGAGAGAGAGAGGGTTGTTGTCTCTATTGTGTTGTTGTAACCAAGAAGAGCAAGGGGTGCCCTTCTATTTATAATGTTTTGGGATCCATGGATCTCAATCCATGGGTAACACAAATATAATGGCTCTCATTGATTTGTGTTTCTTTTAATGGCTAAGATTTTGTTGGTAAAAAAATCAACAACAATTAACTTAATAAAATCAAATATACATTAAATATAATTTGATTTATATTAAATCAATCTCCATTGGAGAATTAGGAAAAGAGGCAAGCCTACTTCCATGAAAGGGGTAGACGACCACCACATTCCATGCAGGAAATGTGGCCATCCACCCTCCCTACAAGGAAGGTGGCTTCTTCTCCTTTTATTCCATGAGATACATTATCCCATTAATTTCTTGAATATTTGCAACAACTGTTGTTGCAAATTATTTCACAAAAATAAATCCAATTTATTTTGTGAACATTGCAATCATGTCATTGGAAATTTGTGAATCACATTCACAACCCAAAATAAAATGTAAATTACATTTTCAATTTAATGTCCAATGTGAATCCAATGCACATTAACATTTAATTAACAAATGTAAATTACAAATAGCTCTCTCTTATATATTAGAAATCACATTTATAATATATATGATTAATATGGATAGTGTTATCCACATTATTCATATCCATGATAATTAAATCACATTTAATCATCTTGGATCTCTATTCTCATGCTCCCAAATAATATGAATCACATTCACATTATTTACATATTTGATAATTAAATCACATTTAATTATCTAAGATAAATTTCCTTATAATATGAATCAAATTCATATTATTCGTGATAATTAAATCACATTCAATTATCTATTTTCTCAATGCTCAGATATATGTATCAACAATGAAATTATCCTGAACACTTTCAAGGATAATGTGTTTTCTCCGTAGATACTTGGAGATAAGGACAGGGCGATTATATTGTTCCACGTATAGTGACTTGGATATTGAGATCATATCTCAAATCTAGATCGCGGACCTCCCATAGATGCTTGATTAAATCAAGACCACAAATCTAATCGTCTCATTGCATCTGAGTCACATTCAGATCAATGTCCAACATTTGGACCAAGATCAGATTACTTCTCTACTGAGAGGAGTCACTAAAATCCAGACCTGTTTCATCACTCCCTAGGAATGGAAGCATCATGGTTATACAATCGTTTATGATCACATCACCCTCAGGTATTCCCAATACATGTACATCCTGCATACTGGAAGACTCAGAATAAACTCGAAGTTATAGATCTCTTTTAGATTGTCTTCTTTAGGGTTTTATCATTAAGTTTCTCATTCGATCATTGGCAGTCGGTATCGATCATATACTTTCTAAAAGCATATATCATACCCAGGTGTTGATCATATACTTTCCAAAAGTATGTATCAAACCTACAAATTCTATCAAGCTTCCAAAGAGAGATGACCGTGCACGGAATTTGATTCTTCCCAATATCTCATGAGTGAGCTCTTGCCTTTCGGTTCAGTAAATGAACATGTATGATCCCTTTGAGAGCTCGTATTACTCATATGCCCTTATATGCACACCAGCGCACCGGTGTATAGACTTTGGTTAGATCATCAACCTATTGGTCTGCCAAATGTACATACTCAGACATATAGTAACACATCTGTCTCCGGTCAGAGGATGCTTGCCTGTATCGTGATAGCATACAATATAGGAATTTGGTTATCTCGATCTCGTTAAGTCAACTCTTTGACCTAACTAATCTGACACCTCCAAATCTTTATTCCTATGCAGAGGACCTGCATCAAGAGGTCAGTCAGATATCAACCTAATTGAGAAAGGATTGTCATCTCCTACTCAGGCTGGAGATCATTTCTTAACAATCATTTGACGGCGCTTGATGAGTCCTCAATGTAACCCTTTAAATATTCATCCAAGCACCAGCCTCTATGATTAAATAGTTGAATCAACAGTTGTATGATCATTAAGATGGCCATGGTACATAACCCCAATTGTACTAAGGGACCTATTATGCAAATTATTTATTCTTCATTTCAGATCAGGGAATGATATATGCAATAACATTTATTGCATAATGGCTCACCGTGGGCTCGCATGTCCAACAAAACCATGCCATCTGCATGTGCAATTGATACACAAATCATTATGGGAAGTCAATATATGTATTTCGGACTCACAGAAATATAGTCAAAAAAGAAAAGAGGATCTAAGTGGTCTCTTGGAATTCCAAGACTATGCTTACGATAACACATTGATGTGTAAGGAGAAGGTTAAACGTTGACACTACTGGCACATCATATGAAAGACCTTTGAGATTGGATAGAAAATGTGCTATTTGACGTAAAGTTGAAGATATTCTCAAGCAAATTAAAGAGTAAATGGACATGAAGATTCAGAGTACAAGAAGTGCATGACAACAGAAGCATTGTAGTATCACAATGGTCGCCTGACGCACAACCATTTGTCATCAAAGGTCTGTTACTGAAGCCTTATCTTGAGCATGACACTTTCGTGGTTGTTGTTGACTCAGTCCAAGTGATATGCACGGAAGAAGCATCCACAATCTTAACAGCATCAACATATTCATATAATGTGACTCAAAAACTTTTCCTTTAATTTTTTGTTTTTCTTTTCTTTTTTTTCTGTTGTATTTTCTATCTTCTACTTTGTTTTCCTCATTCATTGCTTCTATACTTAGGATATGCTTCATCCTAAGTATAGGGGGTATTACTGACGTAACTTGTTCATTCTTTATCTCACCGTCTATCTCCTATGTTGTTGATATTCCTGTCTATACTTAGGGATATCTTAACCTAAGAATAGTGAGAGACAAGGCGAACCATGAGTTGTTCATTCCCACCCTCGACCCTCCCTACATATAGATACAGTATGCTATACCTAGGATTATTTGATCCTAAGTATAGAGGGGATGGTTGACTTCCCAATTTTTTCGTTTATTATTCCTAGTAATTGTTGTATAGGCTTGTCTATACTTAGTACGAGTTATGTCGTCTCTTCGTCTCTATGATCTATGAGGACATATCTCAAGCTAAGTAGGGGGGTTCATATATACCATGTATATATTTTAGCCATAACTCGTACTTTCATATCTTAAAAATAAATATGGCTAAAACGTACTATATTTTTACATAGACAATTCATTAAGGCAACTAATAAAAAATGTTTATTATTCCTCAAATTCTTTGGTATATACTAATTAATAAATCAAGTAAAAATATTTTGCAAAATATTTGGAAAATAGTTTGAAAATTAATTTGAAAACCGTTTTGAAAAATATTTTGTAAAATATTTTCATCCTCTTTAAAATTCTTTTGGTTGTAAAAATTCATTTTCTTTGTGTAAAATAAATTGTTTTGAAACTTATCTGCAAATTATTTGGAAAGCGGTTGCAAAAATGTTTGAAAAATCTACATATACCGTTTGAAAAATCTGTGCAAAATGATTTCCAAATGCTTATAATTGTTTGTAAAAATTATCTGCAAAAATGTTTTTGGACTATAGTTTTCTAAATTGTTTGTAAAACCATTTTCAAATAAATTTAAGGAATCAATACATCATTCAAATAAATTCCTTACAACTTGTATATACATACCTATACAAAAATAATAACTAATATTCAATCTGTAAATCCTTTAAACAACACTTTTTTGTAAATAAAAAGAGGCATACCCATGTAACTAGCTACACATACTTCCTTTTGTGCCAAAATCATTTGTTTTCAAAAATCCCAAAAACCTTTGCAAAATATTTTGAAAAAATGCATAAAAATTTGCAAAACCTTAAAAAACCACTAAAAAGTTTGAAGTTCAGATAATTGCATCACGAAATATTTTCTTACATTGTTCATAGCATTTGTATTATTTGAAATAGCTTAGACGATTGAACCAGTCCAAATACAGTTTGAAGATTGAAGCTTGGAATAGACCTTGATACATCTAATTTCAGAGACTGGAAGTGGAGATATTTCAGGTCACTTTGACTTAATTCTTTAGGTTCCATAAGACTATGTTCATGAGTCAATTCAATGTGATTAACTAGGACCCTTCATATCATCCGTAATACTCTTGAAACAATGACTTGAGTGGAAACCTCGTACCTAGTACTTAGCTCAACTCATATGGACTGTTGAAAAATCTTGGAGTCGAAGTCGAGATAATGCAAGGCCGCTTCGTCAAGGGTGGCTCAGGAACCATTCTTGGGGATTTCCGACACCAATACTCCAACCCACTTCTTTGGTAAAAATGATATCTAAAGACTGGAGATGGATTGAGATAATGCTTTGGATGACGAATAGTCTACCAACGCAACTTTTCCAAGACCTTAAAAAATTTAGGTGGAGCAAAAGATGTTATATCCATCGGGACATAAATAAAAATGTAGAAGCTGTATAAAGTCAAAGAAAATATCCAAAGAAGCCTATGCCAAAAAAATCCACCAAAATTTTGAGCTTCATAAAAAGCCTGCTTCTTCTTGAAGATTCGGTTACACTGATCGACTTCACAATGGAATGAATACTACACTGGTTCATTCCCACTTCTCTTCTCATTATTCTAACTTCTTCCCCAATTCGATTATAAAGACTAGAGCACCTGACCTTAGAAGGAAATATATGTCTCCATGAGGACAAGTTGTTGGAAGAGCAAACACCTTAATGGTTCAATGGTCTTGTCTGGGAAGAGCTGAACAAATTCACACACATATACCATTTCAAGATAGCAAGAGTATGCGACTAATAGGATTGTTCTGACCTCGTTGTGAATTGGGCTTAGATGATACGAGTACAAAATCTGAGGGTTGTTATGTCACGCTTCCCGACTTCAATATAAATCCAAAAACACCATTAATTCGAATACCTTCTCAAAGCTCTAAACTTTGACTTTATTAGGGAGTAGTTTAAAAGTCAACAAATATTCCAAGTTATTTCTTTTCCTTTTCTATATTTTTCTTTTCTGTGCTCGTTGCATAAGTGTTTGCTAGGGGCTAGCAACAGAAAGTATAGGGGAGAGATGAATCTCCATTTCATCACCTTTATTATATCATTTTAGCCATAAACCCCTAGCTAATGCATGTAAATAGCATCATTTTGTACAGATTAGCATTCATTATTTATTCCATTTATTGTATACAAAATATTATTTTTAATGCTCAAAATTAGATAATAAAGGAAAGAAAAGAAAAGGAATAAAATATCAAAGTATTTTATGACACTGAACCCCGAGACCTAGACATCCTGATGACTAGGTTGACAAGGAATAAAATAGGGGAAGGTAAGGGCCAATAAACCCCAATAAATTCTTATTCTTTAAATTAATCAATAATGCATTTTTTGGACTTATTTTATTCTTTATTATTTATTCATTAAATCAATATACTTTGTACATGAAAGTTGTAGATAATAATATATACAAAAATATATAATTGAGTTTACACGAAAATAATATACAATGTGCCTTCTATACTCAAAATAAAAAGCCAAAATCCAAACTTCCCAAACCCATATCTACTAAATAAAAACTCAAAATACATCAAAATCATTTTTAATTGTATATAACATTTAATAATATATTAAATAAAGTGGTTTCATATTTTTTGGAGTTAAGATGTGAAAATTAGGTTGTGGACCGATATTGTATAGTATATCGGATTAAAATATTCATTTTATTCATTCTTTATTATTTTAAAAATTTATATTTTATAAGTTTGTAAATAGTATTTATAATACATGTATATATTTGAACTACAATAAAACCATAAAGAAAACACAAAAATAAAACAGTCTATATAAATATATAAACGAAATACATGTACGTATACCTATATAATATATGAGGTAAATGGGGCTGCCCCTAGGGAGTAGCCAACTTGGCTACTCCCACCCCTATTTTCCCCTTATTTTTTTATTTTTTTTGGAAAATAAAAATTTGTATATTCATCATTATATCCCTCTCACATTCTATTAAAATTTCGTCAGAAACAGAGACTCTTACGGCCTCCATCCAAACATGGTCGATTTAAAAAATCCTGCAACCGTTAAAAAAATGACGTCTGGATGGAGGGCTTAGGAGTCTCTGTTTCTGACGAAATTTTAATAGAATGTGAGAGGGATATAGTGATGAATATATAAATTTTTATTTTCTAAAAAAATAAAAAAATGAGGGAAAAATAGGGGTGGGAGTAGCCAAGTTGGCTACTCCCTGGGGGCAGCCCCATTTTACCCATAATATATACCCCTATTTATTTAAGTATACAAGTAACATTAGAAAAATAAAATGAAGTTATATTTGTGTACATAAAAATAAGTTGTGAATATATAAACTAAGAAAATAAAATAATAAAATCAAAACTACAAAATAAAAATAAAATAACCGACACATAGATGAATATACCAATAAATATACCCTTAAAAATTAACTTGTGATAAATAAAACCAAAAAAATAAATAAAACAATTAATAAAATACTGCATAAAATAATAAAAAATTATTTTATAACCTAAAATGAATAAAATTATTTAATTAATTTTTAATGATAATGACTATTTTGTCCTATAGCGTCCCCTGTGGACCAATCAGATCACAGAAAATGTTGACCTTGGTCAACTCTCTACCTTCTCTCCGATTTACATCAGATACCTCAAGCCAGCCACCTTCTCTACCTCCAATCAATTGATCTAAACCTTATTTCGCCTCGAGTCCTTCATGGATTCGGTTCCCATCACATATGTGACCCTCGCACACTCATTAAATTCGCTCGATTCGCATCAATCTATTCAATAATCTCACTAAAAAATCATCCAAAACTCTGTACATAAATAAGAACCCATCTCAAGTCTTCCACTATTGATCCCCCTTCGATCTTTGCTCCATGTTCTTGTGTCTGTTGAAGTACAAGTGATAGCTGAGAGCTTCACCGTGCTTGGAGACGGTGAAGCAAGGACAAGGTGGTGATCCACGGCGGCGCTCCGACCTGCCATGCTCCCTACCCACTAGAAAGTATAAGAGATGTGCTTTTATGTTTCCTAGGTAGATTTATCCCTCGTGTTTCATTAACCTCATTTGTTTTTGCTATTTAGTTCGTGATTTGCGTAACTTAAGTCAAATAGCTCGATGGAGCTCTAGATTGTCGACTGTGTTCCATCCTATCTCCTGACTGTCTCAACCTCACCAATTATCTCCACACCTTCCCCAATGCCTGCTCCATTTCCCAGACCCATTTGATCAACCAGAACCTTCGTGGTTCTGCGAATCGGGGCTCCTCCTCCGTCGTATGTCGGAGCCCCTTTCATTCCATCCATCTCCCATGCATTCAGCTTCAAAATAGGTCAAGGCAACTCGTCTTGAGCCACTGGACCTCTTCATGCAGGTGCCAAGGCCAAAGGATCCCTCCTGGGACATAATCACACCTCGACGAGGATCCCCAAGTGCTCCGTCTTCGACTGAGCTCTAGGACCCCGACACTGGGCTCCTGATCATTTTGAGATCATGAGCCGTTGCAGAAGACCTCCTTGTCATGTAGAACCAAGCATCATCGCCAAAGACCACCGGAAGGAGGAGGAATCATGGATCGAAGGTCGGGGGAGGACTTGTTCTTCCATGTTCTTCGCGAGCAACAACTACCATCCAATCTGGAGGAGCCCCAGATCAATCGCCTACCGTTAGATCTCGCATGCTCTAGCCACTTGATCTCTGCCCAAGATCTAATCTCAAGCGTCCATGGCCGAAATGCCATCGACTGCCTAGGAGCTGAAACATGGATAAGTGGTTGATCTCAATTGTATGATAGTGTGCCTGTGTGGGGTAAATTGCATATCTTCCCTAGTAGTTTTTGTATTTATTTATTAGTCTTGTAAATAAAATATATAGGTTAAATGTAGAAATTTAACATACTGACCCCTTAACCTATTGTAAATTGCAAATGGGTCTAGTCCACATCACCTCACGTGTTGTCCCACCATAAATCCTAAACCCTAAATTGCACATTAGCCCCTATCTTTAATTTTATTTGCAAACACACTCTTCTTAGTTCATGTATTTTTGGATCTTGAATTTCATTTATTAAAAATAACACATGTGCTCCAAAAATTATGCAAAAACAAAGTTAGATGCATGCTAGCATGCATTTTCATGCTTATTTTTATTTTGGTATTTTAGACATTTTAGTTATTTATTAAAAATCAGATGACACATTTTTATTTCGGTCTAACTTAGAAAATACAAAAAAAATAAAAAAACGTTTAAAAAATTCCAAAAAAATATTATTTGTTTGTTTTAGCATATTTTATCTCTATATCGAAAAAATCCTAAAAATGGAAAAGGAAAATTTTAAAAAAGTAAAAAGCTCCAAAATCTAACAAAAATGTGAAAAATTGCCAAAAATCCTTAAAATATTTATTTTTGTCCCTGAATTTTCTTTATATTAAATCTATATGCTAAAACTGATTTAAAGAATTTTGGATTTAATTTTCTATTTTTAACCTTCAATTCAATTCAGCCTATTTAATTAATCCCTAATTTGGGATGTTGTTGACTTTAAAAATCCATAAAATTAGTAAAATTTCCAGAAAATCACAAAAATATGAGAAAATTATCTAAAATCCAAAAACATTTTATTCATTATATTTTATTTGTTTTTATTAGTATTTATAATTATATAACCTTATATTCTATATATAACCTTATATTGTATTTATATCCTTATATTGTATATATAACCTTATATATTCCTATATTATATAATTAATTAAAAACCTAAAAATAAAAAATATACAAAAATATATTATTATTATTTATATATATATATATTAATTTTTATTTTAAGAAATAAAAATATCTGTGTATATGTAAATGTGTGAATACCTTATATTTATATCTTCACCTATGTGTATATATAAATATATATGTGTTAATCTAATATATAGATTTTATTATTATTAGATATACCTATATGTTTATTATTAATTTCATTTACAAAAAAAAAATAAAGAAAAACCCACATAATGAATAAAGACACACATGTACATAATATACATTGATTAGAAATAATCATAGTCTACCTAACTTGCTCTCTGTGGTTCAACTTCTACATGCTTACTTGCTACACATGTTATGATTGTAGAATATAATAAATTGTACTTCACCCTAATATTCATTATTTATCTTATGTTGTGGGTACTTGTTGATTAAAAGAGGTATTTGTGAATGGTCCCATCAGCGACATATAGTCTTTGCTTGTGTTGAGTGAGGATTATGTTTATACCCTCGCAGAAACCGTGTTCATCAATACGCAACTCCTTGAGGAAATAGTTGATAGAGAATGGAATCTAATGGTACTCAGTCGATTGAATAGTAATTCATAATCTATAGTAGGAAGATATATCACATCCACACACCATGCATGAAGAGCATGTTGTATGGGTTGGTGGATTTGAGTTGACTTTTGGGTCGAATCTGAATAGGGATTTGTGGCGCTTAGAGTCTATTGCATCTAAAATTTAACTCTAAGAAAGCTCTGACCTATTATTAATCCATGAGTCTGTTGAAGTTCAATTTTCATTTACGTTCATGAACTTGGTATGGAATCTATTTTTATTTCACTTTCATTCTTGCATTTATTCTACAATAAAGTGTTTGCTAAGGGGTTAACAATTCTTAATAATGTAGAGTAAATTACATAAAAGTTCCTAAAGTTTACACTTGAATTCAATGTAGTCCCTGAGCTTTTAAAAGTCACAATGTGGTACCTAATGTTTATCAGCGGTTTCAATGTGGTACATCTATTATCTTTTTCATTAAATTAGCCATCAAATTTATTACATGGACCAGTATACCCCTGATGAGCCGAAAATCCCACAAGACCCGAGTAGGGATAAAATAAATCAAGGGTCGTTGCGACCTGGATCCTGCAGATCGGACTCAACAAGAAAATCAGACCACCAAATCAAAAATAATCAAAAATGAAATCCGAATAACGGTCTTCGCTATTTATTTAACCTGGTATAGCGACCAGGGTCGAACTCAAGGAGCACGGATTGGCTCAAAGGAGCCTACGAAGTAGTCAAAATGAATAAAATGAATAATATTTTTTGGTGGCTTTTATGTATTTTTAAAAAAAATATTTTTAGTTATAAAAGAAATATAAGAGAAAGGATAAAAAGGGCCAATTCAACAATTTATTAAACACTCAAAAATACTCAAAAAATTCAAATAAAATTATTTTTGTTTTTTATATTTTTAAGTGTTTTTGGTGAATTTTTCATAATTTTCTAATTTTTAGTTGATTTTATAAAAATCAAGAAAAGGGAAAACAATGGATCAATGTGCAGTCAGATTTGAAAGGCTAATCAAAAATATCTAATTACCCTCTAAAAATCTGGACACAATTTTTTAAAAACTAGATACAAAAACTAAGCTACAGAAAAAGAGTTTGCATTTTTTTGAATTTTATAGAATTTTTAAGAATTTTTATAAGATTTTTAGGATTTTGTGATTTTTAGAGGTTTTATAAATCCAAATGACATAAAAATTGGACACAAATTTAAAAAAAAACAGAACAAGCAATCCCTAATTTTTTAGAATTTTTAGAAAAGTTTTTATATTTTTAGTTGATTTTCTATTCTAGACAGTAGCGAAAATGAAGGTTTTTGAATTTTAAAAATAGTAAAAAACAATAAAAATGTCCCAAAAAATTAGTGAAATTTTTGCACAGTGGCACAAGCCTCGTATCCAAATTTCACTTGATTTGGAGTTTATTTGATATTTTATTCAATCAAAATAAGAGCTACAGCACACAAGGACCTAAACGTAATAAAAAAAGTTTTAGGGCTAAGCAGACAACACATGTAGAGACTATAAGGGTATCAGCACAAAAAACGCATAAATTTCGCACATGTTCAATACTATACGCACAGGGGCATAAATGCAATTTTTAAAATGTAAATTTCAATTCAGAACAATTACGAAACTCCAGCCCAGATAATGCAAATTGCCCAAGATCTCACGTGCCAAGCACGTAGTTCACATTCACAGGGACCAAAGTGTAAATCCTATTTTTAAAAACACAAACTGCAACATCCAAAAATTATAGGATCACTACTGCAAAATGTCCATACAATCACGTGTCGAAGTACGTGTCTCACACAAGCAGGGACTAAATAGCAAATACACAAAACTCGAGGTCCAAATATGCAAAATAACCAAGTGTGCAAGTTTATTTTATAGACTAAATAAAAACTAAATAAAATTGCTGGGGGTTCGGGTGCAAATTACCCAGCCGAGGCATGTGAGGGGCGCGTGCATGCCAGATTTCGAGCTGTGGATGGCTGCAAATGCACGGTCCTGATGAAGCCCTCTGGATGATCCAACGGTAATGGCATGAGAGCAAACGTGGGACGAACGTGGCCGTCAGATCATGGATCCAACGGCCTGACAGGAGCAGGCTACGTGCGGCTGAGATACGAACTGGTGCAGAGGGGCGATCCGACGACTGAGAGAGGATGAGGAAGAACTCCTCCTGAGCGAGCTTCTCCGGTGATCCGACGACGATCCAGACGGCCGATGGAAGATCGGAGAGGTGGGTTCTCCTCGCGATGGCGTTCCGCGTCAGTTGGTGGCCTCCGATGAAGGCCCCAACGGTCGGATCCTCCGACGAGGGAGGAGTGACCTGGAGCAGCTCTGGTGAAGGGTGGAAGCGCAGCCAAGGGGGGTCTCCTGCGCCTATTGACCTGCAGAAGGAAGCTCTTGCTCGGAGGGATGCTCTGGCATATGTTATTGGCAAAACGAAGAAGAGAAGCGGCGTGGATGGGCTATGGGGGGTTCCGGCGAAGGCGATGGATGGAACCCGACTCGATGTAGTCTTGGGTGGTCCAGCTTGAGGTGGTCAGATCGTGTAGAGAAGGTGACTATGGGTCGGAGAATCGATCAATACGGATGAGATGCGGTGATGAAGCTCCAGCCACTGGGGCGGAGCTGGGATGCGAAAATCGACGATGGACTAAGCTAAAGGAGCTAAGAGATCTACCTGATGATCGAAGTCGACTAGGGAGGAGACGCCGGTTCTCCGGTGATCTTCGCCTCGATGGAGCGTCGCCTCCAGAGGATCGAGCTTCGTCGGCGGCGGAGCACGACGACGAGGGTCGTCGGACCTGGGCTACACACCTCCAAACTCTCTCTCAGACACCCTCCGCACTCGCTGTCACTCGAGGAAGACGATGGAGGTCACAGGGATCGAAGATGGTGGCCGAGGGTGCGGCTAATGGAGGAAGAAGATGATGCTATATACTAGTGGAGACCCGGCACGGCCTCCACCCAGATGTCAATTTTTAACGGACACGGGATTTTTTAAATCAACTCCGTCTGGATGGAGGCTGTAGGAGTCTCTGTTTCTGATGAAATTCGAATGCAATATAGGAAGGATATAGGGATGAATATACATGACGATATTTTTCAAAAAATAAAAAAAAATGATAAAAAAATAGGGCAGGGCGGGCAGCCCCATTGACCCCACATGTGTGTGTGTGCGTGTCTGTGCGTGTGCGTGTGCGTGTGTGTCCCTAAGGGGTAGGGATGAAAACGGTCGGATACGGATACGAATATAGGTATAATCATATCCTTATCCATTTTCAAATACGAATACGAATGCGGATACGAATATTGACGAATGTGAAAAATGTGTTACCATATCCTTAAAAACGAATACGAATGTAAAATGAATATGAATCGGATACGAATAATAACACAAATTTTTAATAGATTAACTAAAATATACATGTTTATGATGGTTTACACATAAAATAGATATACCATATATAGTAATTTTATAACAATTATATCAATAATGGTGAATGCAATCATAAAATGTTGTTATACATAGTTATAAATAAATATATTACTACACTTATGTAAGAAAACGAATATACGAATGCGAATATTAGCGAATATCAAAGTGATATCCATATCCATATCCATTTTAAAATGAATACGAATACGGATGTTAAAATATGTATAAAACGAATACAATAACGAGTCGGATACGAATATATCCACATTCGTTTTCATCCCTACTAAGGGGGAGCTAACTTGGCTCCCCCGCGGCATTTCACCCATTTTTTATTTTTTTTTGAAAATTTATTGCGTGAATATTCATCACTATATCCTTACATTATGCTATTAAAATTTCGTGCGAAACAGAGACTCTTACGGCCTCCATCCAAACAGTCATTTTTTAACGGTAACATAATTGCTAAAAACGACTCCATCTGGATGGAAGTCGTAGGAGTCTCTGTTTCGCATGAAATTTAATAGCATAATATAGGAATATATTAATGAAAATCCACGGAGAAAATTTTCAAAAAAATAAAAAATGGAGAAAATAGGGTGGGGGGATCCAAGTTAGCTCCCCCTCAAGGGGGCAGCCCCATTTTACCCTATATATATAATATATATGTGGGGAAAATGGCGTTGCCCCCTAGGGGTAGCCAACATGGCCGCCCCTACCCCATTTTTCGCAAAATTTTTTTATTTTTTTTGGAAAAATATCACCATGTATATTCATCCCTATATCCCTTCTATATGTCATTCGAATTTCGTCAGAAACAGAGACTCCTACGACCTCCATCCAGACGTCATTTTTTTAACGGTCGCAGGATTTTTTAAATCGAGTCTGTCTGGATGGAGACCGTAGGAGTCTCTGTTTCTGACGAAATTCGAATGGCATATAGGAGTGATATAGGGATGAATATACATGATGATATTTTTCAAAAAAAATAAAAAAAATTGCCCCAAAATGGGACGGGGCAGCCATGTTGGCTGCCTCTAGGGGGCAGCCCCATCAACCCCTATATATACATATATATTTGAATACCTATTAAATAAAATAACACTTTCAAAATATAAAATGAATAGATCTCCAATGGACATTATACATTTCCATGAACATAGACATATCTGCCATATTTCCATGAACGCAGACATATTTGTTCTCTAAAGCTAAAAAATAAATTATTTCTTCTTGAAAAACAACCTGGAAAAGTTTCATAAACATGCATAATTCATTTTTTTCAAAAAATCTAGTAGGAGTGTAGGACATGCGTACACCGTCCTTGAAGAAATCACATCGGACCAAAATCAAGAGTATATAGACGATTTAAAGTTGTTAATATTTCATAGCATGACATCTCGACGATTGTGTAACGAAATCAAAAGTTACAACTCCAATGTCGGATCTAATCTGACAAATAGAAAGAAAATAATTAAGGAGAATTTATCAAGATAGAGGTCTCCAACATCGACTCTGATCGAACACGACTTGTTAACGGCTTTAATCATCAAAACTTGCAAACCAACGCAAATGCGCTCGACCCAAGTGAAATGAAAGGCAAGGAGCAATGCAGGGAATGGTAGGGTTAGGTTGTACCGTGTGGAGTAGAAGCGCATGGAGATAAAATTTGCATGAATACAATGAATAGATCTAATGAAATAAAAGAAGAAACGGTTGCACTTGAGAAAAAGAACAATAAAAAATAAACAAATCACCAGTGTCGTTTCCTTTCGGACGTGGTCAATTTGGTTTCTTTTTTTCTCTATCCTTTCCCATTTGAACAACATCGTTTCAATTGCTCATTAAATTATTGGATAAATTACAATTTGAGTTCTCATTTATTTATGAGAACGATTACAGAATAGATCCCGATCTTTAAATTGTAACGTTTCGTTAAATTGTAACGTTTCGGGTCCCATGACCATTTCGAAAATAGAAATTTTGGGATTCATGACGAATATGCCCTTGTTGGGAAGAGATTGGGAGTTGGATTTCAACTTTTAAATAAGGACATACTCGTCATTAGCCCCAAAAAGTTCCTTACATTAATGGCCCTAAGACCCGAATCGTTACAATTTAAAGATCGGAACCCATTCTGGGATCAGACCCATAGATGGGGACCATAGATGGGGACCTAAATTGTAATTTACCCTAAATTATTTTCTATTAGTCTTATTTATACGATACACACCCGTAACGGATTCTATTTCATTTTTTATCTAATAATTTAAATTTTGCAAAACAACTCTTAAAAAAACAGATATTACAGATAGTGTGAAATTCAATACAAAATTATTGTGTCATCAAGGATGAATTCACCCATGGTTATGAAAGCTCCAAGGAAAGAATAGTGAGATTGTGCAGATATCATCCTAGTACGATGAATCTGTCATATTTTTGTCATTCAATATAAAATTATTGTGTCATCAAGGATGAATTCACCCATGGTTATGAAAGCTCCAAGGAAAGAATAGTGAGATTGTGCAGATATCATCCTAGTATACGATGAATCTGTCATATTTTTGTCTAAGTGCATGGCTGATTTAATGACTTTAAAGATGGGACCCACCTGAAATTAATAAGTATGGCATTATATAATCAACCCGAGTTATAAAATCCCTAAGTCGTCTGAATCCTTTATATTAACATGTCGGGTGCACCAGGCTATTCATATGCCTGAATCATAAAGGATGGATCATTCCTACAAAAGTCGAAAAGAAACAATTAACACAAGCTTTTCAATAAGCCTAAAATAGCATAAATCGCTCTCATTTGTTGAAGGTTATGCGTGTTATTGGATTAGTCAAAATTGGGAATTAACGAGATTAATCCCACATGAGATCGGATCCTACTTACATGTCCATCCTCTTCCTTCTCCGAAACCCCCTTACCCTCACATCAGTGTTACTACAAGGTCAGAAAGGTCAAAAACCGCCTATTCGTATAGAGCCAGCCCAACCATCAACTAAAGCAGTATGCATTATATGGCCCCAAGTAAATAGTAACCGACCGGGTCAAAACCTATGAACACGATACCAAGGCAGACCCATTGAAATACCTGCCAAAAAGCACAAACCAGAAAACACAATGTGCCCTTGCTGACCTCGTTTATTCTTCCAAAAGGTGGGCTGGCATCTCCACTGATGGTCCATGAAGCTTTCAAGCCTCTATGTACACTTCATCGACTTTGAACTAGTGCAAATAGGACATTAACTGCTAGGGACTAGGTTGGTATTTCAGGTGGGTCAGAAAAGATACGCTTAAAAAACTTCATTCATTGGGGAACCATTTCCCAACTGTAAATAACTGAGATTTTCTTCAAAATATAATCAGCCGTCAAAATCCAGAGCAGAGCCTCAGAAAGAGAGCACCATTGAAGAAACACTCGTGTCGAGTACATAAAAGACTAACAGGAAACAAGTCCAAAACCATTTGCACCGCATCCAATAAATGTAGAAAAGAGAGGGGCTACGGAAGGGAGAATTAACCCCATAGATTACAGAATCGTTCATTCATTTATCTCATCTGGACAATCCCCGCGCTCACTAGCTTCTGGATCTTGTGCATCACTTGAGGATTCTTCAGGTGTTCCTGGGCTGCACGGGGGTTCTCCTGGAAGTCTACCAACACCTGGATTCAGAAAAGGCAACACTGTAGTCAAACTAACATCCTCATCTGTTAAAATCTATTTGTAAGCATATGAGATCCAAGGTTCAAACCTGACGCATGATCGGGTCTGATAAAATATTTTGGATTTCAGGGTCTTGCATTGCTTTAGCCTGTTCATCCAGCAAAGATATTAGTATTAAATAACATCAGCATTACAAGAAGCCGAGTTTCACCATACCTGTCTCTCTTTCAGCTCATCATCACTTATCTCCCCTCTATTGGCCTTGTTAATTTGTTCAACACACCTAATGCAATATTACATTGTTCCATCAGACACACTTCACCAATATGATAAAAGAGAAAGACAGATCATTTTGTAAAGATACCTCCTGACGCCATCCAGCATTTCTTGGTTGTTTGCATCGTGTTTCAAACCCTGCTGATATGTTTCCAATGCTTTGTCGTACTCCTTCATAAAGAACTGGATAGCACCTTTCCTAGTATACCCTTTGACAAATGTTGGATCAAGCTCAATGCACTTCTCTGCATCTTTCAGGCCCTCAGGCATTGCACCCAACTTTGTGTAGCAAGCCGCTCTATTACTGTAGACCTTTAAAATATATCAACAAGTCACATATTACCCAAGAAACACAGGCAGAATTTAGAGCATACAAAATAGTGAGCCTTCTGTTAAGTAGATATCAAGAAGAATAGTATGCTTTACTCGTGGGTCTTTCGGATTCCTTCTAAGAGCCTCTGTGTAATGCCTCACTGCCTCTGGATACTTCTGTTGCTTGAAAAAGTCGTTCCCTGCATATCCAGAAAACATTAGAGCATCTTAAGCATAAATTGTAAACAATGTTTTTATTGCCAATGCCAGCATTATCTAAATACTTTCGGAGTACAGGTACAGCATGTCAAACATCTCCTGAAAAGGAGCTCACACAGATTTCACGATTTCAACTAGCTTCGTATATACTTAGTTAGAAGTTCCAAGTATAAAATCCCAAGAGCAATTTCACCTTTCCATTGTTATACATATATGTTACTGCACGACAATAATAATGCCAAACACGAAAGTTCACTGAGGGTCGGTGCCAGAGAAACGAGAGCATACAAAGAAGAAATCAATTTCCTAGTTGTGTGTGTGAGTGCGTTTAATCAGTTTAAATGTTTCAGGTTTTTATGCGATAAGCGTGAAGCGTCCTCCCTTTTCCATGAATAGAAAAAATAGAAAAGACGGAATCAAAGAAGGAATTCTGAATGTCTTGGCATCAAGTTAAGAAAGTTCTCATGCGACACTTCAAATGAAGAAGGATGGATTATCTATTGAGACAACCCAAGCAAACTTAGATTATTCAAGTTCATGTGCACAAACAATATCTTTTACAAGCTATTCTAATGTTTCTCTGGGAGATAAAAACGTGTGGGATCGGGGACCATCCCATTAATTAAATTCAATAAGACTTATTGAAAACCGGGTACCTCAAATGGGCTGCGGCGAGCACTGCTTTCTTAAAAAGAATGTCAAGACAAACATGATCCCCTCAGATTCAATGTTTCTTATGCATTGTATCATCTGAATAGCATATCAAATTAATTTGTTCAAGATGATCAAAGTGTATCCGTTAATATTAAAAGATACACCACCGATCAGCATTAACCAGCAAAGTTTTATGGCAAAATTATGCTCGTCTCATGTTGTAACCAATTGCTTCGATCTTTTTGTGTTAACTGTTAACGCTAATCCCGATTCTGCAAAAAAATAACATAAAGTAGGAAAGACCTACTCGATAATATAGTGATTAGGAAATGCTTAATCAGAATGTTATCGAGATGGAGTCCAAGCCCTAGTGAAAACATCTTCTGTATCACTATTACATCTGCCAGAAAGTATCAACATCACCACGTTGTATGCCAAGAAAATCCACAATCCTCCACGCCTCCCTAGAACCAGGGCATTGAAAGAAAAGGTGGTCTCTGCCTTCCACTGCTTCGCCACAACTATTGCATGTTGCCTCTGCCCACGGGAAAGATCAAGTCCTAGCACCAGTCCGAACCAACCCTCTTCCCAGCAACCATAAAAAGATCTGTATTCTAACAGGGATCTCCCAGATCCAGAACTTAGACAGCCTCGGTCAACCTGCTCAGTTTTACGAGAGGAGCATAAATAACACCATAAAGCTTCTTAACCGAGAACACCCTATCTCTCCAGCACCATGAATCTCTCCATCATAAGGGTCCTTCCATCTTTGCAAGTCGGTCCAAAAGACACAAGAAGTCCCCCACCCATCATAAAGGCTATAGGGAAAGCCTTAAGCGCATCACGGAAGCGTGAAGATAGCATCCAATACGATCGAAAGCGACTAGCCATACTAATTGCTCGATAAACCAGAGTTTAAAATAATTAAAAAGATAAAACCACATGATTCGAGAACACTTCTCGAATCATTTCATCAACCCATAAACAAGATAAAGGAATACCTCTTGAAGCGTGGTTGTGATCGAAGTCTTTAAAGGTAGACACTACCTGTCTCAAGTTTGACTTGACAGAAGAGACGCTTGCGAGCGCATTGATGAAACGCGGGCTTCTCGCAATCCAAGATGATTATCCAAGACTCAAATCTCCTAATTTTGTCTCAAGAAATCGAATGTCTTCTTCGTGAAGGAGCACCAAAGAAGATGGAAATCTACGAGCAGTCAAAGAGGCAGCACGACAATGCATCGACGACGGCGATTCTCTCTAACACAAGAGGTGGACGGCCAGACTTGAGATAGAGAGAGGGCATGTGATGAGAATGAAAAGAGAGACTCGCAAAGAGTTGTAAAAGAAGAGATAATGCTTTTATAGTATTTTGGGAGCCTATAGATAACAATACATGTGCAATACTAAATCAATAGTTAAATTGATTTCTGTTTTTAATCAATCGCCAAGATCTTTGTTGCTTAAAAATACAACTAATTTACATTTAATTAAAGATATATTGGATTATCATCAACATAATTTATAATAATTTAATCAATTTGGATAAGAGGATAAAGAATGAGTTCATTTTCTAAATATAAGGGGGACGACCACTCTTGATTTTAGGTCAAGGATGGTCATCCACCCTCCATATAATGAAAGGTGGCTCATCCTCTTAATTTATGTGAGATTTTATATTTTACATAATCCTCTACATATTTGCAACAACTTTATTGCAAATATATTCACAAAATTAATTCCAAATTAATCCTCTACATATTTCATTCATGCTATTGAAAAAATAAAAATCATATTCATATATCCAAATTAACATGTAAATTGTATTTTCAATTAATTATCCAATTTGAATCAGATTTAAATCAACAATTAATTCATAAATAATATTTACAATTAGCTCTCTCTAATATATATATATAATGGATAGTGCTATCTACATTGTTCATATTCTTGATAATCAAATCACATTTATTAGCATGGATCATCATTCTCATGAAACTAAATAATATGAATCACATTCGCATTATTCATGATAATTAAATCATTTTAATTATCAATTTCTCAATGCTCAGATACACTATTCATCAATGGAATTATTCTTGAACTCTTTCAAGCATAATGCGCTTTCTCCGCGGAGGCTTGGAGATAAGGACAAGGTGATTGTACGTTTCACGTATAGTGACGTGGATATTGAGATCATATCTCAAATTCAGATCGTGTGGACCTCTCATAGATGTTTGATTAAATCAATGACGTAGATTTAATCTTCTCATTACATCTGAATCACATTCAAATCAATGTCCAACAATTAAACTAAGATTAGATCGCTTCTATATTGAGAGTCTGAGAGGAGTTATAAAAATCCAAACATTTTTCATCACTCCCTCAGAATAGAAATGGCATGGTTATACAATCGTTTATGACCATATCACCCTCAAGTATTCATAATATATGTACATCATGCATACTGGAAGACCTAGAATGAACCCGAAGCTTTTAGATCTCTTTTAGATTGTCTTCTTCAGGGTTTTATCATTAAGTTTATCATTCAGTCATTGGGAGTTGGTATCGATCATAAGCTTTCCAAAAGCATATATCATACCTATGAATTCTTGTCATTCTTCTAAAGCAAGACAACCATGCATGGAATTTGATCGATCCCAATACCTCGTGAGTGAGCTCATATCTTCCGATCCAATAGTGAACCCGTATGATCCCTTTGAGAGATCGTATTACTCATATGCACATCAGGTCGTCGATGTATAGGCCTTGAATAGGATATCAACCTATCGATCTACCAAATGTACATACTTAGACATACAGCAACACATCTGTCTCCAATCAGAGGATGTGTGCATATATCGTGACAATACATGACATAGGTTTTGGTTATCTCGATCTCGTGAAAACAACTTTTTGATCTAACTTATCTAACATCTTCGAATCTATATTCCAATGCAAAGGACAAGCATCAAGAGATCGATCAGATATCAGCCTTTGGGAAGGATTGTCATCTCAATCATTTGATGGTGCTTGATGAGTCCTCAATCTAACTCTTTAGATATCATACAAGCACCAGTTTCTACGATTCAACCATTGAATCAACAGTTTGTATGATTATAAAGATTGTCGTAGTATATAAACCTTATTATACTAATGGACCTATTACGCAAATTAGTTATTCTTCAATTCAGATCAAGGAGTGAATTACAATAACATTTATTGCATAATGGCTCGTCGCGGGCACCATGTCGAACAAGCTCCCACGAGCCCAAAAAGCCATTAATGGCTAATTTTGAATACACACTCATGTATTAATCAAAAGTTATTTAGAAAAATAGCTTGGTAAGCTGACCAGTCACTTTGTTCCTAAGAGATTACGCCAAGTCCTTTTACGGTACTTGCATATCTCATAGTAACAGTTCTCGCATCCAATGCGAATGTTGCATCTTATGCAACTAATATTCAATCTTGTTAAAGCAACTATATTATCCTTGACACTACAACTCAATAATTATCATAACCAGTATATAATTTCTATTATCATTATCAGAATAGCCTTATTCCTAGATATTTCTATATTCTAAGGCCATGACCCAATCTTAAGTCATATAATCTACTATTTATAAAGTCTTAAGTTCTTAAAGATAGACTTTGAGATCACTATCTCTAAAAGTCTTGTCCTCTTTGAAGATGTTATTACTGCAATTAAGTGCTTTATCTCCACAGCAGGATTGATAACAATTTACTTATCACACTGCATGGTAGACATCTGACTTTTGCACACATATAGCATACATCAAGCTCCCTATAACTGATGAACAAGGGCATGCATCTTAGCATTCACATCATCAAACACTTTGAGATGGTATCCCTTCAGATAAGTCGATGCCATATCTTAAGGAAAAGAAGCCTTCCTTGGATTTTCCAAAAAGGAATGTCCTATATGTAACACTAATGTGGCAGTCCCAATGCTCTCTTCTCTTTGCTTCTAAACAACTTCAAAACTAAGGTATCCTTGAGATTCTTCATCTCAAGATACGAAATAACCCTATTAAAAAAACTTATTATCATCCTTATATCATTCCAAATTATTAGGGTTTTTCTACATTTAGCATGAACACAATGACACCTCCACTAAGCTTCACATAGTTCATCAAGATTCTATGTTAAATTATAGTATTTGTAATTTCATCAAAAATGTTCCAACTACAAGAAGCTAGTTTGAGTCCATAGATGGAGTTCCTTATCTTGCACACCTTGCATTCTTCAACAATGAAGCCATCAAGCTACTTCATATGAATATCCTCGTTGAGGAATTCATTGAGTGCAATCTTGACTTTCATCTTGTAGATATAATTAAGTTGTGTAGCTACATTTAACAATATTATGATGAGTTTAAGCATGGTCACTGGAGAGCTAGTCTCATCGCAAGCGTTGTCTTCTCTTCTATGTGTAGCTCTATGATACGAGTCGTGCTTTCAAGGTCTCTACCTTCTCATCAAGTTCCCTCTTTATCATAAAGATCCGTTTACACCTAATGGGCATAGTACATATAGGTGGATACTCGAGGGTCCATACACAACAATTAAGTATGAAGTCTACTTTAGAATTTATTGCTAACATCCATCTTTCCATGCCATGATCTCCATAAGCTTCATCATATAAAGTCGTATCATTGTCAAACTTAACCGACACATGGAATCCATACCCTTTAGATGGTCTTACCACCCCCAAACTGATTTGAAGAGGTATAAGTGTTCCATCTTTTAATTGTCCTTTTAGTTTTCAATTCAAAGAGCCTCATTATCCTCTAGGATTCAATGAGTCCCTTTACTTCATTCTTATCTCGATTCTCAAGAAAGTCATCCTCTTAGAATAATAATCTTAGATATGAAAAGTTTTAAGAATATCAAGGTCCTAAAGTAGGTATCCAATACTATCCTTTATTCTTCTAATGAAGCAGCACTCTCAAGTGCAAGATTCTAGCTTTCTTGCATACATGTTATAACACGGACCAAGCAACCTTTAAATCCTCCAATGTTTAACACTAAGTTTGGTTCCAAACTGTTGGGAAAAGAGACTTCGTTGTTTATTCAGAAAACCCTAGGCTCTCTTATATAGGGAGAGACCCTAGGGTAAATTACAGAGAGGTCTATAGAAAAGGAAGAAATAACAACAAACTCCATAAAGAGATAATAACACTACTAACTATTTCTACACTCCCCCTCAAGGTGGAGCATAGATATCTATCATGCTCAGCTTGGACGAACATCTCTGAAATGGTCCTCTGAGCAGTGGCTTGGTAAATACATCTGCAGTCTGATCTCCTGAGCTCACATGTGCAGTAGATATCAATCCTCTCTGGATCAAGTCCCTAGTATAATGGCAGTCTACTTCAATATGCTTGGTCCTTTCATGAAAAGCTGGATTGTTGGCAATGAACAATGCTGCCTGATTGTCACACTGAAGCTTCATAGGTAGAGGTACCGCTACATGTAGATCTTCTAGTACTGAGCGAACCCACATCATTTCCGTACTGGCTTGAGCCATGGCTCTATACTCGGATTCGGCACTGGACCTTGCCACAACAGTTTGTTTCTTGCTTTTCCAAGAAACCAAAGAGCCTCCAACAAACACTGCAAACCCTGAGGTTGATTTTCGGTCCTTAGGACATCCTGCATAATCTGCATCTGCACATGCTGAGACAGATAAGTCCGTGCCCTTTCTGAATAGCAGCCCTGAACCTGGAGAAGACTTTAGATACCTCAGTATCATGTGTATAGCATCCATGTGAACCTGTCTTGGCTGCTCCATAAATTGACTCACCCTGCTAACTGCAAATTGAATGTCTGGGCGAGTTATGGTGATGTAGAGGAGTTTGCCCACCATCTCTCTATATCTCCTCTTATCTACTTCATCAGTATCACCATCATACAACCTCACGCTGGGATCCATAGGAATACTTGATGGTTTGCAACCATCCATGCCCGTCTCAGTCAGGAAGTCTGTAATATACTTCCGTTGGGTCATTACCAAACCCTGTGCATTCCTTGCAAATTCTAACCCCAGAAAGTATCTCAGGGTCCCAAGATCTTTTGTAACAAACTGACGGCCAAGGAATGCCTTCGCCTTTTCTATGCCCTGTGCATCATCTCCTGTAACAAGAATATCATCCACATAGACCATAATAACAACCGTACCTGCCGATGACTTCTGGACAAACAATGAGTGATCGGCATTTGACCTCTTGAATCCTTGTTGCTCAATCAGGTTGGACAACTTCTGGAACCATGCTCTGGGGCTCTGTTTGAGGCCATATATCGCTTTGTGAAGTCTACAGACCATCTGCTTCTCCCCCTCAGCAGTAAACCCAGGTGGCTGCTGCATGTAGACTTCCTCCTGCAAGTCTCCATACAGAAATGCATTCTTGACATCTAGTTGAGATATACTCCAATCACGGACTACAGCAACAGATAAGAGAATACGAAGGGTAGAATGTCTCGCCACTGGAGAGAATGTATCCATGTAATCCACACCGTAGGTTTGCGTAAATCCACGAGCGACCAAGCGTGCTTTGTACCTATCCAAGGTTCCATCTGCATGGTATTTGACTGTAAAGACCCATTTGCAGCTCACAACGGATGCATCAGAAGGTGCAGGGACCAAAGACCATGTGCCACGAGACTGCAGAGCCCTCATTTCTTCTTCCATTGCTAATCGCCAGCATTCATTCTGCAAAGCTTCCTGGTATGTCCGTGGTATATCCACGGAAGACAAAGCAGTGGCAAATCTCTGAAAATCACCTGTGAGACGGTGAAAAGAAACATGTGAAGCAAACGGATAAGCGGCACATTGCCGCTTCTGTTTCCGAATAGCAATCGGAACATCAAGATCATCATCTGCTGTACGAGATGGGCTAGTATCGGCCTGAACTGAAGGATCCTGCACATGTACCAAACCTGACCCGTCAGTAGTAATGCCATCTGAACATACCTGAGGCGGGATGATCGGCAGCTGTGTGGTCTGAGCAGGATTTGACCGGCGCGTATAGAATTTCGGTAACGGTGATATGATAGGCCGTGGATTGGGTGGAGGTGGAGGAGGTGGTGGGGGTGGTGGAGGCGGTGCTGGCGTGGAGACAGACACCGGGGAAGACTCAGGTGTACTCAATGTAGGTGGTGGAGGAACATAGATCTCATCAGTGGTAGTGGATGGTACCATTCTGTCACCTGCAGGAGAGAAATACATGACAGACTCAAAGAAAGTGACATCGGCACTCACAAAGTATCTCTTAGTTGTGGGATCATAACACCGGTAGCCCTTCTGAGTTCTGGAATAACCAACAAAGACGCACTTGACTGCTCTAGGAGAGAGTTTGTCAAGTCCGGGAGATAGGCGATGCACAAAAGCAACAGTGCCAAAGACACGTGGAGTTAGTGAGAATAACTCCTTATCTGGAAAAATAATGGACATAGGTATCTTTTCACCTAGGACTGAGGATGGCATACGGTTGACCAGATAACAAGCAGTAAGGACAGCATCGCCCCAGAAAGAAATAGGGGCACAACTCTGAATCAACAATGTACGAGTAATATCTAAGAGATGGCGATGCTTCCTTTCCGCGACACCATTTTGTTGTGAGGTATATGCACAAGTGGTTTGGTGAATAATGCCCTTTGATGACAGGAATTGTGACAGGAAGCGTGTACAAAATTCAAGGGCATTATCAGTCCGAACATATTTGACATTTGCAGAAAAGACATTGAACACTTCATTAATCAAGTTTTTGATCACATTTCCTGCTTCAGATTTATTTTTCAAAAGAAAGACCCATGACACACGAGAGAAATCATCCACTACCACAAGATAAAACCTGTGTCCCTGATGATCGGGAACACGACTTGGACCCCATATATCTATATGTAACAACTCAAAAGGGGAGCTACTGCTCCGACTCAGACGACGTGGGAAGGTCGACCTGTGATGCTTTCCCAACTGACACGCTTCACATTGAAACAAAGAACTAGGAGAGATCTGAGGCAGAAGATGGCGCATTTTCTGAAGTGGAAGGTGACCAAATCGGAGGTGCCAAATGTACGGAGAGACTGGTCCAGCAGAATGAGAGGAGACACCAGCATATGAATCCCGGACCAGCCGATATAAACCATTCTGCTCAGAGCCACAGCCAATCACCTTGCCCGTGAGTATGTCCTGAAAAATGAGAGAAGACGGGTCAAATATGGCACGACAGTTCAAATCCTTCGTAATCTGACTAATAGATAGCAAATTCATTGAGAACTCAGGAGCATGCAGAACATTCTGTAAATGCAAAGTGGAGGACAGGAAAACCTCCCCCTGTCCAATAAGGGGCGAATGGGTACCATCTGCTATCTGCACTGAACGTCCGGGAGGAATGTCCCTGTAGGCCTGTAATCTACCTCTATCTCGGCAGAGATGATGTGTGGCTCCAGAATCAATAATCCAGTCAGATATATCATGAGATGTAGTAGATCTACCTGAGGAGCTTGCGGCTGCGGAAGAACTGGCAGAGGCAGTGGCAGCAATATCTGAGGAACCACCAGGCGAATCACCAGAAGCATGTGGCATAATCTCTCGAAGACGGGCGACAAGTTCGTCAAACCGACTATCTGCAGTAGAAGTCAGTGGAGACTGAGAGTGCTCTGCAATACGTGCAGACGCTGGAAATCCATGCTTCGAATAGCATGTCTCCTCCGAGTGTCCTGTGCGACGACAATAGGAGCATATCTGACTAAAGCGACCACCCCTCCCCTGGGGTCCACGGCCACGTCCACGACCACGGCCAGATGGTGGTCCACCTCTCCCACGCGAGACTGCCATCGCTGAAGGAGGTGGAGTAGAAGAACTGGAGGAGACTGGAATGCGGCTAAGCCGTCTGTAAACATCCTCAACTGGAGGAATAACTGCATCAGCGAGAATCTGAGATCGAGTTGCATCGTACTCTGGGTCAAGGGCCGCAAGAAGAACACCAACCATGGTGGCGTTTCGAAACGCCTTCTGCTGCTCAGGAGTTGCAGTCAGAGGGATGATACTATATAACTTCTCGAACATCCCTCTTAGGGATGTATAAAGAGAATGGAGAGGTCTGCCGCTCTGCTTCATTGTGAATATGTCGTGCTGAAGCTGCAACATCTTCGTCTCATTTCGCACTTGCGAATATGTGGCGGCAAGAATTTCCCACATTGCCTTAGCAGTGGGCTGATGGAGGACGTCGTTGGCAATCTCCGTCGTTAAGGTGCCGGACAACCAGACCTTTGCATAGGAATCATCAGCCTCCCATGAGGCATAGATCCCAGTCTTCTATGCGGGCTCATCCTCGGTAAGAATATGTTTCTTACCATTCGACTTCATAAGGCTCATGAACTGCATAGCCCAGAGCTCGTAGTTAGACCCGTCCATTTTGACTATTGGCGCAGGACCTTTGAATGCGCCGGTGGAGGGCATATCAACTTTTGATTCTGACATACTGTCGCTTGGAGAAGAACTAGGATATGTAGACGTGATGCTGGATGTCTACAAAAACTGCATCGGATTTGAGTGCGTATGTAGACGTTACGCACTCAATTCCATAGAATGGATGTGGAAGAAACTAGGGCACGCCTAACAAGAGGCTGACAGCCCTTTCAGCGGCTAGGAGCCGCTAGAAGACCTTGTGCGTGTTGCTGTTCACGCACCCAGAGGCTGTGCGCGGGCAGCAGATGGAGATGCCGCCTATTGGCGAAGGCCGCTGGGGGCTGGGATCCCCTTCGGCGGCTGGCAGGGGCTATTGACGGGGGCCGCTAGAGGGTGGGATCCAACCAGATGGAGGGTTGGATCCAACCGCGGCGATGGAAGGCTGCCGCTGGAGATGGAGAAGGAGAAGGCGGCGGCGATTGAGGGCTGCCGCTGGAGAGAGAAGCGGCGGGAGGGCGGCGATTCCGAGAAGAGGGAGGCGGGTGGGGAAGGGGCGGCGGGTGGGGAAGAGCCCTAGGGTGGCTCTGATACCATGTTGGGAAAAGAGACTTCGTTGTTTATTCAGAAAACCCTAGGCTCTCTTATATAGGGAGAGACCCTAGGGTAAATTACAGAGAGGTCTATAGAAAAGGAAGAAATAACAACAAACTCCATAAAGAGATAATAACACTACTAACTATTTCTACACAAACCATAACTCATGAGGATTTTTGGTTCATATTTGCATGGAAATATATTAAAGATATATATTGCAGTCTTTACGAAATATAAACATGGAAACTAAGAGGTAATTATGCTAAGATTCATCATTGATCAAATCATGTCACGCATGATCTGATTGCATCTCCTTACAACTCTATTGAGCTAAGGTATATTAGGAGTGAGATAAGAATGATATTCCTTTCTCTATAAGGTATTCCTCGAATTCATCTAATAGGTATTGCTGTCTACGTTAGATCAAATTCTTTTCATCTTCCTTCTAACTTTGGTTCTCAACCAAAATCATGAAATCTTTGAATATTTCAAAAGCTTCTAATGGGTAAAGGAAGAAATCTCATAGTATAATAATCATTAATGGATATCACATATCATTAATGTTCATTATGGTATAGAGGGTCCGCATACATCAATATGTATGAGATCTTGAATACCTCGACATCTTACACCATTCTCAGAGAAGGGTGCATCCAGTGTTCAGAAAAACGGCCGAGTAAGCCGCATACTCGATCGCATACTCGTACTCGGTAGCCTTGTCGCTCCGAGTATGATGAAACGGTCATGTATGCGGGTTGACCCGCATACTCGGCCGAGTATACCCCCTATGTGGCCGCATACTCGACCGCTTTTCTGATAGAACTTTTTTTATTTAATCTAAAGCTAAATAGCCTCACCCGCATAACCGCATACTCCCCGCATAAAACCGCATACTCTCCCGCATAAAACAGTATACTCTCCGCATACTCTCCCGACTGAGGATATTACCATAATATTAAATATTTATTTATATTTTTAATAATAAAAAATATCAAACCGCATAAAACCGCATACTCCCCGCATACTCTCCCGCATACCGCATACTCTCTATGCAGTTGCCCCTCCGACTGAATACCGCATAGCGTCTTCCTGAACATTGGGTGCATCTGACATTTTAACTTTGAATACAATATCATAAGTATGTAAGATTTGAACTTACAGACAATCTAAAGTTCCACCTCTTAATTGTCCATTGATCTCATCAATAGACATATATCCAAGGCTAAATGCGAGATCATTGTCAAATGATCGTCATCCTCCTATTAATCTTTTAGGGTTAAAATTTCCAGTATTGGAAATGTTGATGAACTATTCATCAATATTCTAATTTAGTAGATTCCTCTACATATTAGATTACTGTATGAAATATATCCATCATAATTCTTTATGATAGGTCTATTCAAGAATATATGTCCATTTCTAACAAGTTTAGAAATAAATAATGAATGTATTATAATATCTAGGTCATAGAGACATTCTCTAAGACAGATTGCTCTCCCACTGAAAATATGTAGTCTTTCTATCCAATGGAGATTGTTACAACAATTGCATCAACTTCTATGTGGATGACTATTAAACAAGATCAAATTTTCCAGTCTTGTAAAATATGTGCAACCAATTGCAAGTGTCGTTAAAAGGAGATACAATTATCAGACTTTGATCTTATTTAATAAATCGAATTCAATGATTACATGTAGATGTAGATTATTCTGATGCACTATCTGAATCCTTCTCTAAGGATCCTATATAGTCTATATAGTCATACTATCAATACATCGACTTCTTGCAGTATTGGCATTCATCCAACTCTATTGATGTCATATGGAAGTTACAGAAGTACAGTCAACTCTTTGACTTTCCTTCTTACTTGGGTCAGACGTGTGCTTCCACTGCGCTTCATAAACACTTAAACAAAAGATCTCTTAGATTGAGCATGACCTCAAAGGACTTCAATATAAGAGTATTTCAACATTTATTCTTGATTCGTCTCATTTAAGCAATAGGAATAATATGATGCATCAAGATAGACTGGGTAGATACAACAGAATGATGACATTCATCATATCCACACACATCTTAACTTAAGAAGAACTTGGTTCAAGCAGGTACTCAAACATTTTGAGTATATCATCTCTTAACGAGCCACCATTCTATATAATGCAACGAACCACGTCATTCATGATTAAATGATGAGAGCGCATATGTTTGCCAGAACATCTCTTTGATTTTATAAGGATTATTTGACAATTGTGATTATCATCAACATGTTACTTACAAAGCACACTCGATGAGAGATCAAGATTATAGAGACATACATACTCTAGGATGTTTGTCTATTATCTATTTAATTGTCATTACTCATTATTATGAGGAAATTCGCACATTGCAACCACAAACATTATGCATCCAATTGCAAGTACAATATCTCGATCATTGATCAAACCATGATACTTTATTGGTTATTACTGAGTATAGTTTTTGAGTGGGTTTAATGTAGGTTATCTGAAATAAAAATATTTGCATAAATACATATTTTACTTAGATTAAGAATTTTATATCAAAGTTGTCTTACCTTTTCGACTTTGAAAGAACATTCCCTTAATCACTTGCAAAGCAAGAGATATACTTATCATTGTACCTCTAGCAAGATCTATTATCTCCTCTCTTACCTTTGTTGCATCCCAATAATATGAGAAACTGCAACTCGGATAAAAAGAAACGGGAACTCGTTCCTCCTTACATGTCCAACTTCCATTTCCTAATTCGATATTTCACACTAAAGGCAACCACCCCTAACGCAATGTTGACCCATTGTTAATTGAATCAACCGTCAACAAGAGTAGAACTCGTTACGTGTAATCCAATATTGCCCCAATATATGAGGAACCGATATTGGTGTTAGTACATATACGACCTTACTCTTTCGAGAAGCAAAAGACTCGATCCATGTGTGCTTATATGCAGGAGCTATCACTTCAGACAGGCATCTCCAACATACAATCTATGACAATGAAACCCTTTGCCTTGGTGGGAAACAATTGATGCCATTTATACGATCCTCCCTATCTCATTCAAATTTTAATTAATCAATATGATCATATTCATTACGACTAATTCTCCATAGGGAGTTACAACTCTATTCATAATAGAGTATTTATTTTAATTAGTCAAATTAATTTTATCATATTAAATTAATGATCAATCCAATATAACCAATTGCAAGTACAATATCTTGGTCATGGATCCAATCATGATACTTTATTGGTTATTACTGACTATAGTTTTTGAGTGGGTTTAATGTAGGTTATCTGAAATAAAAAAATATTTGCATAAATACATATTTTACTTAGATTAAATATTTTATATCAAAGTTGTCTTACCTTTTCGACTTTGAAAGAACATTCCCTTAATCACTTGCAAAGCAAGAGATATACTTATCATTATACCTCTAGCAAGATCTATTATCTCCTTTCTTACCTTTGTTGCATCCCAATAATATGAGAAACTGCAACTCGGATAAAAAGAAACGGGAACTCGTTCCTCCTTACACGTCCAACTTACATTTCCTAATTCGATATTTAACACTCAAGGCAACCACCCCTAACGCAATGTTGACCCATTGTTAATTGAATCAACCGTCAACAGGAGTAAAACTCGTTACGTGTAATCCAATATTGCCCCAATATATGAGGAACCGATATTAGGGTCACTACATATACGACCTTACTCTTTCGAGAAGCAAAAGGCTCGATCCATGTGCGCTTGTATGCAGGAGCTATCACTTCAGACAGGCATCTCCAACATACAATCTATGACAGTGAAACCCTTTGCCTCGGTGGGAAACAATTGATGCCATTAATACGATCCTCACTATCTCATTCAAATTTTAATTAACCAATATGATCATATTCATTACAACTAATTCTCCGTAGGGAGTTACAACTCTATTCATAATAGAGTATTTACTTTAATTGGTCAAATTAATTTTATCATATTAAATTAATGATCAATCCAATGTAACCAACAAACAATTATGATTTGCTTGATATTACTATATAATGTGTACCTCATATTTACGTATTATTCTGTATTCTAATAATTAGAGTACAACTTAATTTACTCGCATTATTCTTTCCTCAAAAATGAATATCATACACTAGAGTTACGATGGAAGCGAGTATTTCTTTGACATGCAAGGCGCTAATTAGTAAACCAAGCCAGCATACCTTCACCGTTCTAATTGAGAACACAAAATAATGCCAATGCACCTGCAGTTCTATCGATCAACATTGATGACTGACATTAAACTATATAACAATCTCTCAAAAAAATCTCTCAAAAATATTAGACATCTTAAAATAATTTTGAGATCCTAAAATTTTTAAGCATATCAAGCCACCATGTTTTGCATGTAAAAATTATTCTACAACTATTGTAAGATAAAATAGGGTTTTCATGAAATATTTATTTAATGACCAATGATGTGTATCAGTTATTTTCATAATTATTAGCCATCATAATTAATCAAGGTAAATTCAAAATTTTCATGATTTCCATTGAATAATAAACACATTAAGCAAAGAGATTTGATAAACTAATCATCTTCTGACTTGTCTCCACTAAATACAGAATATCTAGGATAAACAGAGTCAGAATCGCGACGAAATAAATTTGTGTGGTTTGCTGATTTGATTCTCTACTTAATCTAAGTGTTTATTTCATGTTTCATGGTGGGAAAACAATAAGCAAAAAACAATTTCTTACAGATCCGTGAATGCATGCAAAAATAATTTCGTAGGGGGAACTCTTTAAATTTTATTCATGCACTTTTGGTGTCAAGAATTGGCTATTGTTTTGAGATATATTTAGACTATCTAAAAATATCTTAATAATAAGAAAATACGTCCAAATAGTACACAAACATGGATTTTTATTTTAGTGAAAAACAATTCGAACCTTGCATCTTATGCAAAACAATGAGTCCATATGCATCTGAAATTCAAAACTTGTTCATCTATGGTTTTGGATCACATCTAACACCTAAACTTGGCTCTGATACCACTTGAAGGCTATGGGAAAAGCCTTAAGCACATCACGGAATCGTGAAGATCACATCCAATGCGATCGGGAGTGACTAGTCATACTAGTTGCTCAATGCAGTGGAATTTTAAAAAAATTAAAGAGATGAAACCACATGATTCGAGAACACTTCTCGAATCGTTTCATAAAACCGCAAAAAAGATAAAGGAATACCTTTTGAAGCATGGTTGCGATCAATATCTCTAAAGGAAGAGAGAGCATGTCTCAAGTCCGACCTGACAGAGGAGACGTTTGCGAGCGCATTAATGAGATGTGGGCTTCTCGCAATCCAAAATGATTATTCAAGCTTCAAATCTCCTGAGTCTGTCTCATAAAGTCGAACATCTTCACGAGCAAAGAGCACTGAAGAAGAAGAAGGAGATCCACGAGCAGTCGAAGTGGTGGCACGACAACATAGCGACGACGACAATTCTCTCTAACACAAGGGGTGAACGGCTACACTTAATGAGGGGGCGTGTAATGAGACTGAGATAGAGACTTGCAAAGTGTTGTAAAAGAAGAGATAGGGTTGCCTCTTCTTTTATAGTATTTTAAGAGCCCATGGATCACAATCCATGTGCAACACTAAATCAATGGTTAGATTTATTTGTGTTTTTAATCAATAGTAATGCAACAATAAATTTACATTATTAAATATAATAAGAATTAAGGTTATGGTCGTGGTACATAACCTTGATTGTACTAAGGAACATATTATGCAAATTAATTATTCTTCATTTCATATCAAGAAGTGAATTGCAATAACATTTATTGCATAATGGCTCGCAGTGGGCTCACATGTCCAACACATTGATTCGACGACCATGTTGTAAAGACTTTACCCAAGAGCGCCCTCCCCAAACCTCAACCAATGTGGCCTCCTTGTTCTGACCCAAAGCAAAGAGCCAAGGATACAAGTTACAGAGCACTCCTTCCTCTGTCCAGTCATCCTTCCAAAATCAAAAACCTCTACCATCTCCTAAAACTGATCGCAATGAGGGTATCATATCTAGAAGCACCGTGCAAACACCCTTCCAAAACGTGGTTGAAGAGGATACTGCATCAAAACGGACGTACAAACTGGACGACACTCAATAAATTGGCACATTTAACATAGTCAGCAAATCAACCTCAACACTCCAAATCCTCATCACCCACATAGAAAGTAAGGCCTTATTCATATCACCCAACCGCCTCACTCCTAAGCCATCGTCTATGATCGATTTTGACACCATATCCCAATCCACCAGAGCAATTCCCCTACCTTCATGGGACGACCCAGAAGAAACAACACATTAAACTCTCCATCCACTTACGGACCCCAATTGAAAGCACCCTCGTAGAAGTAAAAAAGACCGAAATGGCTGAGAGCATAGCTTTAATCAATACCAACCGCCCACCCCTTGAGAGAAATGCAGCCTTCCACCCCGCTAGCCTTTTCTCCAACATCTCAATCACCGGATGTCAATCCACCTGTCTAATTCGCCCATGCAGTAAAAGCAAGCCAATATAGCTGATAGGAAGAGCTTTCTGTGACGTCCCCAAGATCTTGGCACCAAAAAAACATGCTCCTCCAGATATTAAAGGGGACAAAGGTAAATTTTGCCCCCTTAAATTTTAACCCTGACACCTCCCCAAATATATTCAAGACAGCCTACACTCCCCTGCACTGTGATGCTCCATCTTCAACGAAGAAAATAGTATCGTTCGCATACTGTAGGAAAGGGATCCAGATGCCCTCTCTACTGTAGCCCTTAAAACATCCATGCGCTGCAGGACCTGTTATAACCGCCAATGCATTAGCAACAAGAACAAAAAGTAGGGGGGCAAAGTGCAACCCTGCTTAACGCCTTGTTACGACAGACTCCTCCATGGCAAGAATAGGAGCATCCGCCAGAATCTGAGAGTGAGTAGCATCATATTTAGGATCAAGGGCAGCTAGGAATACATAAACTATGGTTAGCATTCATAAGTATTCTGATGCTCAGGAGTAGTCGTGAGAGACAAGAAGCTGTGGAGCTTCTCAAACATCCCACGCAAGGATGTATACAACGAATGAAGGGGTCGTCTGTTCTGCTTGACAGTGAATCTATCACGTTGGAGTTGCAGAATCTTGGTCTCATTCCTCAACTGAGAATAAGTTGCTGCGAGGATATCCCACATCGCCTTAACGGTGGGTTGGTGTAACACATTATTGGCGATCTCTATAGTCAATGTACCTGAAAACCAAACTTTGGTGTATGCATCAATCGCCTCCCACGAGACGTTAACCCCAATTTTCTCCACCAGCTCCTCCTCGGCAAGAATAAGCTTCTTACTAGTAGACTTCATAAGGTTCATGAGCTGCATAGCCCAAAGCACATAGTTCATCCAGTTCATCTTGACAATTGACACTGGACCTCTGAAGGCGTTTGTGGCAGGCACGTGGACTTTGTTTTCTGACATATTGCCGGATGAAGAGTACTAGGGTTTTGTAGACCAAAGGATGAGTGCTTACACAAACATGTGATTTTAAATGCATATGTAGACTTATACACTCAAATCTATCAATCCTCAATAGATGTCAATGCAAGGACGAAGGGTTAAGAGTTGGTGATATATAGCCGACGATGGCTACTCGTGGCCGAGATGAGCCGACAACGAGTAGCCAACAGGGACGGCTATAAAAGAGAGGGAAGGAGGTCAGTGACAGCCACCCGCAATTAAGAAAGGGTGGTAGTAGCGACAAGTAGCCTCAGTGACGGATCGGTGGACCCTGAGGATGACCGAGCAACGACGGCACCCAAGGGAGATGGGAGGACGACCGAGCAACATCAGAGAGATGGGTCGGCAGCAGCCTCGGTGTTTGAAGGACGAGAGGACGACATGTGTGGTTAGGGTTATAGGGTACGAGAGCTTCAGCCTGAGACTATTGCTCTGATATCATGTTGGGAAAAAATAACGAAATGCTATTCCTTGAAACATTGGCTCTTTTATATAAAGGAGAGACCAGTAGGTTACATAAGATGGATGAAAGAACATGAAAGTAAATAAACAGCATAATGACAAATATATATATATATATATCTACAAGCTTTTGTGGTTCACTTCAGGGTTTTTAGGAGGAGGTTGTCGTCCACTGGACTCAGATGGTCAGAAAGAGGTGCACATATGTTGGCGATCGATCAAAAGGAGATGTTGTGTTATGACTTCTCAAGGGAGGAGGTTCAACGTGCCATTTTTCATCCCAATACAGATGAGTGTTCAAAGCTAGATGGCTTTTCGATTTGTTCTACAAAGAGCTCTGGGATGTAGCAGAGGAATATGTTATGAATTTTATTTTGGATTTTCGTGACACAAATTTGGGTTCAGGATAAATAGATCGTTTGATCTTTTTTTGCTTCCTAAGAAGGAAGGGATTGAAATGGTGGAAGATTTTAGGCCCATTGCGGTGTCCAATGGCATATACCTCATAGTGAGAAAGGTTTTGGCTAACATGTTCAAGTGTATTCTTTATAATCTTGTCACGTCAGCTCAAATTGTCTTTATCATCAATCGTTCGTTATTGGATGGAGTGGTTTGTGTCAGATTGAAAGAGGAGGGGAGTGCCAAGATTTCTTCCGAAGGTAGAATCCTTAAAGGTGTAGGATATGTAAGTTGGGGGTTCATTTGGTCTTAGTGGGTTCGAAGGGGCTTTCCACATGTTCAGGTTGATTGGAGGAAGAGGTGTATACCATAACCTTGTGTTAGGCTATGGTCAATGGAAAGCGGGAGAGGGTTTCAGACTCAACAGGATTATTGTCCCATCGACTTCTTCAATGAGTCAGACTTCTTCAGCGATGGCTGTCTCTCGAGGTCGAGGAGGTTCTTACCAGTTCTATGGACATGGATTTCGTAGCAGAGGAGGTCGTATACGTCAACCTTGCACTTATTATCATCATTCAGAACAGTCAAAAGATACATGTTATTCCAAGCATGGCTTTTCTACATCTGCTCGAGTTGCTAAGCAAGTTGAGTTAGCGGTTGCTTCCTCTTCGGATCAGAGATTAGATGAACTTGTAGCACGATTGAGGGATATCATGCCTCATGTCAATTCTATTGCTTCTTCACCTACCTCAGGAAGTCACCCAAGCATGGTTGCTTCAGCATCTTCTAGTACCTCATATAGTACTTATGCACTTACTAGTTGTAGTGGACCTGAGGTTATAGAATGGATTATGGACTCCGATGCTACACATCACTTGTGTAGAGATAGAGGTCAACTTAGAATGTACAGGTAGGTACCTCTAGGGAGAACTGTGGTAATAGCAAATGGAACTCATTCCCCGATTACATAACAGGGGAAGATTAGCTTGATTCTCAATTTCTATGCGTCTACAGAATATATTACATGCTCCTAATTTCTCTATGAATCGATTATTTATAAGTCAAATTATGAAAGACCTGCATTTTTTAGCTATTTTTGATCCATCTTCTCTTCTATTTCAGGACATCCTTACAGGCAAAGCGATTAGTTGTGGTCGTAGGCAGGACGGCCTTTATCGTCTGGTTCGAACCCCTTATGCAGGCATTTCCTCCCATTCTATTGGATACGGCTCTCTCTATGTGGCACATGCGCTTTAGTCATCTTTCGCTCTAGAAAATGTGTCATGTTCTCTCATATTTCTCCTAACTCGTCCTTAAAGTGTGAGGCATGTCAGTTGGGGAAGCATCACCAGTCTGTCTTCCCTAGTGGTCAGAGTCAGAGCAGTAGCTCCAATTTAAGTTGTTTTATATAGATATTTGAGGTACAAGCATGGAAGATTGTATCCTGATATATCGGCGATATATCGGTATTGACAGACAGGTCACCGATATATCGTTAATATGTCCGATATCGGGTATCGACATGCAAAAAAGGCGAGCTGAATCCCGATGTCGGCGATATGGTGTCGATATATCGGCGATATATCGGTATCGACATGGTACCGATATCGATACCGATATGTCCTTCCATGGGTACAAGTCGTGTTCCTAATCATCAAGGACGTAGGTTTTATCTTCTAACAGTGGATGATTTCACTCGTCTATCATGGGTATTTTTATTAAAGAATAAATCTGAAGCAGGAGATGTTATTAAAAACTATCAATGAAATGCAGAATATGTTTTCTTCATCTGTGGAATTTGTGAGAATCGACAATGCTTCGGAATTTTGTACACATGCTCTCTCAAAATTCTTTTTCCCGTGGTATTATTCATCAAGAATCATGTGCCTATACTTCCAAAGAAAATGGTGTTGCAGAGAGAAAGCATTGCCATTTGCTTAATGCCACCGGAACTCTCCTCATTCAGAGTCGTGCTCCGCATTCCTTTTGATGCAATATTGTCCTCACAGCATGCTATCTTGTGAATCGCATGCCCTCATCTGTCTTCAGCGAGAAATTATCTGTTCCCTTGCATTTCCTAATAAAGAAGCGTTCTCACTCACTCGTGTTTTTGGTTCGATCGCCTTTGTTCACCAGCTGTCTCTAGGTCTTGATAAGCTCTCTCCTTAAGTTGTCAAGTATGTCTTTGTCGGTTACTCCGAGATATAGAAGGGGTATAGATGTTATGATCCATTGTGCGGGAAGTGTTATGTTAATTTTGATGTCATTGTTTTCAAGTCGGTGATGTACTTTTCTCCTGCAAGTGATCGGTTGACTTCACCAGACTTTGTTGGGAAAAATGAATGACTTGTTTATTCCATAAGCCCTAGGCTCTCTTATATAGGAGAGTAGCCTATGGGTAAATTACATAAAGCATACAATGAAAAATAAAATAGAGAAGAGATACAGATACTACTACTATATGTGTTAACACTCCCCCTCAAGATGGAGCATATATATCAATCATGCTCAGCTTGGACGCACACTTCTGGAATGGGCCTCGTAGCAATGCTTTGGTGAATATATCCGCAGTCTGATTTTCTGAGGTAACATGAGACGTAGCAATGAACCCCTTCTGAATCATGTCACGTATGAAGTGACAGTCAACCTCAATGTGCTTGGTCCGCTCATGGAATGCTGGATTGTTTGCAATGAACAGGGCAGCTTGATTATCACATTCCAGGTTCATAGGAAGTGACAGTCAACCTCAATGTGCTTGGTCCGCTCATGGAATGCTGGATTGTTTGCAATGAACAGGGCAGCTTGATTATCACATTCCAGGTTCATAGGAAGTGGTACATCTAAACATAGGTCTGTAAGCACAGCTTTCACCCACATCATTTCTGTAGTAGCCTGGGCCATAGCCCTATATTCGGATTCAGCACTAGATCTAGCTACCACTGTCTGTTTCTTGCTTCTCCATGAGACTAGGGCATCTCCAACATAGACGGCATACCCTGAGGTGGACTTCCTGTCCCTGGGACATCCTGCATAGTCTGCATCTGCACATGCTGAGATAGATATCCCCTTTCCTTTCTTGAATAGCAGACCTGCACCTGGAGAAGATTTGAGATATCTAAGAATCATATGTATTGCATCCATATGGACCTGGCGTGGTTGCTCCATGAACTGGCTCACACGACTCACTGCAAATAATATATCTGATCTAGTGATCGTGACATAGAACAGTTTGCCTACCAGTTCTCTGTATCTTCTCCTGTCCACCTCCTATGAGTCATCATCATAAAGCTTCATGCTGGGATCCATTGGTGTCGTAGCAGGTCGACACCCAAGCATACTTGTTTCACTCAACAGATCTGTAACATATTTCCTTTGTGACATTACTATCCCGTATGGATTTCTAGCAAATTCAAGCCCCAGAAAAATATCTAAGAACACCAAGATCCTTAGTGACAAATTCACTACCCAGCATTTCTTTCGCCTGCTTTATGCCCTGCTCATCATCTCCTGTAATCAAGATGTCATCAACATAAACCATAATCACAGTGATACCTCTAGCAGTCTTCTGTATAAACAAGGAATGATCAGCAATGGAGCGTTTGTATCCTTGTTTCTCGAAGAGATCTGAGAGCTTCTGGAACCATGCTCTGGGGCTCTGCTTAAGGCATAGATAGCCTTATGTAACCTGCATACCTTGGAACACTCCCCCTCAACAGCAAAACCAGGTGGCTGTTGCATATAAACTTCTTCCTATAAATCTCCATATAGGAATGCATTCTTCACGTCCAGCTGATGGAGCGGCCAGTCTCTAGCAACTGCAACTGACAACAAGATCCGTAGAGTGGAATGACGTGCTACAGGCGAGAATGTGTCTAGGTAATCTACCGCGTATGTCTGTGTAAAGCCACGTGCAACAAGACGCGCTTTGTACCTGTCAATGGAGCCATCTGCATTATGCTTCACTGTAAACACCCACTTGCAGCTCACCGGGTTCACATCTGGAGGTATAGGAACCAAACTCCAAGTTCCTCTGGACTGAAGTGCCGCCATTTCTTCCTCCATTGCTAGCCGCCATCTACTATCCTGCAGAGCATCTTGATGATTGCGTGGAAAATCTACAGCTGACAGTGCCACAACAAAGGACCTGAAATCTCCAGATAGTCTGTCAAAGGACACGGATGCTGATAATGGATATGTAGCACAGCTCCTCTTTGACTTGCGTAGAGCAATGGGAACATCTAAATCAGCGGTAGTCTCATCTGGCCCCTGCAACATATCCTGCTCAGAAATGTCGTCAGATCCATCAACATTAATATTTTTAGTACATACCATAGGCGAGCTAGTAGACGAGTCATGACCATGAGCGGGAGGAGGCCTGCGGGTATAATGGAACGGTAGCGGTGAGATAGGTGCTTGTGGTGGCGGTGGTGGTGGTGGTGGTGGTGGTGACGTCATCTGAGGTGGTGGTGACATATATATGGCATCAGTGGATAGAGGTGGTAGCTGCTGGTCTCCCGAGGCTAAAAAATACATAACAGATTCAAAAAATGTAACATATGCACTGATCATATACCGCCGACGCAGAGGATCAAAGCACTTGTACCCCTTCTGAGTTCTGGAGTACCCAACAAAAACGCATTTGACAGTCCTAGGAGAGAGCTTGTCAGTACCAGGTGACAACTAATGGACAAATGCAACCGACCCAAACACACGGAGTAAGAGTAAACAGATCCTTGCCAGGATGAATGATGGAAAACAGAATATGTTCATTCAAGACAGAAGAAGGCATACGATTGATTAGGTAACATGCAGTGAGAACTGCATCATCCCAGTAGGAGTTGGAAACATGACTCTGTATAAGTAGTGATCTTGTGACATCAAGAAGGTTACAGTGTTTTCTTTCAGCAATTCCGTTCTGTTGAGATGTATGAGCACAAGAAGTTTGGAGAATGATCCCTTTTGAGGAGTAATAATTTGCAAGAATATTGGTGCACAATTCTAAAGCATTATCATTTCTCACAAACTTCACAGATCTGGAGAAAACATTTTGTATTTCATTCAAAAAGTGGATAATGATATTTCCTGCTTCAGATTTATTTTTCATCAGAAACACCTTGACACTCTAGAAAAATCAACAAATACTATATAAAATATGTGTCCCTGATGATCAGGTACACGACTCGGACCCCAGACATCAATATGAAATAACTCGAACTTGGAGGTACTACTCCGACCTAGACGACTGGGAAAGGACGACCTGTGATGCTTTCCCAACTGACACGCCTCACTGAATAGGTGTGTGAGGAAGACCGTACGGTAACACTTGGCGCAACTTCTGAAGCGGTAAATGACCAAAGCGCAGATGTCACAATAAAGTAGATACTTGTCCAGAAGAAGAGGATGAGGCTCCAGCAAATGGGGTATGAATCAGGCGGTAGAGGCCTCCTTGCTCATAGCCACGACCAATCACGTTGCCCGTACGGATGTCCTGAAAAATCAAAGAAGATGGATCAAAAATTGCCCGACAATGTAGATCCTTCGTAATCTGACTAATTGACAACAAATTCATCGAAAAGGCAGGTGCATGTAGCACATTCTTGAGCTGCATAGAAGATGTCAATCTAATCTCCCCCTGACCGGTGATGGGGGAATGTGTACCATTGGCAATTACTATTGTCCGTCCTGGAGGGATCTGAGTGTATCCTGTAAGTAGACTCTGGTCGCCACATAGGTGATGTATAGCGCCCGAGTCCATAATCCATGGTATATTATTTGATCTACTACTGTTGAGTGCAAGTATACTACCTGAGGCACTGGTAGACGCAGAGGCAGAAGCAGCGGCATCAGAATGACTCTCTGCAGTCGGTGCTGGTCCAGATGGTGGAATAATGCCCCTCAGACGGACAACAAGATCGTCGAACCGTTGATCCAAAGTAGCAGCAGATGGAGGCTCTATCTGCTCAGCAGCTCGTGCGGATGCAGGAAATCCATGCTTCGAGTAGCATGTATCTTCATTGTGTCCAACTCGGTGACAGTATGTGCATGTTGGCCTAGTGCGGCCACCTCTCCCACGAGGTCCACGTCCACGGCCCTGGTGATGAAATCCGCGACCTCTGTTGGCTGCCATGGCTGAAGAATTCTGACTCAGAGTTGTGGAAGGAACTGTGATCCGACTCAGTCTATGGAAGGCTTCCTCCATGGGAGGAATAGTAGAATCGGTCAAAATCTGTGATCGTGCCGCCTCATACTCAGGATCAAGTTCAGCTAGAAACACGCCCACCATAGTCGCGTTCCTATATGTCTTCTGCTGTTCTGGCGTGGCTGTCAGGGGCATGAAGCTATAGAGCTTCTCGAACATCCCTCTCAGTGATGTATAGAGAGAATGTAGAGGGCGACCATTCTGCTTGATAGTGAAGATATCATGCTGGAGTTGCAGAATCTTTGTCTCATTCTTCACCTGTGAATATGTAGCCGCCATAATGTCCCACATATCCTTCGTTGTGGGTTGATGGAGGATGTTGTTGGCAATCTCAATTGCCAACGTGCCAGATAGCCAAACCATGGCATATGCGTCATCAGCCTCCCAGGAGGCATTGGTTCCAGTCTTCTCAGAGGGCTCTGGTTCGGTAAGAATGTGCTTCTTACCCGTAGACTTCATCATGCTCATGAACTGCATTGCCCACAGTTCATAGTTGGTGCCGTCCATCTTTACAATAGGCGCTGGACCACGAAATGCGCCAATAGATGGGATATCTGCCTTTCTTTCTGACATACTGGATACTGAAGACTGGAACAATTGACAAAACAATATGTGATTTGTCTACAATGACATAGACGGGTCTAGTTGCACGTGTAGACCTCAAGCAACTAAACCCATGTAGACGAAGGTGCTTGCTTTTTAGGGCCTAACACATGCCCCCGTACAGTCGACTGGTGCGCTGGAGGAGTATGCGCACTGGTGCGCGATACACGCACTGGTTAGCGCGCTGGGATGCACGCTACTGTGCCACAGGACCTCGCAGAGGGGCGCACAGGACCTCGGTGATATGCGCTAGTGCGCAAAGGGCGCACAGGAGAACAGCGCAGGGCGCACGCTACTGTGCCACAAAGAACAGGCGCACAGAGGCGCCACTGGTGCACGCTCCTGGTGCACGCTACCGGTGCGCAAAGGAGAACATGAGAACAGGAGCGCAGGCGCAGCGAGGCACAGCGATGCGCAAGAGCCAACACGATGGAGAACACGCTGGCGATGCGCCGTCGCACGCTACCGCACGCTGGCGAAGAGAGGAGCCAACGCACGATGGAGGCGACGCCGTGCGTGCGGCCCACGAGAGGGCGACGTCGATCGGAGAGGGAGGGCGGCGCCGATCGAAAAAGGGAGAGGCCGACGGGTGGGGTAGGTTAGGGTTAGGGTTTCAAGAACTCCGGTCTAGGACCGTCGCTCTGATACCATGTTGGAAAAAATGAATGACATGTTTATTCCATAAGCCCTATGCTCTCTTATATAGGAGAGTAGCCTATGGGTAAATTACATAAAGCATACAATGAAAAATAAAATAGAGAAGAGATACAGATACTACTACTATATGTGTTAACAGACTTCGATGACAAAATCCGTATGCCACAACCGCTATCACCTTCACCACCACCACCTCCCCTATACACACAGCTCCTATTGTCACGGTCCAATCGTTACCACAATACTATACATGTCGACCTACTTCTGCTCATGGTCACCGCTCATCATCTAACACGCTTCAGGTATGGTTTGCCTGAGCAGGGTTCTCTGCAGGGAACGTGCATACAGGTTGATGATTTAAACATACATATTTCGCTTCGGAAGCAACAGCATAGTTGTGCATCGTATCCTCTTGCATCACAGGTCTACTTTGGTCACTTGACTGGAGACTTCAAGAAGTTTGCTATTGCATTGTCTGTCGTGGAAATTCCATAGAATTATCAGGAGGCTTTGAAAGATAGTAGGTTGCGTCTAGCTATGGAAGAAGAAATAGCAATTTTATCATCACGTGGTACCTGGAGCTTGGATCTTGCGTTTAGTGGAGCATTTGGTGTCAGTGATAAGTGGGTGTTTACTGTAAAACACCATGCAGATGGGAGTCTGGATAGGTATAAAGCCAGATTGGTTTCTCGTAGCTTTACTCAAACATATGAGTGGATTATCTTGACACATTCTCAACGATTGCTCGCCATTTCACTCTGTGTATTCTTCTTTCTGTTGTGATACGTGATTGGCCTCTCTTTCAGCTTGATGTTAAAAATATCTTTCTGCATGGTGATCTACAGGAAGAGATCTACACACAACAACCTCCTGTGTTTGTTGCTGAAAGAGAGTATCCGTAGGTTTGCAGGCTTCATAAGGCAATATATGACTATAAACAAAGTCCAAGGGCATGGTTTGAGAAGATCTCAAATTTAATTGAGAGGTAGTGATTTCAGAGGTCAAATGCGAATCATTCACTGTTTGTATAGAGAACTTCGAGAGGTACGGTGGCTATTATAGTATATGTTGATGATATATTAGTTACATGTGTTAATGCGCATGGAAGAAAAGGAGCAAAGGAATTTCTTGACCAACAGTTTGTTACCAAGGATCTTGGCACCCTACAATATTTCTTGAGGTTAGAATTTGCCAGAAATCAACAAGATCTTGTGATGACCAAAGAAAGTATGTGATAGATATGATAGTTGAGACAAGAATGGTTGGAGGTCGACATACTACCACTCCTATGGACCCCAATATGAGGTTATATGATGATGACACAGAGGAAGTAGACAAGAGAAGATACCGAGAATTAGTGAGAACACTTCGCTGTGTTACTATAACCAGGCTAGATATCTCATTTGCAGTTAGTCGAGCGAATCAATTCATGGAGCAACCCCAACAGATATGGATGAAGTATATATGATATTGAGGTATCTCAAATCTTCTCCAGGTACAGGATTATTATTCAGAAAAGGGCCACACTTAGGTCCGTGGGTTTGCAGGTTTCATAAGGCAATCTATGACTATAAACAGAGTACAAGGGCATGGTTTCAGAAGGTCTCAAATTTAATTGAGTAGTAATTTCAGAGGTCAAATGCGAATCATTCACTGTTTGTATAGAGAACTTCGAGAGGTACGGTGGCTATTATAGTATATGTTGATGATAAATTAGTTACATGTGCTAATGCGCGTGGAAGAAAAGGATCAAAGGAATTTCTTGACCAACGGTTTGTTACCCAGGATCTTGGCACCCTACAATATTTCTTGAGATTAGAATTTGCCAGAAATCAACAAGATATCTTGAGATGATCAAAGAAAGTATGTGACAGATATGCTAGTTGAGACAGGAATGGTTGGAGGTCGACCTACTACCGCTCCTATGGACCCCAATATGAGGTTATATGATAATGACACAGAGGAAGTGGACAAGAGAAGATACCGAGAATTAGTGGGAACGCTTCGCTACGTTACTATAACCAGGCCAGATATCTCATTTGCAGTCAGTCGCTTGAATCAATTCATGGAGCAACACCAACAGATACATATGGATGAAGTATATATGATATTAAGGTATCTCAAATCTTCTCCAGGTGCGGGATTATTATTCAGAAAAAGGGCCACACTTACTATTTATGTATGTGCTGATGCTGACTATGCAGGATGTCAAAAAGATAGAAAGTCCACTTCGAGCTTTGCGATTTTTGTTGACAGTTCTCTCGTCTCTTGGAAGAGTAAGAAGCACGTTGTGGTCGCTAGGTCCAGTGTTGAGTGAATATAGGGCTATGGCACAAGCCAGTCCAGAAATGATGTGAGTTCGAGTAGTACTAACTGATTACATATAGATGTACCTCTCCCTATGCATCTGCAATGTGATAATCAGGCAGCTATATTCGTTGCAAAAATCACACATTTCATTAGAGGACTAAGTGTATTTAAGTGGTGATGAATCCCGTATTCATCATGCTAAAAATCACTAATTAAACACCCTTGCTTAACGAACCCAATAAAAATCACCAATAATTCCTCATTGTTATATTGTCTTATATTGTGTATAATTAACCTATCATTATTGTACTTAATTACTTTGTAATTATTTTATTATTAAAAACCCATAAAATTATGTTCATTACTTGTTTATAAGTTCCTAACCCTTAAAAATACAAAAAACTAAAAAAAATAGCAAAACCAAAAAAAACAGTGTTTTTAGCCCTTTAAAAATACATCCAAAAATACTTTTTGTATAAATGACCTCTTTTGGCTTTTTTCCAACATTAAACTTGAAAATCTCATCAAGATCTACAACTTTCATGTTGAATTTTTTTAATTCTGCCTCTAACTAATTCTTTTTTATTTTTCTTTGTTTTTATTATTTCTAATTTTCTCATGTGGCGTCCTCTGGGCCGCCCACGTGGCCCGCTTCTCCTTCCGCCACCCAGCCTCTCCAGAAGTTGTTGGATCCCCCTCGATCGTCTTCACCTCAACCGTTCCTCCTATCTTCTCCCACAACCATCTATCTGATCATCTCCTTCTTCACATTTGGACAACTCCAACCTCCATCACACGCCTAAACCACAGCCACCCGATCGCCTCACCCTCCTAGACCCCTCCTCACACACGTCAACCAATCTCCCTCCGCTATTGGATAACACCCTAACGCCTATCTGGATTGCCCATCTTTGCGCTCCTTCCAACCCTTCGATCAGATCCCAAGGATCTGATCTCCGCCGCTCAACTACGCCTTAATCCTGGCCGTTGGATCGTGAGATCCAACAGCTGGGGTTTCGTCCCCTACCTCCCAACGCCCCTTCCCAAGCGTTACTTCTCACGTCTCCCCCTTCCATTCTTAACGCCCTCCTCCGGTGACCCCCTCGCTCCATAACGCTCTCGCGCGTAGGCCTATCCTCCGCCTTCCTCGCGTAACCATCTTCACTATACCTCCTTCACTCTCGCCATCATTCCATCTGTTACATCTCCGCCAAAAATGCACCAGAGCCTCTTAATCAAACACCCCCTTCGCGCCCATCTATGACCATCCACCACTCCACGAGGCTCCACCGTAGCCTCCTCCGCCCTCCGGTGATAGCTAAGGGATGTCTTGTCAAAAGGACGATGGTCGCACACCCCAGGTGAGATCCATGGTCACCAGATCATGTTGCAGGCGCCATCACACACCGTCGAGCTCCGAGGACATGGCAGGCATCGCCGGGCGACAACCTGAGGCTCATGAAGCCTCAGCACAAGCCATTCATCCACCGGATTCCCCTTTCCGTCGAGGTCCTCTTCTTCTCTATTTTTCTGTTTCTTTCTCCTAATTATCCCCACACCTTGGATCACTTCCACCCCCATCAGACCATCCCCTAAGCTCCGCCAACTGACCCTCATCCACGCCTACACCTCCGCTCACCCCAAGGTCTTAAAAGTCGGATTTTGGTTTCGTTTCGTTAAGTGACCGAAACGAAATTTCGGCCGAATTTCGGTCGAAATTCGACAGAAATTTCGGTCATTTCGGTTGTTTTTTGAACTAGCCCCCCCAAATTTTGACCGATATAGGCATTTCGGTCGAATTTCGGTCACCCACCGAAACCGAAATTCGACCGAATTTCGGCGAAATTTAAGGCCATGGCTCACCCTTCCCATTTCTCCAGACCTCCAACCACATCGACCCATTATCTATCCGATCTGCCGGAAATGGAGCTCTGGTCCTCCACCTTCTCCCAAGGTTCAGAAATGCGGCTCATGCGACCGCATATGTGCATGCGGGCACCCAGCCGAACCGCATATGCTATATGCAGCTATATGTGGCCCAAGGGCACAAGCGGGGCGCATAAACCGCATATGCGTCATTCATGCGATCTTATATGCAACGAATCCACTTAAGGATCCGATTACAGGAGCCCAAATACTTGTTTCGGCTTCTGCCTTTCGACTCCCCTCCCCCTTTCGAGTTCTGCTCGAGCAAAATCTTCCACTCGACGAAACCCTAAACCTCTTGCCTCCCGCCTTCGTGAAAGCTCCTCCACCGTGAAAGCTCCTCAGGCAAGCGGCAAGCACCTGCGCCTTCGCCCTCACCTCCTCCTCCCAACTTCCGCCTTGCGCCTGCACGTTCGTCCTCACCTCCGCCTTCTGCCTTGCACTTGCATGTTCGCCTTCACCTCCTCCTCCCAACTTCTGCCTTGCGCCTGCATCTTCCACATCTAGTCACTGTGAGTAATAAGTATACATCTGATCTCTTTGGGTGTTTTATCCATTCAATTTATTACGCTTATTTTTTCCTTCGAATTTATTCACCAATTCTGGTTGCGAGAGGGAAAAAATATCACTGCCATTAATAACTTTCTTCACCAGTAAATCTGCAAGAGATTTCTTTATTGTAGTAAAATATGTTGATGACTTTCTTTACATTAATAAATTTATGATGTAAAAGATAGATGAGTTTAAAAATTGTTGAATACATCAAGTATTGCTATCTACAATCTTAATAACTTATCATTTCATTTAGGCCAAAAGATAGCAAGTGTTTGAATACATCAAGTGTTTTAAAAGAGGAACTGAAGAAACCATTTTGAAAAAAGTCAAAAAATGTATATATGATCAGGAAAGATATCAAAGAAAATTTTGTATACATATAAAGAAGAAATACATTGTAGTAGTAAAATGATTAATACTAATTTGTTAGGTACCCAAATGGAAGATAAAATAAGGCCACTTAAGGCTATAGATTTGTAAAGGAAAATGATCACAAAAAATAACATGGATAAAATCTGATTGATTCAATTTAGAGAAAAGAAATGCTTTACGGTGCCTTTTTTATTTTTAACAGCATGTTTTTGTAGGAATCTAAAGGAAACATGTACTTTTTTGTCTCTGACATCACAATTAAATGCATATATGTAATATTTTTTATTTAAATATTACAAACCACATAATCAGCATATACTTCCGTATATCCACTTAATCGCTCGGGACCGCCTGACCGAACGAATACCGCATACCGACTTTCTGAACCTTGCTCCGCTGCACACAGGGCCTCACTTCATTCACCTCACACACGCACTTCACAATAACATGCTTCGGCTATATACTAATGTTGCAGGACCTTGGTTGGTCGAAGTTTGCACCGGAGCTCCGTCGAGCGATTATCCTCCGACGAGGCTTCGTCGACCTCCAGCTTCGATCATCCTCGGAGCCTCACCGCACCTCCAGCCTTCTAGCTAAGATCGTATATGTCTTCCTCGACCATCAGGCATGCCCTCGGAGCACGGAGGAGACACAGGGGGTCCGTCGGAGCGCAACCTCCTCCGGTTGACCACGACGGAGCACAAAGTGCAGCTATCGTCTGATCCTCATGATCGGACGGCCCAGATTTCGCCATGTGGATTGGTCCAGTCTCACGTCGCACCAGCAAGCTCGGATCCTCCAAGCCTCATTCCAAGCCACCTCCTGACGCCACATGGCCTGAACTAGCCGAGCCTCCCGAGCATGGTCCCCACACGTGCATGGCACGTGAGGTCCTAGGTAATTTGCAGAGAAGACCTTAATGTTTTGGAATTTGTATATTGGTCCCCAGATGCATGCCTCACGTGCGTGCCTGGGTATTTAACATGGAAGCCCTCACAAATTTCACAAATTACAGATATGCCCCCACGCACAATAGCAAAATTACAGAGGGGCCCCTTCGGGTTTGGTTTATGCAAATAGGTCCTCCCAGGGACCAATTTATGATTAGTTATCTTTTATTTCCTCGTATTTTTATTGTACTTATGCCCTTGCACTGTTTTATTCATAACTTGAGCATCGTAAGTCCAAATTGCATTATTTTAGTGTTATTTTATTCCTTATTTCATCATTTATTTCATGGCATGTTTAATTTTCTCATCTGACATCATTTTAAATATGATGAATATTTATTATTAGATGATGTCATTTGCTCTATGTCTTTGCCATGATCAGATGTTTTCTCATAATGTTATGCTCAAAAGATGACTCTGATTTCAAATCATAATATGTTACTCATTTATGAAATCTTTCTGAGGCATATTTGCAGTAGTTGTTTGTTTGCATCATGGCATTAAATTTCGGCGAATTTTGACTGAAATTTGGTCGAAATCCGGTTTCGTGACGATACCGATATCGAAACCATGTATAATATCTATTTCCAAAAATTCGGCCGAAATTTCGATCGCATTTCGGTCATTTCGGTCCATTTCAGTGGAAATTGTTTACAGATTTCTCAGATTTCGGTGGAATTTCGGTTCATTTCGGTCCATTTCGACTGAAATTGTTCTAGGTCATCATATGTCATGCCTAGGCCACTTATTGATATTCATAGACACTATTTGGCCACTAAATGAAATTTATAGGTCACTATTTCAACCACCATTGCAATATAAGCCACTATTCCAACCACCATTGTAATAAATAAGGCCATTAAGGGTCCTCTTGAAACCCAATAAATATAATGTATATGTTCTCATTCCACACAACTTCATAAGTCACAATTCACAACCCAACTTAAGTCTTGGAGAGCCAAGTTTCCAAATTTTAAGCAAGGTAGGTATTTTACCATATTTTTTCATAACACATCTTTTTTTAACATACTTCGAGATGCCAAATATGTATTTTTTTCCATCTTTGAATGCTAACTTCAGAGTTCAGAATCTTCATAATTAGAATCTTTATATAACCATCTTGTTATCTTTTCCTAAGCCAACTTGACTGTAACTATTTGGTAGGACCTGCATATTATCAAACTTCATAGTTCTTCTTTTCCTTGCATATCTTTTCCGGGCTTTCCTAGGCCTCACATATTAACATAATACATTGCATCATTTTAACTCACAAGACAGTGGAAGTTTGTTCTTTTTTAGAACTCTCTTGTTACTTCTCTCTACTATAAGGAGTACGTGTGTATGTACGTGTGGTAGGTTGTTAACAACCTTCCAAGTCTTTGAATGTAACTATTTTCTAGTTCTACTATTAGGTTGGATGTAGGTTGTGCTTATGAATGCTACACAATTTCTTGGTGTTAAGTAATTAGTTTGTGTCTCGTATAACATCATTTTACGACCACCAAGCGCGATTATGCATTTATGTTGGCATACATGTTAAAATATTCGTGTTTATGTGTGTGCCTTATTTTATTTTTAAATAAAAGTATTACTATTCTTTTGAGAATTGATAGAAAAATTGAATGCCAAAACTTAAATGTGTACTGAAATATGAAATTTCACTCTGGACGATCAGCGATATGACCGAAATCATTATTTTAAGGCATTAAACATTATAACATCTTATTATAAGAAAAAAAACTTGTATTTATGCATCTTTTATTGATTAAACAACATTAGAAATCTTAAATTTTGAAAAAAAATGAGTTTTGAAGTCATTTTCCCAATTTCCGGCCATTTCACCGAAATTCCTTTTCTGGGCTTACCGAAACAACACTGAAATCCGACATTTGAGGCCTTGTTTTGCATAACCCTTGCATTTAATCATTAATGTTTCTCATGCATCACCTTATAATTGCAATGAAAATGAAATAAAAAAATACATGCATCATCTAATTGCATTGTATTCTGCATATGCATGTAGACCTTGGAATTGAGAATATTCACACATGCTCTTAATTGATCGAAATTTGATAAATAGATAGAGTGGCTCGTGTTCCTATATTCGACCTTGGTACAGTTACCAAGTAAAAATATTCTACAACATTCCAAGATTGTGATTTTTGCAGACCAAAATCTATCCCCTATACTACTACAACGTACAACTATTAAAGAGGTGGATTTCGTGTTCATCAAATGGCGTTGTTGTCAAAGACACGGTTCACCTTTATTAGTTGTTGGATTTTGATATATTTGTGTTGAATATTTTTAAAATTCGCATGTCTTTGTTTATGCATTATTTCTACTTATTAATTTCCTTGCTATTTTTCTAACATTTCTCTTTTGTGGCAGGGCTCATGAAGATCAAGGATGCTTGATCTTCATCGAGGCGTGGAGTTGGGAGCTCCCGCTGAAGAGGCTGCAATAGACTTGGGTGAAAAATTTTAGGAATTTTTATCAGCACTGCTTGTATTTACATATTGTAAAAAAAGATGCATTTTTATCACTTGTGCCCCTCCGAGATATCGCAATTTCAGTTATGTTCCTATCTTTTTGGTAATATCAGGTGTGCCCCTCACTTCTTGCTAATCTATCACTTGTGCCCCTCGGGTTAGTGACCGTCCATTCACAGTGCAAACGGATGTTAACTTTGAGGAGATAAGTGGAATTAATTTTAGAAAAAGGGTTAAATGGTCATTTGACACCATCTTCCTCATCCTCTTCTTATTCCTCCTCTTCCCCCGTCCTCTTCCTCCTCCTCCAACCTCCTCCTCCTCCCTCTCCGCCCGGATCTCCTCCCCCACCCCTGACCTGCCCTCTTCCTCCACCCCAACCTGCCCCCTCCTCCGCCCTCGCCTTCCTCTCCCGCACGAAGGCCCGCGACGACGAGAAATTCCATACACATCGCTATTCCAATTCTCCGTCAAATTTTCCACAAAAAGGACAAGAAAGGAGCTCCTCCGATGGCGCAACCTTTATAGCACATTATCAATTTTTCAATAGAACTATTACTTTGTTTTATGTATTTATGGCGCTGCTTGCATTTACAATAAAAATGTGCATTAATGACACCTCATGTATCAGAAGCTCGGCGAGTTATCGAAGAAGTTGACGAACATCGTCTGCAGGAGCGGGCTCGCCAGCCATGGTGTCTCCAGGTACCTAAGAATAAAACAACGCCAAATCCAGATGCAGATAACATCAACGGGGATGGGACGGCGATCAGGGACGGGAAACTCACCTGTCGTGGAGGATGCGACACTTGGTGGTGACGTAGTGGTGGATCTCGCAAGCAGGATTGAAGGTGTGGCGGACCTTGTCGCCTCTGGAGCCTCGGGGGAGGTGGAACTTGAGGAAACGGTAGAGAAAAAGGGAGAGGAGGAGAAGGGAGGTAAGGATGTAGTGAAGGGCGGGGACGGAGGAGAGGGAGACAATGGAGAGGTCGACCGGCTCCTCCATGGGGAAGACGAGAAGGTCTCTGTTCGATGGGGTTGGAGAAGAGCCTGTGTAAAAGGGAGATTCGTAAGTGCATGCGAAGAGACAAGGAGCGGTCCCACACCTCCCGCCCCGAGCTTCCGCACACTCCCTCCCCCGACCCCTGTCTCGCACCCCCTCCCCCGGCCTCTGTCCCGCACGCCGCAGCCACGCACCTCCCCTGGCCCTCGTCGCCCCCGCCCCAGCCCACACCTCCTCCCGCAACACCTCCCCCAGCCTCCGCCGCCAGCAGCACTTCCCCCGACCCAACCTCTCCAACTCCATGCTCTGCAACTCCTCCTCAGATCTTCTGATTTTATTCTGACCATAACACCCTTCTTAACCACACCATGGTTTGAATAAATCATGGTTGTTTTAATTTTTTGACGGTCAATCTGACGGAAGGGCACAAGTGATAACGGAGAAAAAAGTGAGGGGCACAACTGATATTACCAAAAAGATAGGGGCATAACTGAAATTGCGATACCTCAGAAGGGCACAAATGATAAAAACCCAAAAAAGATTTAGCATGTGCATTTTTTACGGTCATCATTAGAGGGGATCGCATGTTTTAAAAAAAGAAAAAAAAAAGATCACTAGATGATCTACATACCCCATACACACTTGCACATATACACTCGCCACTCCCCCCCTGTATATTTCACACACACCCCTTATCTTCCTCCTAATCATTTGTAAAAAACCTCACCCCCCCCCAACTGTGAAAATACACCCCTCCCCCTTGCCCCCTTGTAACTTAGTGTAATTATCCTTCCAACACAAACCCCTCCCCCCTAATACAAATACTTTACTTAGGCTATTTTTAGCCTAAGTATAGTGGAGACCCGACTATTCATCAAGCCCTCGCTTTGTCCATATTTACTTTAGTTATATCTCGTATATTTTTAAAACTTTTTGAAAAACCTTTTTCGGTGGTTTAAGTAAACCTGTGAACTGAGTTTTGTAAAAATACTGTAAAAATATTTTTCTTAAAATTGAGGGATTAACTTGTTGTAAATAACCCTTTTACAAAAAAAACCATAAAAATTAGAAAAATTAAAATCTTTTCTTGATCGTAGGCTGAGTAGCCACTTTCAATTAGGGAACGTCGGTCTCCCTTAGCTGAGCGGGTGGTTTAGAGAACACTGTATATGGCTCCGTCCTTAAGAAACACGAGTCCGTCTAACGGCCTGTACTTACATCGATACTGGCTGAGAGTAGATGCAACTATTCATATGAGTCTTGTCCAGTCATAGTCTCTCAAGAGAATTAAAAAAATTATCCATAAAAATCTGCAAAAATAAAAAAAATCACTAACGAAGGAGTTCGTGTATTCTTAACACATTCACTCACTAAATGCTTACAGATTTTGAGAACACTTGATTTGTGTGATCTTGAGAATCTGAGTTAACATATACCTTAGTCATTAAGGTTTTGAACTTAACAATCCACACTTCCCTAGTTTGAAAGATTTGAGCGCTATATTGCACTTGTTATCTCTACCTCTAAAAGAATATGATCAGCACCTCACTTTCACAAATGCATGATTGATGAGATGAGTTAAGTTATCACTTGAGTAACTAGGACTAGATATTTGAGTTTAGATTCGATCTAATAATACTCGAGGATGAGATAAAGTTGATGAAGGCTTCGAGAAATACGAGTGTCAGCAAAACTTTAGTCAATATGTGAACGAGTTCATATGTTATCTTTTGATATTTACATGTGTCAGGTGTGATGAAACATAATTATTGTTGATCAGTGTGCTCGTGAAAGAAATTTTTTCATAAAATATAATAATTAATCGTAATTACAATCTTCAAGTTCTAGAAATTAAATAGTTATAATTAAATACATAATTCCATGATATTTCAAGGTTAACATCATGGTTTAAACACTCAAGTTGTTATATAACTCTCTTTTTTTAAACTCTAAATCTGTAAGGAGTCAAGTAAATATGGATATGTAAGCACAATAATGGGTAACTCTCCGCAAAATTTAAAGTTTTGAATAAAATTTAACTAAAGGGACTAGATGTAACCTACCATTTTCAAAATTAGGTGAGATATGTGTCATTCAATCAAGAACGATAAGAGAGTAAGCAATGAATATGTGATCACTTTTTACTCTGCCATAATGATTGGGGGATAAAATACTTGAATATTGCATGTTATGATCATCTTTGTTCATGCATGATTTGATGTGTATTAATTTAGTCTTGATTGAATAGAAGAAAAGATAAGACATGTTTACAAAAATATACTTTTCAAAATTTAGGTCAAAGTAGGGGACTTACATCCAAACATTTTAAAAAAGAAAGCATGTATGCTTAATTCATACTAAAGAATAGAGGTATTAGATTTAAGCACTCAAGACTCGATTTTTTGTTCATGTTGATTTATAAAAAACATGCATAACAAACTAAAAATAAGCTTAATATGTTAATAAATTAAAAAAATACATTTCAGTGAATCATGAGCTTAAAGACTTGAAAATACATGTCTAAGAAAGATGAAAAGCTCATAATCCAAAAGAAAAGGAAAAAAATATTGCAGAAAAATTAAAAAAGCAGTCCATTCATGAGGCAGCGCCTCATAAGCCTCGAGGCGCACGCCTCATTGAGGCTGAATGAGGCTATAGCCTCGAGGTGTTTTTCCTTGAAAAACGCCTCGAGGCATACGCCTCGGCGCCTCGAGGCGCGTTTTTAAAAACAATGGGTAAAAGCAGTGGAGCTAGCCAACAAATGAAAAGAAAAGTAAGAAATGTCCAAAGAAAAGCTCTATCCTCCAAAGTCAAATTATAAATGAGCTTCTACCAATCGCTAGCGCTCCCAAACATTTTCAAATTGTCCACTCGGACCAAGCGCTAATTAGGACCAAGGAGTCGGGTTGACACCAAAAAAGGACTCTACATCGTAAATGCTACAAGTCTGGGTGTCAAAGGTGTCTTAGATACTCAAAAAAGACACACCCCAGTATACTCCCAGAAAAACAAGTGCAGACGACTCCAACTCTCTTGACGGACACATTGATTAACAAACTAAAAATCTACATGTGTTGAGCAAAAGGACACTCGAGAGGCCCCTTGTTCCAATGCAAGGGAGAGGAATTAGACACAATCATATGTCATCCATTATCTGGTCGTCCATCTACATTTCAAGTCTAACAAACTAATAAGATGGCTGACTGAGGTAAGAATAGACGTATTCCCAAGTGTTGAGGATGAGGTTTGGAGGAGAGTCTCTTGAACTGGAACTTCGAGTCATATCTCGACTTAACACTCATGATTGCAGTACACTAAAAGTCATATCCTTATATTATATGTACAAAAAGAGAGTCTGCTGATTAGATAAATTGGATTCCTTCTGACTAGAGCATGGTCAAGCTCGGAATTTTAGGATTACTTAAATTAAAAGTCTTCGAAAAAAATTGAGCCTTGAAATCTTTCACAAACACTGTAATGAATTAATCCGACCCCTTCATTCTTTAAATACTCGAGGACAAGCATGGTTAAGCATTGGAGTATAATGAATCTCGTATTTATCATACTAAAAAACACTAATTAAACGCTCTTGCTTAAAGAACCCAATAAAAATCACTAATAATTCCTCATTATTATATTGTATTATATTGTGTAAACCTATCATTATCATATTTAATTACTTTGTAATTATTTTATTATTAAAAACCCATAATTATTTTCCAAATGTAATAAAGAAGGGTCTAAGCTTATTTTTTGTCTCTGATACCGGCCTCCCTAAGTTTCCGTGACACTTTTATGTCGACACTAAATCATGCATTTGAAAAAAAGATCCCTAATTGGAAATCGATACATAGTTGGATACCCTGACTTTATATACTAAAGGCAACATCAACAAGTGCGTAGTCAGTTTCACGGTGAATCTATAATCCATAGACTTAATGCAAAGTATAAATAAATATTATTTTTCAAATGAAGCATGAATGTGAGTATGTGTTATTCTCAAATTTTGGGATGGAAAATCAGGGGGTTGGAGTTTGCAGGAATTAATAAAAACATAGCTAACGCCACTATCAACTCTATTATAAAGCCACAGGTCGAACACATCATGATTTTAAAACATCGTAGACTTTTTTTTGAAAGTCTGCAAGGGAGGGGGAAACACTCGGTGGTGTCCACCCCTTATTGATAACCAAAAGTAGAGTTACATAAGGATAACGCTACAACACCCCAAATAACGAAAGCAACACTGATAGGAAAATTATAACACCCAGTCGTCCACCAACCTTTTTGCTATAGAACCTATGACCCGAGAACAGCATGTCATTTCTCCCCCTCCAAATCGCCCAGAGAACAGCGAAGGGAAGCAGCCGATCACGCCTAGGTTTGTCCCTATTATCGTGAATCGAGTTCCAAAAAGCCTGGAAATCATCACGCCGCACCACGCCACATCCGCCTCAAGCCAAACTTGCGCTCCCACGGCACAAAAAAAGAAGTGATGGTCCACCGTCTCAATGTCGCAATCGCAAAGAAGGCATCTGTTCGCAATCACGCCCAGGAGTCTGGCGCAGCGGTCACGTGTCATCAATCTCTTTCTCCGAAGAAGCCATAAGAAGAATCCAATTCTCTCAGGAGGCTTTAGATCCCAAATAGATTTACAGTCCCTGTTCAACAGCTCCGAATTTGCCGGCGGCGGTCTGGAAATTGCCCCATAAGCCCCCCTAATCGAGAAAGAGCCGCCCTTCCAGCACCAATGATCTCTACCTGCAGATGGAGCCCCAACCTCCCGCAAAACGTCAAGCAAAACCAAAAAATCCTCAAGTCTTTGGTCCGAGAAATTTGCGGAGAAAGTAGGCCACCAGGAGTCATCCACCCAACAGTCCATGACCGAGCAAAGCTTGTTGTCCGCCAAGGCATATAGCCGTGGGAAGCGAGAGCAGAGGGCCCCCGCCCCAGTCCAATTGTCTTCCCAAAATAAGAAGTTGTCCCCTCTCCCACAGACCGGTCTGAAGAGCTCAAGATTTGACACGAAAGATTTCAACACCCCCCTCCAAAAAGGCGTCAAGGAAGCCTGATTAGAGGGCTGCCGATGGGGCGCGCCCTTCACACCATAGATGCTGTGAATCACCGAGCAAACAAAATCCTCTCCAGGACACCAGATCCTACTTGCCCATTTAAGGAGAAACGCCTCATTCATCTGCTCCAGAGATTTGACCCCCAGCCCCCCCTGGTCTTTGCGACACGCGACATCCTCCCAACCTACAAGATGGATCCCCCACGACCACCGGAGTTGTTTCCCCATAAGAACGTTCGCATCTTCTTCTCCAACCTCTCACGAATTCCCTTTGGGATCTTGCGATTAGTCATAAAATATGTTGGAATGGAAGAGAGCACGGGCCTTGAGAAGAACCAACCTGCCCCCCCTCGACAAGATAGCAACTCTCCACCCTGCCAACCGCGTCTCCACTTTCTCTACTACTCTATGTTGGCCTTCTAGAATGATCGATGATGTTTGATTTTTAACTGCCTACCGCATTGAAAGAGTGGTAAATTTTTGCCCCAACTTCGTGACTTGGTACCTATAGTCAATGTATTGTGCGACACTTTTTACGAACTTGTGGAACATAAAAGGCTCTACAAGTATTGGATGATCGGAACACAACAAACCAATAAAGACAGAACTTAGAAGAAAGTATAAAGTCATCACAAGATCACAAGGCGAGTGCAAATAGAATAAAGAAAATGTTATGCTCAGCTATGTGAGAAATTATAGCAATCACAATATCTAATGATACTTGTGGAAATAAATATGATATTATTCTAAGTATTAGCCTCCTTAAAGGCATGGAGCATTAGGAATTCTTGAAACGATGTATAACTTGCTCACCTTTCTCACGCTCTTCATCAGCTAACTTCGGATCAAAATACTCCTGCTGCTCTAGGTCCTTCTTCGCCCTCTCCGCATCATTAAGTTTCTTTAGAGTATCAGGGTTGCGATGCTCGGTTAATGCCTTCTGGAAAGTCTCGATGGCAGGTTCAAAATCTTGTGAACATTTAGCAAGTTTGACAAGAGCAGTGCCCTTTCTGGTCAATGCCCGGGCTATCATTTTGAAGTCAGAGCGAAGCTCCCTGCCCTTTTCAACAGCTTTATCACAGTCCTTCATGCAATCCTCATACTGCAGAGAAATAATTTGTATAAACAAGAACAGTGAAAAAACACGATGAAGTTAAAGGACAGAGCTTAAGCCTTAATCAAAATAATGCTCAAAAAACAAAGAACTTAGCGCAAACTTAGCGAATATACCATTCAGATGCAACTTAAAATGCAACAGGTAACATTATTTTCTATAATTATGGACAAATTTAAATCTGAGACCACTTAACAAAGAATTTTGCAATGGAACAATTTTTATTCAACTTCCAAATTGGGCCTACAATGTATATTTGAAGATAATATACATTGTATGAGCCTCATAGACAAACTTCTGTATCTTGCAGACAAGTTGCTAGGCCAGATGGCTCTTATGCCACAAGCAGAATCAGTCATTATATGAAAAAGCCTATATATATTCATTAGCAGATGTTTTTCTCATCCATAGGTACCAAAGGAATTCAAAGGATTGTTCTATGATGAAAATGGTCACGCCAACATTATGCCAGCTCTCCTGAGAACATTCACTCCACCGGTTTTATCATGTTTGTTGGAGGAAAACCGATTACTTGAAGCAACAAGAAAAAGACAGATTTTCAAGATCCCCTGCAGAACACAGTATAGAGCTACAACTCAAACTACTTGTGATATTCGTTGGCTTGTCACTTATCTAAACCTCCTTTTTCACATAAAAACTCCAATTCTTTTGAATTTGGTCTTGTTTTATAGATAATCGATCGTACATTAATTCAAAAGTGAGTTGAATTATTTTTGACATTGTATGAGAGAGATATCAGCATTTTCGTCTGACTGCCCTGAAATTAGGGTCAGAGTTTATTGTGGATCAGTCCAAGTTAACGTTTTTAGGAATTTTCATTGATTGAGGTTAATAATATGTACACAATGGAGCTTGTTTCAAGTGATTTGGAGTTAGAATAAATCATTCAAAACCATTGGAGTTAGTTGTTTTACGTGTCAATTGTACACTAAATATTCTTGACTCGTGATTCGATGCAATGATGAATGATAAATGTGAATATTATTTATACATGCATGAATGATAATTACACAATTTAGATGATTAAACGCCAATGAATTTTGGGGAACTGGGCTTAATTATCCTCTTTTAGAGTAATGGATCGCAGATTCATCACCCATTCACCCCATAGAAGAGTCCACATCCAGGAGATTCCTTTAAATATCGAAAGATCAAAAGAGCATCCTGCCAATAACTGTAAAGAAGCTTCTCCATATGTCGATTGGCTCTGCTCACAGCATATGATATATCTGGCCTAGTAATAGTGAGATGGAGTAATTTTCCCACTAAGCTCATGTATCGTGTTGCATCCTCAAAAGCTGGATCAGTAAGTGATGGATATTTTCTCATTTCTGCAAGGATGCCAGGTGACTTGCATCCAAGTAGTCATGCCTCAATCTGAATATCAAAGCAATATTTCCTCTGTGAAAGATGGAAGCCATCTAGTGCGTATTACCTCGATGCCAATAAAATAACGAAGTTGGCTGAAGCCTTTCATGACAAAGACCTTCTGGAGGAAGGTCTTAGTCTCTTTAATATCGTCTACATCATCTCCTGTGACAACCATATCATTAACATAGACAGCAAGAATAATCGTGCAACTAGACTGTCGTCTAACAAAGACAGAGTAGCCCGATGTTGTCCTCTGAAAACCAAATGTGTTGATCTCCGTAGCAAGCTTGTCAAACCATGCCTTGGGGCTCTGCTTCAAGTCCTAAATGGCCTTGCGTAGTTGACAAACATGCCCCCCTCGACTACATACACTAGCGGTTGGATCGTATAGACCTCCCCCTCAAGATCACCATAAAGAAAGGTGTTCTTCACATCAAGTTGATAAATGGGCCAAGCCTTATTGGCAACAACAGAGAGAATGGCATGTATTAACCCCGTTCTGACAAAAGGCGAAAAAGTCTCAAAATAATCAACTCCAAAGATTTGTGTAAAACCTTTGACAACAAGCCTAGCTTTCATCATGTCAATAGAAACATCAGGCGACCGTTTGATCGTGAAGACCCATCAACAAGCCACAGGGCAAACTTCCATGGGACACGGCACAAGATCCCACGTGTCCCAAGAGGTAAGTGCATCAATTTCCTCATCCACGGTCTGACATGATCCTACAGTGCACTAAAATGATCTCTTGGAATAGAAATAGCATTCAAAGCATCTGCAAATCTCTTATCACATCTAGATAAACCATTCATAGAAGTAAAATGGGACGTGGGGGGATATGTACATTGCCTTTTTTTGCTTGCGTAGAGCTACAGGAAGCTCCTCAAATACATTCAGGGTAGTAGTGGTAAGAGCACTCGAAGTGGTCATATCATCCTCCATAAAAGGGATAGGAAAACGTACAGACACTAGTATAGAAGGTATAGAGCGCTAGTGAGTATGGACAATTGGTGGAGGATGGAGGTCCGGAGGAATGTCACTCACAATCTGTGTGAAATAACTTGTTTGCTCAAAGAAAGTGACATCAACAGAAGCATAGTATCGACGTCCAACAGGATCATAGCATTGATAGACTTTATGGGTACGAGAGTACCCAAGAAAGACGCATTTGATGGCACGAAGGGATAATTTATCAACTGTATGAAAGTTATGAAGAAAGGCAATACAAGCAAAAAATCACAGAGGTATGGAAAAAGAAGAGTCGATAGGATATTATACCTGAAGGAGTAGCCAGAGCAGTGGTTGTAGTGTTTCTAGTGGTAGTAGGCACGGGAGTCTGAAGGATCATCAGACGGGAGTAATCTGTGTCATTAAGATGAACAGTCTTGCCAATGGAGGTTGTTGTAGACGATGCCTCTTCCACATCATAGGCATCCTCATAGGCATTATTGGCATGATAAGAAGGTACGCCAAACTTCTGTCAGCATTGTTCAGTCGGGTGGTTCCACCTACCACAGTGAGTGCACGGGCAGTAGAGACTCACCCACGGCTACGACTTGGATCAGGATCGTGTCCTCGTAAATCATATATGCCTCCTCACCCAGATGAGGTGACGTATGCAAAGTTCTCTGTTGAAGTTAAGACGAGAGGCGGGCAGCAGATGTCTCGAGTTCTTCAAATCGACGAAATATGACCTTCATCATTGGCAGTGTGTTTGATATAAGAAATTACTTGGTATCTAGAATGCAAGCCATCAAGAAAAAAATATACATGTCAGTCAAAACGCTCTTATGACTATTGGGTGCAACATGAGGGCTGGAATATTGCAAACTCCTCATACAGGCTAGAGAGATGCATGTAGTACTCGATGAGAGCAGAATCACCTTGAGATGCTAACCAAATTCACTTGTAGATGTCTGCAAAGCGTGACCTCGTCTTCTTCTGGGATTATGTTTGTTCGACATCCTCTCATATTTCCTTGGTCGTATCCTTTTGATCTAAAGGATCTTTAGTCAGAATGTAGAGTATCCTCTGACCATCAGTGAACACCATAAAAGATCAATACCAGAACACGTAATTTTCTGTGCCCATGAGTTTGATAGTAGTGCCTTGTGCCATAATTATTGAGATATTTACATTATGTGCGACATGGTGCCCAAGAGATATTCTCGCACAGAAGAAGCATGTCGACAAGATTTGAGTTAACACCTCATGAGCGGCAGACGACGCGTATGCACGAGTATGGCTTTCTGGAACAGTATCCATGGGGATAGCCAATGACATTTTAAGTCAGCCCACGACAAAGGTTATGTGGGACATTCTCGCCGCTACATATTCTCCGATGAAGAATGAGTCAAAGATTGTGTAACTTCAACACAACATCTTCACTTCGAAGCATAATGGTCGTCCTCTCCATACCCTTTACACTTCTATAAGGGGTATATTTAAAAAGTTACATGATTACATTCCTCTGATTGCTTCACCAAAGCAACTCAAGGCATATAAGGATTCTGTGATGACAGAAGTTTTTCTAGCAGCAGTAGATCATGAGTATGATGCAGTTAGAGCACAAATTCCTACTGATGCCATTATACCTCCAATGGAGGAGGCATATCGCAGACAAAGCAGACTCTCCATATCTTCTGGTGGTACTTCTGTGTCTCAAACATCTTCAACCATGGCGGCATCTCGTGGTAGGGGGAGCCCTACGCAATTCCGTAGCCGAGGAGATCGCGGAAGAGGAGGGAGCAGTAGACATCCTCGTCAACCTTGCACTTACTGCCACAGGCCGATCGTTAAGAGGAAACATGATATTCTTGTTGGAAAAGAAAAGAGTCCACCCATGTGTTTAGTACCACATGGGGGAGCGGTCACTATTGGGTCTGTCCGTGGGGCTATATAAGGAGCCCCACACCCCCTGTACTCATTGAGAACTTCAATAGAAGAAATGCCCAATTCAGGAGCTTCTCCCGTGGTTTCATCCCGCTCCTTCTGGAGTAGGGTTCCACGTTAAATCCCAATGTCCCCTAATATTTTCTTATTCTTTATTCTCTGATACGCTTCCGCATTCTGTTTTTCTACATGGTATCAGAGAGGGTCGATTCTCGGAGTTTCATGTTCTTTATTTTTTCGAGATTCGATTGTAAAGATTTGTTACGGAGGATTTATTCGTTGAAGGATGTCTTGTTTCTATTCATTTCTGGAGTTTGTTCAAGATTAGATATTCGGTTTTCTAGGGTTTCCCGTGGAAGCCCCTTTGGCAAGCATCTCGAAAACCAGGGCACAAGCGGCGTCCCTCCCAGTTTCCAGGTGGATGGGCCCTTGTGCGCAACCCCAGATCTCATCTGAATCTCCAGTTTCCAGAGCACAACCTTCAGGCAGTATCCATCTCTTCATCCTCCAGGCAGAACGATCACCCATGCCCCGAGTCCCAGCGGCATCTCCAGCCGCATATATTTCTCCAGGCGGGACCTCACAAAGCCCCTCGCCTCCTCTTGGAGGCGCGCGCATCAGCTCCAGGCGAAGTACCCCAAGCGGAGCCCGCTTCTGCTCCAGGCACCGCCGCACCATCCAGTTGCGGCTCCCTCTCGCGGCGGAGACTCCATGCGATGCCGCTCAGAGCTCTCTCATCGGATCTCCTGATCGGATCTCCCATCTCGCGATGCGCGAGATCTCCAGGCCACTACCCTTGGGCGGTGGCGGCGGCAACATGAAATGAGACCGGGGTGGCGGCTCTTACTTCACGACGTGAGAAGAGGTTCCAAGGAACCCTAGTAATCGTGGGAGCGTGGTTTTGCCTAATAGGGCTCCACGTTTTTTTTGTTGTTATCAAAAAAAATAGGAGAGCCGTGAGATGGTTTGGGCCCATTATGGCCGAGAAATGTTTTCAAAAAAAGGAGGGGGTGAGAGGACAGTTCCAAAAAAAAGAAATTGTGAGACATGAAAAGCCTTAAAAAAATATTAAGGCTTATTAAAAAAAATTTGAAAAGGCGCGTACAAGAAAAAACCGTACACATATGCTAACAAAAAAATCGAAAAAAAAGGAAAAAAATCGCGTACAAGAAAAAAGTCGTACGCATAAAAAAATGTGATTCATGTTTGCTTCTCCCAACATGTCTATTATTTTTCATTATTCTCGCAAGTTTGGGAGAAAGGGGGAGTAAAAGCCATATGCATCCTACATTGTTGATTGACAGACCAAACACTCCGAATTTCACAGAATATCAAGACATCTTCACTGTACATCGATCTTCGTCGTGGTGTCTCTATCCTCAACATCAACTCCGCACTGGATTTGTTTTCTTCAAGGCACGACAGAGATAAAGTCCGGTGACCCGCAGGCACGACTGAGACAGAGATCCGATGACCATGCAGGCACGACAGAGACAGTCCGGTGACCTTCCAGGCACGACAGAGATACGTTCCGGTGACCTGATATACCCGTCAGCAAGCGGGTTTGTCTACCAGTTGCGGATACATACGTTTATTGTGGTGATTTCAAGTGAAGATGTAATAATGTATATTTTTCTTTATTATTGCAAGTTGCAGCTGTCCCAGCTACCAACTTGAGGGGGAGTGTTGGAAAAGAAAAGAGTCCACCCATGTGTTTAGTACCACATGGGGGAGCGGTCACTATTGGGTCTGTCGGTGGGGCTATATAAGGAGCCCCACACCTCTTGTACTCATTGAGAACTTCAATAGAAGAAATGCCCAATTCAGGAGCTTCTCCCGTGGTTTCATCCCGCTCCTTCTGGAGTAGGGTTCCACGTTAAATCCCGATGTCCCCTAATATTTTCTTATTCTTTATTCTCTGATACGCTTCCGCATTCTGTTTTTCTACAATTCTAAACATGGGTTTCTTACCTCGACACGTATGGCAGAATAGATCCAGCAGGACGGCAATTTATCTGTCGCATCTGACCAGAAGTTTGATGAGTTAGTTGCACGGCACAGGGAGATTATGCATTCTCCTGGGTTAACTAACTCACCGTCAGGATCTTCGGAGGTAGCAGCCTTAGCCACCACATCAACATCAAGTACTGCATATGGTTTTACTAGTTGTTACAGGGCAGACTTGTCAGAGTGGATCATGGATTCAGGAGCATCTCATCATATCTGTAGTGACAAAGGTCAATTTAGTTCCTATCAAGGAAAGCTCGATATCGATATTGTTTCGATCCGCCCAGAAATGGATATATCAGGATATATTGCCGATATATCGACGATATCGATGGAAATATCGAAAATGGCTCAAAATACCATTTTTAAAATTTTTCAAAAATTAAGATCATCCAAGATATTAAAACAAATAACTTACAAATACACACTTATGTCATATGTATCGTCATTTATAGCCCATATATCGCATATAATGGTCATATCAAGCATATTGTTGTTAATATTTATTCATGACCTATAAATAGTGGAAATGGATTCCATTCAAGTTCTTATAAGTTATAACAAACATTAAATAACTTACAAAAACACACTTAGATGACACATATACATCACTTGTGAAGATTATGACCCTTATATTGCACATATCGTTCATATCAAACATATCGTTGGTACTGTTAGTTGATGACCTACATATATATTGAAAATGGAGTTCATCCAAGTTCTTAGGTCACTAAATAACTTACAAATATACTCCTAGATCACACATATAGATCATCTCTGAAGCTCATATCACATATATCGATCATTTCAAATATATCGATATTAATAGTGATGCTTGACTTATAGATTTTTTTAAAGAATTGACTTATAGATATTGAAAATGGATTTCATTCAAGTTCTTTACAACATGAAATAACTTGCAAATATACTCCAAGTTGAAGAACCATTGTATGCACCCTCTTGTCGCATCCTACCCCACTAGTACGGGGGTCCCAAAAGAATATATATATATATATATATATATATATAAATCATTTTGTGTTTTAATACTAGGTGGAGCTAGATATGTGTTTTAATATTGGGTGTAGTTAGATAAGTAGTGGAATCAATCTTGCATGAATAATAGCATTGATAAATAGAGATATCGATGAAATATCGACAATCGATATCTAGGATTTTTTGTACTGAATACAGTCATTTTTGACCGATATGAGGCGATATGGCAATATGAGATGATATGGCGACGATATATCAGTGATATCCCTATAAAAGAATATACCAAGTTATTTCAATACACATTCCCTGTCGAAATCGATATATCGACGATATATCGCTGATACGACCTTCTAGGACTACCTATAGCCCAACGTAATCAGGCAGATCAGTTGTGATAGTTGATGGGATACACTCCCCCATTAATGGTCAGAAGGAGGTGCAGTTAACCCCTGAAATGTTGCTTCATAATGTTCTTTACGCTCCTAAATTCTCTATGAATTTATTTCTATTAGTCAAATTACCAAGGATTTCCATTGACGTGCCATATTTGACCCATTTTCTCTTATGTTTCAGGGCATTCTAACGGATAGGGTGATTGGTTATGGCCGTGAGCAAGGAGGCCTATACAGGCTAGCGCAACTCTGTATGATGTTGTCTCCCCCCTTCACACTGGATCTGTCTCTCCATATATGTGGCATCTCCATTTTGATCATCTTCCTCTGCAAAAGTTGCGTCATGTTCAGATTTCAGCGAAATTCGGTTGAATTTCTGTCGAATATCGATATCCAGTCGAAATCGAAATTCGACCGAAATGACCGAAATATGGAGGTCCTAGTACAAAAAATGACCGAAATTTCGGTCGAAATTCCACCGAAATTCCATCAAAATTCTGTTTTGGTCGATACCGAAATGGTGACCGAAACCGACATTTAGGGCCTTGTTCTTCCTCAGATCTCTCCTCATTCTACTTTTCAGTGTGAGGCATGCCAGCTTGGGAAGCATCATAAGTCCATATTCCAAAGTCGTCAGAGTCAAAGTAGTCATGATCTTTTTGAGTTGATTCATTTGGATATTTGGGATCCCATCCATATTACTGATCTTCAAGGACAACGCTTTTATATTGTTCTTGACGAGTTTTCTATATTGTTATGGGTTTTCTGCTTAAGAACAAGTATGATGCCAGTCCTATAATTCAATCTTTTATTACTGAAATAAGGAATGCCTTTTCTGTAAATGTCAAGTATATACGTCATGATAATGCACTTGAATTCTGCAGCACACAACTTTCTCAGTTTCTTAGATCTTATGGTATTGTGCATCAGACATCTTGTGATTATACTTCCCAACAGAATGGGGTGGCTGAGAGGAAATATCACAATCTCTTGGATGTCACCGGGACTCTTCTGATTCAGAGTTGTGGTCCCCACTCATGCTGGGGGGGACGATGTCCTTACTGCATGCTATTTGGTGAATCGTATGCCTTCATCGATTCTGGAGGAAAAGATTTTGTTCTCGATTGCATTTCCCGAGAAGGATCTTTTTTCTCTCGTACCCCATGTTTTTGGATGTGTTGCTTTGGTTCATCAGATGTCTCCAGATCTTGACAAGCTCTCTCCTAGAGCAGTCGAGTATGTGTTTGTTGGATATTCTAAGACCCAAAAGGGGTATCGATGCTTTGACCCTGCTCGACGAAGGTACTGTGTTAGTGTAGATGTCACCTTCTTTGAATCCACCAAGTATTTATCTCTTACATCATGTGCCTCCACCACCATCCAGCATGCCCAAGGTATGTCCTGAGCATTTGAGTTCTACTGATGGCACTGGTCATTTGATTGTGCAAGATGTTCTAGATGATACTCCTTCTGAAGATGCAGTGGACAAGGATGTGCCAATTGCTCTACGACAAAAGCGGCGTGCATGTACGATGCATCCTTTTTCCCCTCATGTCTCTCCGACACAGCTATCCGGGAACTTTCAGAGGTTTGTTGTTGCCTTATCAATGGTATAGATACCGAGATCCTATCAAAAGATATTACAGAGTGGTCCTTCGCGTCTTGCCATGGAAGAGGAGATGGCTGCCTTACAGTCTCGTGATACGTGGAGAGTCGTCTCCACTCCCTCAGGTGCTTCTAGCATCGGCAATATATCAAGACACCTTTTCTCCTATTGCACGTCACTCTACAATAAGCATTCATATTGCCATTATTGTGATAAAGGATTGACCCTTTTCCCAATTAGATGTCAAGAATGCTTTCTTATACGGGGACATGCAAGAAGTGTATATGCAGCAGCCACCAAGATTTACTACTGAGGGGGGTCTAATATGATGTGTAAACTTCATAAGGCCATATGTGACCATAAGCAGAGTCCGAGGGCTTGGTTTCAGAAGCTCTCAAAGTTGATTGAACTACAAGGTTTTGTCAGATCTACTGCGGATCATACACTTTCTGTTAAGAGGACTCAGAAAGGTATTGTTGCTATTTTGGTTTATGTGGATGATATTTTTGTCACAAGCAGCGATAACGAAGGAATTTTTGCAACCAAGGATTTTCTTGGACAACAATTCGTGACCAAGGATCTTGGTAAACTAAGGTATTTTCTTGGACTAGAATTTGCCAAAAACCAGCAGGGAATGCTAATGACGCAAAGGAAATATATTATGGATCTCCTATCTGAGACGAGCATGACAGGATGTAGACCTGCTACTCCAATGGATTCCAATGGACGGCTATATGATGATGACTCTGCAGAGGTAGATAAGAGATAGTACAGAGAGCTGATAGGGAAGTTATTGTATGTCACTATCGTCAGACCTGCTATATCGTTTGTTGCCAATATGGTCTGCCAATTTATGAAGCAACCTAAGCAGGCTCGCATGGACGCAGTCAACATGATCTTGAGATATCTCAATTCTTCTCCAGATGCAAGACTTTTATTCAGAGACGCAACCCTGACAGTGCCAGGATGTGCGGATGCAGACTATGATGTGTGTCCCAAGGATAGGAAGCCAACTTCAGCCTTCATTGTATTTGTAGGCAGCTCGTTGGTTTCATGGAAGAGCAAGAAACAGACAGTTGCGACCAGATCTAGCGCGGAATCAAAGTATAGGGCAATGGCCCAAGGGAGCACAGAAATGATGCGAGTCAAGTCTGTCCTAACTGACCTAACTAAAGGTTCAAAAAGTCGGTATGCGGTATTCGTTTGGTCAGGCGGTCTAAAGTGAGTAAGCGGATATGCGGAAGTATATGTGGATTATGCAGTTTGTATTATTTTAATTTAAAAATAATTAAAGTAATAAATTGAATTCAAATATTAGAGATGTATGTTTCGAAAAAATAATAATAGACGAAATATATGCATAGACTTTTTAGTACGACATGATTTCAGAGAAAGCTATTTAAAAAAATAACCATTTTAGATAAAAGAGTGAATCATAAGAAAATAAAAGTGAAATTTGTTGGCATACTTACTATAGGAATGAAAACATAAGAAACAAATATTTGAGATATAACAATAATAAATCATAGAAACATATGTTTCTATAGAAATTAATTAAATGAAAATTGAATTCTGAATCAATATATTTCAATTGATTAAATAACCGTATTTCCTTTTATCTAGCAATAACGAGATGACAGCTAGCTAGAGGGGATTTAATGTAATTTTCTATTACAAAATTTCTTAACAATTGAGAAAAGTATTAACTGAAGAAAGCAAACAACTCATAGATATATTTTTCACAAAAGATGTATTTGATTCTAAAATAAAAATATATTGAACATAAACTAAGCAAATGCGTGAAACAACATTCATAGAAATTAAATAAAAATCTTATATTTAAATAAAAAAGAAAATTTATTTTTTACAAACATAAAAGTCTTTCCTAATAAACAATTAGTAATGTTTATTTTAAAGAAAAATGAAAAATTATTTTTTACAAACAACATAAAAATCTTTTCTGATAAACAATCAGTAACATTTATTTTTTACTGCATTAGCAGTAGCTACCAGTTCCGGCAACTAAAAGATGAAGCATGTATTAAAGGGCTCTATACAAAAGGCGGCCGAGTATGCGGCCACATATGCAGTTTACTCAGTCGCATACTCGCCCAAACCACATATCGACCGTATACTGGATATGTGGTTCGGTCCAGTGCCTGACTACGCATATGCGGCATATGCGGCCGCATATGCAGCCACCTGGGCCGCCTTTATGAACGCTGCTAACTATGGAGGTGTCTCTTCATATGCACTTAGAATGTAATAATCAAGTTGCACTATTTATCGCGAATAATCCTATCGTTCATGAAAGAACAAAGTACATTGAGGTTGACTGCCACTACAGATTCAAAAGGGGTTTATATTCACTTCTCAAGTTGCTTCAGATTATCAAAATGCTGACATGTTCACCAAAGCTCTTACAAAAGGAATGTTTCACCATTGTTGTTCCAAGCTGAGCATGACATATATTTATGCTCCAGCTTGAGGGGGAGTGTTGAGATATTTGTATATCTTTATATGTTATCATGTAATTTTCTCTTTCTTTCGGCTAACTATGTAAATTTCTCTAAAGCTTTTCTCGTACATAAGAGAGCTCTTCTAGGGCTACGGTGAATGTATCTTTTTCATCCCTTTTACACTTCCACAACAATATGTGTGCCAAGGGCCTTGTCTCGGTAGAAGAAGGCGATATGATGGTCTTAAAACAAAAAGAAGATCATGTGATCAACTAAGGATGCATATAAGGGCTAGAAAATGCCCTACAACTCAAGTTTGTACTTGAAGAAGGGCTGAAAAACTCAATGGACAACATATCTAGAGTCCTGGCAGTGGTCCAGGATGAGATTTGGATCTCCAAAGAGACCTACAGTACCTGTGGAGGATAGCTGTGGGGTTGGCGACCTTCGTAGGATGTCCTGAAAGTGTGGGCAACGCTAGCAAGAGGGTTGTGGGCCCCCTAGAGATGTTAGAAACCTTCGTGGGAGGTTTCAGCAGCACCAATAAGTGTTGGAGATGCTACTTTGGTGGCAAGCTGTTGCACTGGAGGCAATTGGAGGGCCTTGCGTATGGCCCTAATTCAAGGAAGAGGGCTCACGTAGGTGTTTGCGAGACTTGAAGGTGGTAGTGGGGATTTTAGGTAAGAATCTCGGTCTAGGATCATTGCTCTGATATCGTTTGTAGAAGAGAGACGAATGAAATATCTATTCCATAGAGTTAGGGGAGAAAACCCTATAGAGTACAAGAGAAAAAATACATAAATACCCTCAAAGGATTACAGAACCTGAAGGGTTGAAGGTTACAGAAACCGAAGAGTTAATGGTTATGTAACCCGAAGGGTTACAAACATAAATGTATATATAATAACTCAAACAAGATTATTTTGCGTGTTCATTCATCCTACAAATTATACAAGCAGTTATCACTCACGTTCTCGTGTTCGGTTTGAGTAAGTGGATTTGTTTTTAGTGAGTGTGTGTCTACAGGTTGGACAACTGAACAAAGGTTGAATCAAGATTTAGTTGTCGAGGATTGCTTTTGCAAATACTTCTTGATGATGATTGTGGGCATATTTAATTGTACATGAGCATAAACTTGAACTATTTGGGTATATGCCTTGGATTCCACATCTGATTAGTAGAGGTAAGTGTGGAGCATTGAAATGATCTGTTGAAGGTTTAGAAGCAAGAATAGTTGGTCCTTATAAAGTACTAATTAGTAGATATCACCGTTTTTAGCTAATCATAACACTCTTATTAATTAAACAAGTGGTTAAACCGAAAAGCCCCTTGTGTTTTGAGGAGTTAAGGCCTAATCAGAATGCTTTTGTCTAATGTGTGCTTAGTTCAATATGTGATGTAACTTCCTCTTCGCCTGAGAATTGTATGCTTCACAAACTGAGTAAGTGGGATTTTGTTTGAAAGCCCAAAAGAACCATTGTTGAGAAGAGGACCTGGAACTTGAAGATGTTTATTGTAATCACTGTGTATCTACTTGGCTGAGTAGTTTTTAAATCCTCTCCGTTTTGTATAATTGAGATTTGGGCTAGAAGGGTGAGAGTTGATTAAACCTATTATTATTTGGCTTTACTCTTTCCATCTATTTTGAGTAAGCAATTAAAATATGGGATGAATGCATGGAAAAATTATTCTGATTTGGCATGTAGTGCATGGGTACCAAAGAAACTGACTCTATTCATTCATTGAGGATTTTTTTTGCATGTTCACCCATACTCTCAAAGCAAGTGCAAGATAAATCTTTTTAATTGAAATAATTTTATCGTGTGTGTCCCTGAGAATCAACCTGACTTACTCTATGCACATGCTTAAAAGCATCATCATCCAAATTTAAAAAAATGGATTTCATTACGCATTTAGAGATACAAATTAGAGAAGTAAATAACCTTGTGAATGGTTTCTAAAGCAGTGGCCAGGAACGAGTACAAGCCATACATTTAATGTTGTCCATTCTTAAGCAACATGTTATGCATGCATGTAACACTTAAACTTAATGCATTTTTGTGCTAAAAGCGATATGGAAAAATGTAACAAATAACAAACTAATAATTTGCAGATAGCAAGTAGACATAAGAGTATTTAAAGCACTAGAACTTGCCATCAATGTTGAAGTACCCTATACCATGTACCATGTCGATCAAAAATGTATTGCAAACAATGTTCACAGAAAAAACACAAGTTGGACACAATTCACGCCAAGCCTGAACATGCTCCATTTGACTAAGGACAAGATTCCAACTACTTTAGATAATTTTTTAGCTTAAACATCAGGAAGGGTTCTAAGAAAATCTTTCAATTGTCTAATGGACCAGTCAAAATGTGCTCAACTTTTCAAAAAAATAGCAGAAAATATGTAATAAGAAAGGGTGAGGTAACGTGTTCTAGCTTTAAAATAACATAAATATGTGAAATAAGTTAGGGGAAAGCTACAATGAAGGAAGAATTTCTTCCTGGAACAGGAATTAGAAAAGATCTGATAAATCAAGGCGACGGAAACAAAATGGTCAGAACAGCAATAGTATGATCTAGTTCCCAAAAAACATGAATTTGGAGATATATTAACACAATACCTTGCCCATTTCCAAATAAACAGCAGCTCTATTCGTGAGGAAGGATATGTCTTCATCGTCAAGTTCTAAAGCTCGTGTATAATGCTCAACAGCCGTGTCAAAGTCCTTCTTTTTGTATGCAGCATTACCAGCCTCCTTCTCCTTCTGTGCAGCCACTTTATTCTCCTTGCAACCCTTATCACCGTCTTCAACATCCATGGGCGCCGGCGCCGGCTCCGGCTGTGGAGGCGGGCGTGTTTGCCCCGGCTGTGTTCCCTTTTTTTCTGGCTCAATATCCACGGGGCATCCTTCTCCATGTCCTCGGGCGTCCGCATTTTGACATTGAGAAGAACCCCGAGGGCCTGCATCATCCTCTGATCGGAAAGGTACATGTTGATGCTGTTAGGGTTCCGCTGGACCTCCTGCATCATCCTAACGAAGTCGGGCTGCTGAAGGTAACCCCTCGTCTGAGGATCTGCCGTCAGCTTCGCCCACAGCTCGGGACCCTGGAAGATGTTGCCGAATGGGGAAGATGAGGAAGGAGACGAGCGCTGGGCCTTGGCGGCCTTGGCGTCGGCGAGGCCCAACTTGAGGGCCTCGTTGGAGGGGTCGAGCTGGAGACCCTTGGTGTAGGCGGCGATCGCATCATCGAAACTCCCAAGGCCGATGTGGGCGGCGCCCAGGCGACTGTAGGCCTTTGACCAATCAGGTTTCAGATCCACAGTCTTCTTGGCGTCCGCAAGGGCTTCCGAGTATTGGTGCAGTGAGGCGTAAGCGGCTGAGCGGTTCGAGTAGAGCACGTGGTTGGTGGGCGCAAGGTCAATCGCCTCCGAGAAGTGGTGGATGGCGTCTTCGAAGCGTCCCGACGAGAAAGCGGCGTTGCCCTTTGCTTTAGCTTCCTCCGCCATGGCCTGGCTTCCTTCGTGAGGGTTCGTAGGGTTTGCAACTATAATCTCTCGATGTTGTGGGGAAGAAGTCTAGAGGGTTCGTAGGGTTTGAAACTATTAAACTTTTTAAGCCCGCTTTTGCGGTTGCGAGGCTTAAAGAGGAAGTGGGCTTTGCTACTTCTCGAACTTTCTGGGGGCTTCTGGCCTGGTTGCCGTTCCGAATCTCGAGATCGTGCGACTGAGAGAGATTTCCCTTAGGGGTTTTTCATTCAAAATAATTCCCACTACAGGGACGTATAAAAATTAATTCCCAAATGGGGTATGAATCGGCAAATGATTTGCCGTGGGGGTAAGATCTGCGGCAAATCATTTGCCGTCCTTCATCTCCTCACAACAAGTGTGGTCAGGCCTTTCTTAGACATCCCAAGCCATCATCCTCTTCTCGTCGGTGTCCTTCGCGTCGCAGGAGAACTGGATGGTGGAATGCAGTTGCGACGCGAAGGACACCGGCGACTAGAGGATGGTGGCCGTGCGACTAGGGATGAAATGGATATGGATATATCCGAGTATTCGTTTACCGTATTCAAAAAATAACTGGATACGGATATCCGTATCCGAATATTAATCAAATACGGATCGAATAAGTACTACTCGGATTTGTAAATTTCAAATACAAATACAGATGTAGTCTTTATTCGATCCGTATTCAGATTCCATGTTTGTTGGATCTATATGTATTTGGGTCTTCTCTATATTCGATCCGTATTCGGGTATGCTCTATATTCGATCCGTATTCGGATTCGATAAATATCCGATTCGAATTCGTATCCGTATTTTTAAGGATATGGTTTCCATAATGTATATTTGAATCGTATTCGTATTCGTATTCAATAATGATGAAGCGAATATGAATATGAAAATAGACATATCCGATCCGTATCCAATCCGTTTTCTTCCGTACGTACGACGTCTAAGAGAGATGATGGTAAGCGGATACTCGGATACTCGTATATTTATTTGAATCAAATAAAGAGTGAAATCCAAAGATAGATCCAACAAATATGGAATTTGAATACGAATCGAATAAAGACTACATCTATATTTGTATTTGAAATTTTTTTTACAATCCATATACATATTCGATCCGTATTTGATTAATATTCGGATACGGATATCCGTATCCGGTTATTTTTTGAATACGGTAAGCAGATACTTGGATATATCCATATCCATTTTCATCCCTAGTCGCACGCCACCATCCTCTAGGACGAGAAGAGGATGATGGATTGGGATGTCTAAGAAAAGCCTGGTCGCACTTGTTGTGAGGAGATGAAGGACGGCAAATGATTTGCCGCAGATCTTACCCCCACGGCAAATCATTTGCCGATTCATACCCCATTTGGGAATTAATTTTTATACGTCCCTGTAATGGGAATTATTTTGAATGAAAAGCCCCCGAAGGGAAATCTCTCTGCGACTGATGGTCTGAGGGTGCAGGCTACGTCCGTTCCAATGACAAATTATTTTATGGCAATTGCCTTTGGGAATAAGGAATATACGACAAGGTGCCTTTGAGTTCCAAGCACCAAATCCTTTCTTGGAAAATTTTCTTCTACTTCCTTCACTCTGGTGATTCCATTCTTAGACAAATTAATCATACATTCATTACTCTTGTCTTCAAAGTTTCTTCCACGGCGGGGATGGGGGACTTCAGACCTATTTCATGTTACAATGTTATTTACAAGATCTTCGCAAAACTTTTGTCTGTAAGGCTGTCCTCCCACATCTTATCTCCTGTAACCAGATGGCATTTATCAAAGGACGGCGTATTGGCGACAGTGTGAAGCTGGCACAAGAATTAGCCAAGGGCTTCGAGAGGAAAAACGAACTTCGGAGGGTATGCTTTGAAGTGGATCTCATCAAGGCATTTGACATTGTCAACCACCCGTTCTTGCTTGATCAGCTTAATGTTATGGCTTCGGACATATTTGGTGCTCTTGGATCTGAAATTGTATAGAGACCATTTCCTTCTCGGTGCTCGCTAATGGTTCCCCGTCTGGCTTCTTTAAGAGCTCTTGTGGCTTGCGTCAAGGAGATCCGCTTAGCCCCCTCTTGTTTACTATTGTTATGGAATCGCTCCCTTGCTTGATGGACAAGGTTGTGATGGATAGAACTATCAACCTTTGGGGCATGGTAGATCCTTGGCCCCAACGCACATCATCTACGCAGATGACCAACTTTTCTTCACCAATGCAACACCAATTCCCTCAATGCGGTTATGAGATCACGGGATCCTTTGGGGATATGTCTGGACTTAAAATGAATATATGCAAAAGTCGACTCTTTTGCTCGAGAAGTGCCAAGGAATTTTTTAATTGGAACCTTATTCCCACCTCGTGAGCGACTTGCTTCCTACAAAATACATGGGCATCCCGTTGGAGCACAAATTCGGTGCCAGTTCCTCTTCTAGAGATACTCAGAACAAAATTCCGAGCTCAACTATGTGGCTGGAAAGCTAAAAACCTCTAAATTGCTGGGAGGATTCAACTCTTGGATTCAGTTATTGGTGGCATCCTGCTCTACTAGTCTGATTGTTCGATCCTCACCAATTTAACTAAGTCAGTATCCTCTACGTGTGCGGACTTTCTTTGGGATTATAGACGACATGAAATTGCTTGGAAGGATGTATGCCTCCCTAAGGAGAAAGGTGGTTTGGGGCTTAGGTCCCTGAAGCCTAAAGGACTTGGTTTTGGCCTCTAACGTCTCTTGGATCTGGAGATTCCTTCGCGCTGAAGGTTCGCTTTGGGATGATTTCCTTAGATACAAATATCTTTTGGGTGCAAACTTATGGGATGCAATTGCGCCCTTGATGCTTCAACCGTTTGGGATACTATGCTTAAGGCGAGGCCCTTTCTGGCCCCTCTCATGGATACCCTTGCTTCTCAACCTACTACGGCCTCCTCTATCTCGATTTTCTTCTTTCACTCTGCCTTTGACATGGTCCGTCATAGAGCCCCTTTGGTTGAATGGTTGAAGGACGTTTAGCTCTCAAAGGCCGCCCCAAAATTGTCTATTCAGATTGATAAAAGACAAAGTCCCTACCTGAGAAAGGCTACCCAGAATTGGGATTTGCCTAAATCAGGGTTGTCTCTTTTGTGATGAGCCTCTTGAGTTAAGAGATCACCTATTTTTGGATTGCCTCTGTTGCTTTTCAGGTTTGGTTTGAAGTATGCACAACGCTATCTCTCCCTACTCCTGCCTTGGGGGGAAACATCTTGCAATCCATATCTGCTGCTAACCGGCTTTTTGGCGTCGATTCGGTCTTGGGAGTTAAGCTCAAAACTGCATTGTTGTCGCTTCCTGACACATATCGAGGGAGCGCAACCTGCGTTGGACTGTTGCCCCCTATAGGTCCATTTAACATCGATCATCGTTGAGGATATTCAGATCCTCATGAACTGAATAGTGGCTCTCTTTTTTGGGCTCATTGCGTGTATTTATCTTACCCTGGATGGTTTTTTATTTAATTTTTGTAATATGTGTTTGTCGAGCTTTGGCCACTTTGTATATGTTTTGAAAATCAATGAAAGCACAACATACTTACCTTTAAAAAGATTGCTCCCTTGGAAAAGGCACCGATGTATCTTCCGCTTCTCCGATGTTATCTTGCCCCCTCCCTCTTATCCCACAACAAGCCTTTTTTTGAAAGGTAAGTATTTGTATTACTGAGATGAACTGATTACAGTAAGTTTGCAAAATTATCCCCCTCACATAAAACAAATGATGGGAGAGGGAGTTACGAAGAGACACATCATTAAAAATGTTAAAAAAATGGCCCCTTAGGAGCTAGCCACTGACCCAAAAGAACATGTCACAGTTTAGCTCATTTTGCAAATAATCTTGAGGTCTTCCAGAATGTGATTCACGGTCACTCTAGCAGTCGTGCTAGAGTAGATAGTCCAGTGAAGATTGCGTTCTCGCCAAATCCACCACATAGCCACCGCAAGATCAGTCCTGATACTTAAGGAAAGTTCTGCATCCCGCCTTTGGATCATCTTAACCCAATCCAAGGCATTCCAGATAGGAAACCCGTAGCCAAAGGAGGGCAACCGTAAGGCAACACAGGTAACCTCCCAATCTTCCCCCGAGTAGGGACATTCCCAAAATAAATGGTCTCTAGATTCAAGAGCATGGTCACAGATCAAGTTGTTGCAGTCCACGGAAATGTCCAGCTTAAGGAACCTATTACATGTGGGAAGTATGTTTTTTACCACTCTAAAAAAACATCACTTGTGCTTGGGGACCTCCCAAGAGCACCAAACTTCCCTCCAATATGCAAAGTTGGGCCCTCTAGAATGAATAAGTTCATAACACGAGTGAAATGTGAAACCAGATGTAGAGAATGTCTAGCTACAAGTGAAATGGAGCTGCCCCAAATTCGGAGCAATGGCATCTCTATTTCTCAATAAGATATTTCCAAAGTGATGATGCCTTTGTCGAGCTAGTAATATCCCAAAATGACTCTGCACCTTCATCGTTAGGAAGGCAAACATCTTTCCAAACCAAGTTATGCATTTTATAGTCCAAAGGAAGTCCACACAAAGAGAGGAGATATTTGAGATAACAAAAGAGGAGAGGATAGAGCGGTCATTCCAATATAATAGAATTCCAGTAATGGCTGAGTTAATTAGTTGTATTCGTCCCGCCAATGAGAGTTTACCTTCCGGTCACAAAGATGTGCACGAACTTTGTCCATATGCATCAATCCAGCCGATGAGCAATCACAATTTTGTGAGAGTGGGATGCCAAGGTAGGTAATAGGTAAAGCTTCACCTAGGAGATCCAGAGCAAGGTTCCAAATAAATTGATTCCTTGCATTCTTAGAGCAAATTAACCTGCTCTTTGCACCATTCATCCAGAGATCATGCATTGCCCCCAAGGCATTTATTGTGGTGTCGATAGTGGTGAGAGTCCTAGCATTACACTTTGTGAAGAAAAGAAGGTCATCAACATAAATCAAATGTGTGGGGAGCCCGATTTTGCCCTCTACCCATGGGAATAATTGTCTCGTCCGCCACAACTTGCTCAACCAAGCAGGTCAGCATCTCCATGACCACCGTGAAGAGGAGAAGACTTAGGGTATCTTCCTGATGGAGTCTCCTAGATCCTTCGAAGAGACCATGAGAAATGTCATTAACCAAGACAGAGAATGAAATGGTACCAATAGAATTTTGTGTCCATGCTAGCCAAGCATTACCAAATCCCATCGTCGATAGTCTGTCCATAAGGAATTGGTGGCTGACCGTATCAAAAGCTTTTGTAAGATCCACTTTGACATAGTCTCTAGATTGTCTCCTAAGCCTCTCAAATCCCAAATCCAGCTCCCAGGCCAGCTGAACATTATCTCCAATACGTCTACCTTTAAGAAAAGTCACTTGGTTAGGGGAGATGAGGTGGAGAAGGACCATTAAGATCCTTGTAGAGAGAAATTTATCAAATATATTGTAAATGACATTGCAACAACAGATGGGTATAAAATCCCCAATCCCATATAGGGAGGTAATTTCTAGGACGAGTGCCAAGAAGGTGTAGTTGACATGTCTTAGCATAGCCCCACCCGAGTGGAGGAAGGTCATAGCTGCAAGAACATCCCTTCTAACCAAAAGTCCAATGGCACTTGAAATTTTTTGTGTTGAATCCATCGGGACTAGGAGACTTAGAGGAATGGATAGAGTGCAAAGCAGCCAACACCTCTTCTTTAACAAAAGGTCTTCCAAGACAAAGCCTATCATCATGTCAGAGCACTCTCCTCAACGGAGGAGGCGCATATATAGAAGGAGGGATAGAATTCGAGAGAAGAGCTTTGTAATAGGAGAGAGCTTGGGAAGCTATTTCCAATGGGTCGTCCACCAACATTCCCTCGTTGTCACCAAGGCAAGGAATTCTATTATTTGCCTCTCTGATTTTGGCGGAAAGGTGAAAGAATTTTGTGGAATGATCTCCAAGTTTCAACCAGGAGACACAACTTCTTTGCTTCCATGGAGATTCATGATCCGTCTCAAGGCCCATAAGATAAGATTTGAGATCTTGTTCTAGTTGAACAATAATAGGATCTCTCGGGGATAGATCAAGGGCCTCATTGACGTGTCCCAGAGTCGTCAAGCCCTCATTGAGGTCCTCCTCCACCTTCCCATGAATTGCGGGTCAAGCTTCAAGAGAGCGCTTAACTGCATGTAGCTTTTTAACAAGAACATACAAGGGATTATCTCTGACAGTGGTATCCAACGCAACCTCCACAATTGGAAGGTACCCATCCCTAGAGATCTAGAAATTCAGGAATCTAAATGGTTGGGCACGCTGCACTTTTTCACGAGTTCAATAGAGAGGAGTGAGTGGTCCCTGGAAGGAAAAGGAGACTTTTCCTCTTTCAATGGAGAGGAACAAGACTTGATAGAGTGCTCTGCAACCTGATGCAGATGGAGACTTTTCCTCTTTCAAAAGCCCGCAGTGAGCCTTGCAACCTCCCTCTTCTCCCTCTACGAGCTGGCTACCTCGCACATTTCCCCCCTCAATAATGCTCCTTCCCATACCCCTCCCCATTCCCCTTCAGATCTCACACCCTAGGTTGTGTGGACACCTCGAGGCTTAGGTCACATAGTGATACTTGCGAGGTCGGCGTGCTTGTCTTCTTTGCAGATGGTAGGTCCATGGGATGGTAATCAGTGGCCATTGTCTTTTCGTGTGGTAAAAGTTGTCTCTGCATCTTGAATGGGTTTTCCGTATAGGTACACTTGTTGACTCATATTTATTATGCATGTATCAATATTGTGCAGAGGCGAAGGGGTTGCAAGTGTAGTCATTCTATTGTTTTATTCTCTATCTTGTTATTCTTGATGACGATATCAGACTATGGTTTTATGATTTTCCCCTATGAAAATAGATCATATTTAAGGGAGAGGAAGGGTTCATCAAAACTTGTTGTCAGTGATCTTGAGTTAATTCTTCTTGATTGGTGCCTCTATATCTCCTCTTTGTGGGCTCTTTTTCGGGTGAGTTAACCTTCTAATATTGCTCTTGTATGTGCCATTCGACCCTTGATTGCATACACACTGGGTGTTTAGTGGGAAGGTGGCTGATGCTTTGTGATTTCGTTATGATTCCTCGCAATCAGTTATATTTTTATATTTACTTCATTGGATTTCCATATATATATATATATATATATATATATATATATATATATATATATATATATATCGATGGCATTTGTATGGTGCAATGTATTTTTCTTTATTGTGATTCCTATTTCGTTTTGTTGATATTGAATTTATAATTGACTTCCTTGTATGTTGATATTAAGAAGATTTCTATACCTCTTATATACAGTTATTTGGTATACCTCGTACTTCCTCTTGTTGTTATACTGTGCTCGCTTGAATATCCACTGAATTACAAGTATATATTCTTCTTTCTACACTTTAGGGTGGTTTGTTGTTGATTGTCCTTTGCCATCTAGTGTAAGTTCAATCTGGGATTGACTTGATAAAAGTCGTTTAAATTGGTTGCTTCAACTAGTCAGTGTGTGAACTAATCTGGAGGTGTTGTGGGTGTTATTGTTGAAGTGCTCTAAGATTCTCTTGCTTTTTAACATAATTCAATGTTGAGATTATTTCATGACATTTAGTAATAGCAAATTTTCTGTCAATAAGATTCTTATAGATTTATGCACACATGCGTATATGATTTACTCATAATATTTCTGTATAAAATTCTTTATCTTTGATTGTATATTTTATTATCCAGTTCACCTTGTGATGATCCATAATATTTTTCATTATCTAAAAATCAATAAGTAGACTGTAATTGATCTATTATTGCATTTGATCTATAAACACGATCTAATTAGTAGTGAGTTATAGTGGACCATGACATTTCGAAGCTTTATGATTGTATAAATATTATAATGGCACTATGAACTGTTGGACATAAAGCCCACGACGAGCCATTATGCAATAAATGTTATTGTGAATATCATTCCCTGATCTGAAACGAAGAATGGATAATTTGAATAATAGGTCCCTTAGTACAATTAGGGTTATGTACCATGGCCATCTTGATGATCATACAGTTGTTGATTCAACTGTTGTATCATAGAGGCTGGTGCTTGGATGAATATCTAAAGAGTTAGATTGAGGAATCATCAAGCACCGTCAAATGATTGTTAAGAAATGATCTCCAGCCTGAGTAGGAGATGGCAATCCTTTCTCATTTAGGCTGACATTTAACCGACCTCTTGATGTAGGTCCTCTGCATAGGAATAGAGATTCTTAGGTGTCAGCTTAGTTAGGTCAAAGACTTAACTTAGCGAGATCGAGATAACCAAAGTCCTATATCGTATGCTGTCACGATATAGGTACGCATCCTCTGACCGGAGACAGATGTGTTACTATATGTCTAAGTATGTACATTTGGCAGACCAATAGGTTGATGACCTAACCAAGGTTTATATACAGGTGCGCTGGTGTGCATATAAGGACATATGAGTAATACGATCTCTCAAATGAATCATACATGTTCATTTATTGAACCGAAAGGCATGAGCTCACTCATGAGATATTGGTAAGAATCAAATTCCGTGCGCATGGTCGTCTCGCTTTGGAAGCTTGACTGAATTTGTAGGTTTGATATATACTTTTGGAAAGTATATGATCAAGAACTAGGTATGATATACGGTTTTGGAAAGTATATGATCGATACCGACTCCCAATGATCGAATGAGAAACTTACCGATAGAACCCTGAAGTAGACAGTGTAAAGTTGATCTAATACTTCGGATTTATTATAAGTCTTCCAGTATGCAGGATGTACAAGTATTGGGAATACCTGAGGGTGATGTGATCACAAATGATTGTATAACCATGACGCTTTCATTCCTAGGGAGTGACGAAACGGGTCTGGATTTTAGTGACTCCTCTCAGTAGAGAAGTAATCTGATATTGATCCAAAAGTTGGACATTGATCTGAATGTGATTCAGATGCAATGAGAAGATTAGATTTGCAGTACTGATTTAATCAAGCATCTATGGGAGGCCCGCGATCTAGATTTGAGATATGATCTCAATATCCAAGTCACTATACGTGGAACAATACAATCGCCATGTCCTTATCTCCAAATATCCGCAGAGAAAGTGCATTATCCTTGAAAGAGTTCAGGATAATTTCATTGTTGATATGTGTATCCAAGCACTGAGAAAATTGATGATTAAATGTGATTTAATTATCATGATTAATATGAATTTGATTCATATTATAAAGAGAGTTATCTAAGATAATTGAATGTGATTTAATTATCAAAGATGTTGATAATGTGAATGTGATTCATATTATTTGGACACATGAGAACAGAGATCCAAGATGAATAAATGTGATTTAATTATCATGGATATGAATAATGTGGATAGCAATATCCATATTAGTCATATATTATAAATATGATTTATAATATATAAGAGAGAGCTTTTTGTATTTTACATTTGTTAATTAAATGTTAATGTGAATTGGATTCACATTGGACATTAAATTGAAAATGTAATTTACATTTTGTTTTGGGTTGTGAACGCGATTCACAAATTTTCAATGGCATGATTGCAATGTTCACAAAATAAATTGGATTTATTTTTGTGAAATAATTTGCAACAAAAGTTGTTGCAAATATTGGAGAGAATCATGAGATAATGCAGTCTCGTGTAATATAGAAAGGAGGCTCCCTTTCTAATAAGGAGAGGGGACGACCACCAAGTCCTTATAAGACTCATAGTTGTCCTCCCCCCTTTATGGAAGGAGGCTTGCCTCCTTCCTATTTCTCCAATGGAGATTGATTTGATATAAATCAAATTATATTTATTGTATATTTGATTTTTTATTAAATTAATTGCTGTTGGTTTTTCTCAATAAATCTTAGCCATTGAAAGAAACACGAGCCATTGGATTTGTGTTGCCCATGGATTGAGATCCATGGATCCCAAAATATTATAAAAGAAGAGGCACCCCTTTGCTCTTCTTTACACACGACACACAAGAGAACATAAGTCTCTCTCTCTCTCTCTCTCTTTCTCTCTCTACACGCCTACTCTCTCTCTCTCCCTTTCATGTGGTTGTCCACCATGGATGCCCTAAAGAGGTTCTCCATCGTCGCAGCGTCGTCGTTATGCTGCCCGATCATTTGCTCGTGAATCTCCGTCTCCTTCGGTGCGCTTCGCTCATGAAGAAGTCGTCGGATCTCGTGTGTCGAGATCAGGAGATCCGCCGCTTGGATCATGGATTGCGAGAAGCACGTGGTTCATCCTCGCGCCCCCAAGCGTCTCCTCCGTCGGATCGGATTTGAGATAGGAGGTCTCTTCGTTTAGAGACTCGATCGCAACCACGCTTCAAGAGGTAATCCAATTACTTATTTGTGGTTCAGACGAAACGATCCGAGAAGTGTTCTTGGATCATGTGGTTTCGTCACATGAAAATTTTTAATTTCCGCTGCATAGAACAACTAGTACGACTAGTCGTTCTTCGTCGTATTCAATGCGATGCTCACGCTTCCGTGATGCGCTTGAGGATTTAACCATATCCTTCAAGTGGTATCAGAGCATCAGGTTGGTATTTTTGGATACAATCCATCAACCGAGGACGACTTGGGTTCATTAGGTTTGCGAAAGTTTTCTTGCATTTCATTTTCGCATCTCTGTTTTGAGATTATTTTCGGCACTGTTTAAATTGTTTAAATGCAAAAATAATAATTGGATTTTTTTCCCCATTAAATAAGGAATCTGTAAGATCTGAGTTTATGCGATTTCGATTCTGTTTGCTCAAGTTATCCTCATTTTAGTGAACATGTATCCATTGTTTCGGGGAATGCGGATCTTGACGTAATTAAGATGTTAATTGCGGATTTGAAACGTCTTGAAATGCGTGCAAATCACTAAGGTTCTGTTGTAAATCAAATTAGCAAACTTTAGGAACTTACTTTGCTTAATTTGGATTTGAATTGATTGAGATATGGTATTTTTAGTAAGTGAGGGTCACTGCTGGAAATACTTTCCTAATCAAGAACCTAGTTATTGTCATTTTATCAATTAGTGAAATTAAATTGTTTAATTTCCTAGAATAAAATTATCCACTCGTGTTAAAAGTATCCACACCTTTAATCTCTCGACTCTTAGTTAAAAGAAAAGTATCCACTCGTGATGGCTCATAGGAATTCAATTTCTTCTGCATAATGAAATATAAAATTATAAATGAAGGGAAACTAATAACTATAATAGAGTTGAAAATTTAAAATAATACATACAAACTCGTCAACTTTTTGATGGGCATTTTTTCTGCCCATTCGATGGGTTGGATTCACTTCCATTGCGTGACTTCTCTTGTTCTTACATGTCTTTTCCTAAATTATATAAAAACTATTAACACGCAACTAAATATAGCAAAATTTTACTAAAATTGATTATCAAACAATTTTTTCAAAGTTTTCCTTCATTTTTAAATGAAAAACTCAAATATCATATATCTCTTGCCAATTCAACATTATAAAAATCTTCAGAAATATATGAAAAATATGGATATACCATATACTCCTCAGAAGACCAATAATCAACAAGCTTTCTCCATGTCACAGCATCAATGTCCTTGGGAATTCTTTTACGTAGCTCCGATAGAGGTATCGTCTCATCAAAATACTGTAAAAGAATAAAACTAAAAGATATTATTCACTATTTTAATACAAAATATTGAAATATAAAATATTCAAAAGAAAGCTTTACCTTCTTTTTTATTTCACATCGATATGGACGATGTAGATCACCTGCATGTGAAAATATTTGTTTATTTATCTTAGGGTTATGCTTTCATGTAAATGAACCCTATAATGCCAATGTTAGAATATATTTTTCGATTTTTAACAACAACAAGTATCTATAACATACCTCCAAGTCATGTAAAATTGAAGCTTTAACATCCTCTGAAACATCTCTTCTGAAATCACGAGTTAATAGGAATTCGAAAATGTGCAATCTGCCCTAAGAAACTATGAAATTATGCATCATTCTCTCCAACATCATCTCCACAAACAATTCTAACATGCAATGTTTGTCCAACTGCTAGACGATCCAAGTAACGACACCTTGATGGTCCTCTACGTCCCTTACCTGATGAAGATCCAACATCTGTTACATCATCACTATGTTGTATAGGTGACTCGTGCAGCTCTGATTGAGTTCCAACAACACAATCGTTTGTTCGTGGTTCCATCTAAATCACAATTAAATATAAAAAAATAAATCACATACAACCAAAGTGTTATGAAGTTGAAGTATTCAAATGAAAGTCTAATGCTAGTATTTTACCATTGATTTACTTCCTGTTAGAGGTGCAGTCAACATGGAATGAGTACGACGTTCAAATCGATGTCCCACATGCATTATATTGTTTATAAAATAACAACAAACTATCTAAAAAAGAAATATATTCAAATGAAAATTTTAAACTATCAAATTACTGTTGAAGTGGTTCCTGCTATAGGAGTAACTGGTATAGAGTGAACACGACGTTCGGATCGTGATCTCATCTGCATTATGGTTTAAGACAATTTTTTTAAATCAATTACAATTTTATATTGTTAACAAATGTAAATTTCAAAGAAATAACATAATTTACCATTACCAACACTATTACAATTAAGGGTTTGGTTGACATTTCCAAACATCTGCTAAAGATGATGTAAACGTCGATCAAGAGTATAGTCGACGTTAATAATCGTCCAGAGCATATGTTGGCTTAGCCTCGTCGGTAGAGTTCTATCTCGACATTTGAGACAACGTCTACAAAGCTAACTATAGCCCAACATTTAATAACGTCATCATAAGTAACACTTAGACGACATTTTTACGCACTTAATCCGACGTTTACAAACGTTGACATTGGAATTACTTGGACAATATTTTTAGTGTGCATAAGTTGGCATTATTCGACCAACATATGAATTATTCGACCAACAATTATTTTCAATCTCGCTAGGCATCCACAATCACAATCGACCAACATTTATTTTCAATCTCTCTAGGCATCCGCAATCACAAACTAGTACATTGCACAACCGAACATTATACTATATGTAATTCTAGGTAACATTTTCAAAATGAAATATTACTAAAAGTTGAAAGTTCAAAAATACATTCAAAAAGTTATATTATTGGAATTAGACCTTCTACAAAGCAAAAATACATGGATACATTCCCCAAAAAAATAATGTTCTTGGCAAAAGATCGATTTTCGTTTAAGAATCATCTTCTGTTTCTGCATCAAGATCAACAAATCCATCTTGACGTACAAATCTTGACCTTGCTTGAGAAGCATATGTATCTGCTCAAGAAAAGAAGGTAACGAAATAAGGAAACTATTGGTTAGAAAAGAAGTCATAAAGTAAATATAAACATATTTATTAATTGAATACCATAAAATGTTGGTTGAGAAGGCAACGATGGTGTTCCATCAGATAACTTAAAGTATGCCATCACCCTAGCCGTTATTTGATCATGTAATTCTTCTTTTCTCATCTCCTCAACAGCCTTCATTTTTGCATTGATCTCACCTCCATTTTCTCTCGAATTCTTGGCGAAGTTCTTCGAGAAGTTCTTGACGAATTTCTTGACGAATTTCTTCCCTCCTTTTATCATTCTCGGCCTCCATTTTGTGCTGAAGCTCTACAAATTTTTGGCCAATTTCATTCTCTGAAATAGATGCAGACCTTCGACGACCTCTCCCATTAGGTACGTGTCCATATCCCCTACCAATGAGACCATCGTATCGTCCTTCATTGTGCAATACAACATTAACTATTTCAGCATTCGTAATGCACCTTCCTTCTGCATTAGCATCATCACGCGTGTCCTTCATTCTAATATACAAATAACACATTATTAATTATAAATTTAATGTAGCTATCGAATAAAAGAAGAAATTATTAAATAAAGGACCAATGCAACATACATATGTCTGCCTTGCTTCAGGTGTTGACCAATACCCATGTCTTCGAGCAAGAGGGTCTAGTGGTACATTTCCCTCCTCGTCAACACTGAACTTTGTCCTTAAGAATAATAGTATCTCTCCACATGATTGACCCTCAAGTTCCGTATGAGACTAAATAATTAGAAGATGTGTCAAATGGTTAAAAAATCTAAAGAAAATAAATCAAAACTAAATTGCCTCTTACAATCTCATTCTTCATGACAACATATGACTTGGACCCTGTAGTTGAGAGGTTCCTTACATATGTAATATGTGTATCCTTATTCGTCTGACATTTCTCCTAAAATAGTCTTAATTAATAAAATGACATTAAAAAACAAGCAAATTGTTAAGTACATGCTTACTTGATGTTTCGGTTGTTTCCATACTTCAACCATGGCACTCCAACGCTCAATTGACACATTTATTGGTTTTGCTGCATCTCCAACTTTCTCCCATTCCTTCTTTAAGTTATGTCGATGTTCTTTAAGGTGTTTTGCTAAACGACGGTTCACCGCTTCTTTAACCCTCACATCAGAGTCGAAATCAACGATATTGACGAAGTTCTATTAAAAAAATAATTATCAGTCAAGAATCTATTGTGAAATCTTAAAGAATAATATTTATATACCTTGATTCTTTCACGTGCGGGCCGAAGATCTGCATCTGTTAGACATCTAAAATTTGGTACTAGTGGAACATCCTCCCTCGCAGCTATGCTACAAATCAATTGTAGAGCGCTCGCTTGCTCGGCATCTAGGGGTCTTCCTTCATCTAAGTCGATTATTATAATAGGTCTATGTTATGTTACTGTTGCATGCTTGACCAATGTTATGCCTCTTGACTTTCTCCTACGACGTATTGTATTTAATTTAACACAACTAATTAAATATTCAATTCAATTAATAAAATTTTAATACTGAAATAATTACCTGTTGGAGGATGACGCTCGAATACTTGTGGAGGTATTGCTTGCGAGTCTAATGGAGTACCATTCTGTGTCTGTCTTGGTATGGCCTGTGATTGTGGACTCAGAAGTGCATTCGATTGCAAACGACTACTTCGGTTCCCGTGTATGAAAGGTTGACACTCAGATACTTGTGGAGGTGTTGGTTGTAAATCCAATGGAGTACTAGTCTGTGTTTGTCTCGGTATGGCATGTGATTGTGGACTCAAAAGTGCAGTCGGTTGCGAGCGACTGCTCCAGTTCCTGCAGGTGAGAGTACACTCAGATACTTGTGGAGGTGTTGGTTGTGCATAAGTTTGACTTCTTAGTTGCTTGCAAACTCCTGATTCAGGTTGAGTACCTTGACCATCCATTTTCCTCTTACTCTTTCCAAATGTTAATGGTCCAACCATACAAATTATAAACCCGATCACCTGTAGGAGATGACTGTCCATCTTCTTCACATTAGTAATAAGAAAACTTAGAAGAAATATGAACTAGAGTCAAGAAGTTATACAACCACCATATCTTTCTGTTGGTTTATATGCAAATGCTCATTATGCATAATAATAATAAAACATGGGTTTTTATGCAACATTCACACATTTCCATGGTTTTATAAGCAACAATCATATGTTTCTTTGGTTTTATATGCAACATTCACGTTGCTTAATGATTAATGACTATATACAGAAAGAATTACATGATAGAGTTTGGAAGTGGTATAAAGTTAAAATATAACAGACTCGACATACAGAAATATAATGTTATCTACAGGGTAATTTGAAAGATAACTATGTGAAAACTAAATTGTTTTGACAACGATTTAGGTGTATAGTTATCAGTAAATACCTTTCCAAAAAACTAGATAAAGCTAAAATCAGATTACGCACAACAGGTCTTACAAGAATTTCTAATAAGACATGGATACCTTACGCAATCTGTAATTAACCTTATCTTAGAATTTCAATGGTAGAGATTTATATAAAAAATTAACAATAAAAATGAAGAACAACACATCTTACTTAAAACAAACAAAGAAACAACAATAAGACATTGACGAAAAGATGCCTCAAATTCATATCTAACCCTAGAAACTCATATCATTTATACTTTATACATATTTACAAAGAAACGACAATATCCTTTATAAGCTATATATTTCAACTTTTTCTAAACCTAGAAGACAATATCTATTCGAATCTTACCTCCCATGTCCTGAATAGATACCAAAAAATGCCATTGATAAGGATTTAATGAGTGGACGAAGAATAAATGTCACAGTCCTTGGAGGAAGAAGAGTACACACTGCAGTTGGAAGACGAGGGGTAGATACGAGGAGTCGTCGGGTCGGAGGGCAATACAAAATAAAGGGTTTCTAATTTTAGGTGGTTTTAAGCGGGAATAGGAAACGACATTGGCGGGTTCCGAAATTTTTTTGGGAAATATGTTTGGACGTTTAAGTACAAAACGTTGACCACGATTTGCTATTGGTCGACGTTAGTATTTAAATGTCGATAGATGATTACTGTGTCGACATTAGTGTTAACGTCTATAGAAAACAAATCAAGCTAGACGTTTTAAGCACAACAAGGTCGACTAAAGTACATATTGTTGTAGTGCCATTTACAATTATATTTGGTCCACCATTAAGAATATCCACATCTATATAATTTTGTATGCATGATGCATCAACGTCACGTATATTATCTTGGTAGGCGTCCATGTCTGTAATGATTTCTTCATTTTGGATATCATAGAAATCTCTAGGCATTATTCGTACAGGTATAATCTATCCACATGCCTCATTGTCATCTACATAGAAAATTTGTTCCACCTGACTTGCTAATGCAAAAGGTTCCTCTGTAGCCAAACGAGCACTTTTCTTTAGACTTACAAATCCATTTTTTATCCTTGCGATAACCCATACCTTCATTGTACCTATCAAACCAATCACATTTAAATAATACCACTCTGTGGTCATGTGTGAAGCTAACCTCAATAATATCTATAATTTCACCATAATAGCCATCCAATCCAGACTCGAGAGCTGATTTAACAATCACACCACTCATTTGATTCGTTTTATTGATATCAATTGATTTCTTTCTAAATCGGAACCCATTTACAATATATCCTTAATGTGAGTGAACATGTGAATATGGACTTCGTGATATTATTTCCAATTCCGTAGTCCATCTTGGATCACCATTTTTTTAAATTGCTCAATTTGCACTTGAAACCAAAGAAGGAATACATATATGTCATCTATTTCCACTGATATCTGTCTATACTCTTCCGAAGAATTGGATTTGCCATCCAAAAGGGATTGGCGGCGCAGCTTGTTGCCCGTCTCCCAACAGTTTCTTTGTAATTTAACTATTTTAAAATTTTCTAGCTATATGGTATTAAGATATAGTAATGTGCAAGGTATCTCTCTCTTTGGGACAAATCATGTCTTATAGTACCTGATATTGGTCTTCCATTTGCAGAAAAAATTGAGAGGCATCCTTCTCTAACTTCATGCGTACCACCATCAAAATTTCTTTCCATACGATTAAAGCGATTATTTGTACCATCCATGTACATCGTACAAAAATTGATACATTCTTCATAAGTATCCTTCTACGATTGAACCTTCTGGAGAAGCCTTATTGATGACATATCCTTTAAGTTTTTTTAGACATCGTTCAATGGGGTACATCCATCTATATTGCACCGGACCATCTATTCTTGCCTCTCTCGCTAAGTGCATAGTCAAGTGCACCATTACATAAAAAAATAATGGTGGAAATATTTGTTCCATCTTACATAGGGTCACTATGATATTGTATTCCCATCCATATAGTGCAGATGGATCAAATACCTTACTACAGACAGCTTTAAACTATTGGCTCAACTCTGTTAAGGGATGCACAAGATCTGAAGAAAGCACTCCACGGATGGCTAAGGGTAAGAAAACTTGCATGTACACATGGTGATCATGCTTAAGTCCCGATATCTTTTTCTCTCCTATGTTCACACATCTGGAAAGTTGAGAAGAGTAGCCGTATGGTACCTTGATGTTAGCTAAGAAAGATAGTATCTTCATGCGAGCATCTGAGGATAATGTATACAATGCTCCAGGTAACATCACTCTCCCATCGTTCAACTCTACCGGTTGTAATTCCTTTCTTATATTTAACTGTTGTAAGTCCCTCCTAGATTTCAAAGTATCTTTTGCATTTCCAGATAAACCCAAGATTCCAAGTATTTTCTCCATCACATTTTTCTTAATATGCATGACGTCGAGATTATGATGGATCTGTAAATATTTCCAATAAGGTAACTTTTGAAAAAATATACTTTGTTTCCTCCAACCACCACTCAACTTTTTCTTGAAAAGGCGACCTAGACGAATATGTCCAATGTCATCTTGTTGATGCAACACCTCGCATCCAGAAACACGCATGAAGTCAAATGTTGGACCTGATGATGCTCCGTCAAATTTATCCTTATATTGACTTCTACACCATCCATGTTTAACTGGAAGGAATCGACAGTGACCCAAGTAGCAACGCTTTCCACTGTTATTCAACCAAGTACTGTGTGTTTTGTTCATACATACTGGACATGCAAGTTTACCATTGGTACTCCACCCTGATAAATTTGCATAGGCTGGAAAGTCGTTAATGGTCCATAATAACATTGCGCGCATTGTGAACTTCTCTTTTTTGTGTGCATCATATGTCGGCACTCCATCATACCCACAACAACTTCAACTCATCAATCAAAGGCTGCATATATAAATCTATTGCATTTCCCGGTCCTTTTGGACCTGGTACTAACATTGAGAGCATCATAAAGGACGACTTCATACACATCCACGGCGACAAGTTATAAGTTACAATTACGACTGGCCAAATTGTATAACTAACATTCATGTTTGCATATGGATTGAAACCATCACTTGAGAGACCAAGCCTGACATTTCTAGATTCTACTGCAAAATTCGGAAAATTCTCATCAAACTGTATCCACTCTTCAGAATATGAAGGATGACGCATTAATCCATTAGGATCAGTCACCTTTTCTCTTTATGCCATGACATCCATTTAGCTGTCTTAGATGACATGAAAAGACGTTGTAGTCTAGGGACCAATGGAAAACATCTAAGTACTTTCTCTGCTCTTCTTTTTAAATTATTAGAGACACTTGCATTTTCTTTGTACCTCGAAAAATTACATTCAGGACAACTAGTAAGCTCTTGATGTTCTTTCCAAAATAGAATGCAATCATTACAACATGCATCTATTTTCTCTGACTTTAATCCCAATGATCGAAGACGTTTTTTTGCGTTATACCAATTAGTTGGATAACCTTCAGGATTATTCAGCACTTGACCGATAAACTCCAGCAATTCCTCAATCATTGCCTTAGTACAATAATGCATCACTTTCAACTTAAAGATGGTAAATAAGAACTCCAATCTAGATACTTTAGATCCTGGAGAAATAGGCTCCTATGCTTCTCTTAAATTTGTATAAAACTGACTCTCATCAATCTCCAATTGGTCTTGAATGGGAACGGGCATGGGAGTACATTGTGCCTCCCATAACATCTCCACAATTGGACCATTTTGGGCAACTTGATGTGATGAACTTCTAACATCTTCACCATGTGCACTCCAAATCTCGTAATGTTGTCAGAACCCTTCGCATATTAAATGATCGTAGACAACTTCATATTTGTAAGAATGTGTATTCTTACACTTTATGCAATGACATAAAATTTTTTCTCCATCGATTCCAATTATATAAGAGAATCTATCATCATGAAAAGCCCATTCAAGAAACTATTTTACCCCTCTATTGTATTCAACGACATCCACGAAACTCACGTGCATCCATGACTTATCCATTTTCAGATCCTATAATAGCATACAACAAATCAAAAGCAATCAATATTATTATATCAATATTATGCACTATAGATAGCTAAGTGGATATATCTGTTAACTTTAATCCATGAGGCTTTTTTCATACTATCCAACTTCAAATAATTTTTGACACTTGACAAAAAAGTAAAAAAATGACTCTACTGGAGCAACCTATGATAGGAAATCCGACATGACTATTTACGATTCCTCCAACAAAAGCAAACTATGATACAATATAATAACAATTCCATCAACATACAAATTAATTCCACTACTTAACTTGCAGGTTGAAGTCCACGACTCCTTTGGACATCTATACAGAAGATACACTATATGAGCAACTCCAAACTCGGATATAGATTATTGAAAAAGACTTTAGAACCATCCCTATCAATAAAGAATTAACCACTTACTAAATAGCAGACTTCTATTTGCTAGTAATTAGATCATTTGTAGACTTCTTATAAATGCAATCAACATGAAGCAGTAGGGATATGAACGTTAAACCCAACTTTAAACTTTCCATTCTAGTAAAATTACACCAAACCATTGATAAATCATTAATAGCCATTAAATTTATAATGCATGCTTTCATTACAGCAAGCCGAAACCATAGAAATTCCATAATGGACTATAACACTAATATTGACTAAAGGGCAAATTAGAATTAAAATCATGAAAATACCTGAAACATTTAAGCAATGAAAATTCATAAATAATGGAGTAAAAAATATAAGATTTAAAATCAAATAGCTTATGATTTCATAGCATACTAGACTACAGAATATAAACTCGGCTATAATTTCAAGCTAATGACATGCATGGACCCCATTTAACACAAATCCTTGCATAAGATTATATTGACATAATACAATACAAAGCAAATAACATGAAATCGAGAGCCTGGGTATTGTAAGAATCACTTATTACAGTTGTCACCTTTGGTTAAAAACTTAAGATTCAAATCATAACATTTTGTCGAAAGACATTTGAATCATAACATTTTTATCGAAAGACATCTAAATATTTTTATCATATTGCATGTATTTTACATGCATCTGTATGTCTAATATTACTCAATTTTAAGGATTACATATTTCCATCGAGAATAGCAGTAAACCCAACACCTATATATAGCCACATCAAAAATTATTAGTGCAGATAGTCCATCACTATCCAGTAGTCAAGAAGCTCGGGAAGAACATGATTACAACCCAAAAACTCGATGAAAAGTCTTGTTCTTCTATATAATGTATTTAGTAGTTGCCAAAATTAATACAAGAATAAAGATAAAAAAATATTCCTACATCTTTCTATCTAAACATTCTAAATAACGAGGGTACATACTAATTTCCAACAATCACAAACCAGCATTACATACTCAGAAATATCTTGGATCTCGTATACAAATAGTCTGTGCAGTGGTTGCATAGAGAAACTACTGTTGAGCATTGTAAACAAATATATATATATATTTTGAATACTAATCCTATGAATAAAAAAAAGAATAATGCAAGAAATTATAAAAAACTCCTAACCACGTTCCAGTCTTATGAACTTGATAAATACCAAAACAAGCGTGCAAAGCTAGCGCTACTTACAATGATTTCAAGCAGATATGTCTGGAATCACAAATATCTCATAAAAATCGGAGATGTTGATCTTATAAACAAAAAGGCACAACCAAGGCAGAACTTGAAGGAGGCCCTCCTTGCCAAATGATAGCAGGCTTTTCGATGACGGAAAAGGTGTCGACCTAGGCTTCTTCTGATAATGGAAAAGGTCCCGGCACAAGCTTCTCCCGATAATGGAAAAGGTGTTGTTTGAGGATGGGAGGGCGCAATAGAGAGGGGGATGGAGATGGAAGGACGAGAGGATGGATTTGTTGAAACGGCACGAAGTCCGGAGGAGGGATATGGAAACCAATCGTGGCTTTTCAGGAAACGAATTAAAGGCAGAGGCAAATCGCGCCGTTTCCAATTTATTATCATTTGCAACGTTTGGTATGGATGACACAAATAGGACATCAAAAGCAACATGTTTAAAATAAATGTTGCAAATTTACAATTTTTTGCAAACATTTATCTTGACGTGTTACTAATATTAATCTAATGCAACACTTGTGTTGTTACAAATAGATGACTATTGGACACATTTTATTACAAAAGTTGCTATTATCTGTTGCAAATGAGCTTTTTTCCTGTAGTGTTTTTAACATAAGCATTAATTAATTCATAATTAATTAAATAGGTAGGGAGTTGAATTATTTAAAATTTTAAGCATCAATCCGTACCTGACGTGTCAATTTGACGAGCCATGATTTGGATTGCATGATATTAAATACACAATTATTGCATGTATGGGGATCATTATTGAATGTGTGGAAGGATTATTGAGGGATCATTATTGTATAAGGGATAGTTATTGCATGTACGAGGGATCATTATTGCATAAAGGAACATTACTACATGAGGGATTATTGTTGCATGCAACGATTAATGATAGAGGCACACATCAATATCCGAATCGGCACCTTAGGTGCCTATTTAGGGAGTATGTTTCTCCAAATCGGCACATGAGATTTGATTCTCCAAATAGGCACTTGAGGTGTCGATTGATGCCCGAAATTTTAAATAACTCAACTCCCTGTATATTTAATTAATCACAAATTAATTAATGATTATTTAAAAAAATCTCCTAACTCGTGACTATTCTATAACCATCTCTCCAAATAAAATTACACAAAAGAAATATGAGGAAGAATAAAAAAACTCAAGGTTTGAAAAACCGGACCGGACCGGCCGGTCGGACCGGTTGGACCGGGAACCAGCCCCGACCCGGTCGGTTCGGCCGGTTTAGGTAATTAATTTTTAAAAAAAAAAGAAAATAAAAAAACCGGGTCAGACCGGCGGTTGGACCGGGTTGACCCGGGCGGTTGGACCGGGTTGACCCGGATTGACCCAGATTTGATAGTTTAGTATATTTTTAAAAAATAAAGGTTTAAATAATGAAATGATAGGGTTTTTATCGCTTGTACCCTTCTTAAATTCTACAATTTCAGTTACGTCCCTCTCTTTTTTGGAATATAACTTGTGCCACTACTTTTTTGGGGTAATTTTCTAAAAGCAACTATAAATAAATTATTACAATATTATATCCATATATAATACTAGAAAATGTGACTACCTTTGTAGAGTTTTATTCAAAATAGACAATCATGCTTTTTTATTAAAAGATTTGACATTTTAAATGATTATTTCATTGATATATATATATATATATTTACATATATCTACCGGTTTTATCGGTTCAAAAACCGGTCCGACCAGTCCGACCAGTAAATTAAGCCCGGTCCGGTTTTTTCCGAGTTGATATGAATGATGACGTCATGCTGACATCATCACCGGTCCGACCGGTTTGGACCGACGGTCCGACCCGGTTGGACCAAACCGAAGACTAACCGGTTCAATATCCGGTCCGGTTTTTAAAACCTTGAAAAAACTCCTCGTGTTCTTCGGATTAGATCCGCTGCAGTTGTATCCGGTGCTGTAACGCAGGGAGCCGTGGGATCACCACCGTTGATCAGAGGCTCCCCTGAGTTACAACAGAGCTTCCGCACCCCGTGTTATTTTCATGGCATCATACGATTCATTAAAATTCCCATATTTGTAATTTTACATTACTATGAAAAATTCTTTTGCACCGCATCTTGCCTTGTATATCTCCTTCCTTCACGGGCACCCGCTCCCCAAACAACCATGCAGGAGGCATGCATACTCTAAACATAGATCCAACCCCCCACCGACCACCACATTCAAACTCCCCAAACAAAAGATCACCTTCTCCTCCACTCTGTCGTCTTCTTCTTCTCCGTCCCCCTTCCTTGCAGTTCTCCTCCTTTTGCACCCATATCAACATCATCATCATCATCGTCATCTCTCAGTGCAAGCAATTACAATGACCACACCCGACACCCCAATCAACATGACTGCAAGCAGCGATGGCGCTGCCCTCGCAGCCCTCATCAATCCCGCCACCACGGCTGGGGCCGCACGGCCGACCCCCACGAGCCCCCACGCCTTCATCGTGTGCTACTCCCCGACCATGATCACAACCAGCGGCCTCTGGCAGAGGGACAACCCCCTTGACTACTCCCTTCCTCTATTCGTTCTCCAGACCATTCTCATTGTCACCGTCACCCGCCTCCTCCACTCCCTCCTCTCGCGCCTCCGCCAGCCTCGCTTCGTCGCCGAAGTCCTCGGTGGCATCGTCCTCGGCCCCTCAATCATGGGCAAGATCCCCAATTACATTGACAGCATCTTCCCCACCAGGAGCATGGCCGTGCTCGAGACCATGGCAACCCTTGGGCTCGTTCACTTCATCTTTCTCGTGGGCCTACAGGTCACCCTCCCGACGTCCTAATTTTTCTGCGGTAATATTACATTTTAACTTTCTTTTTACTGTAGTTGAGATTTCTGCTTCCAATTCTAGGTTGACTTGGAGACGGTGAGGAGGGCAGGGGTGAAGGCGTGGTTGGTAACCCTAGCAGGGGTAACGGTGCCATTTCTGGTGGAGTTGTCGGCGTTCAAGGTGATGGGAGGTGACATACGGAGGAAGTCGTATGCCGACTCGTATCTAATATTCATAGGGGTGTCTATTACGATCACGGACTACCCCGTTCTAGCGAGAATACTGGCAGAGCTGAAACTGCTACACACAGAGACTGGGAAAGTGGCAATGTCGTCCGCGATACTCAACGGAGGGATCGCGTGGATGCTGCTATCGGTCGCCATCGCGCTCTCCGGCCAGCACAGGTATTTATACCTTGAGATATATTCCGTCACGTATAAGTCATCAGTCATTTGTTCGCCGGAATCATGAGGACCTGAGCGTCTGATTTAAGATGCATTCACGGGCATCTACCACTACAAAGAAAACAAGCTATAACTACGTAACTATGCTTACATATGTGGGGTTTGTGACCACAGAATTGAGCTATGACCACAATATATCATGGCCTGTAGTTGTAGTTAAAATCTCGTCGTGAGAGTTCTCTAACCAAGAATATGTCGTAGCACTACAACTAACCATAAAAGTTTTTGTAGCCACAGTTCTTGCATAAATGTCCTCCTTACATCTTTGAAGACTTTGACTATATAATTGTAGCTACGGAAAATTAGTAGTCACGCAATCATCGTGGCCATAAGTTTCCATATCCACATTCTGTCACCACAACTCGTGTTTCTTGTAGTGTATAGGAAAGAAATTATCTAAACAACCAATATTGAAGAAAGACAAAGTTATGTTACTTGGGTCCGATTTAACTAACATTGTATTCACTCGAAAATAAATCTCTTATAGTTACTAATTATCCAGCTTTTGGTATTAGGAATTTCGTCCCTACAAGATCAACAAATGTTTTGGCAACAAATTTTTAAAATACGTTGAATATACAGTGTATAACTACTGTGTCGTTCAAGATAATATTATTAATTAGTAAATAAAGAAAGTAGATACGAAATTATATAAAAAATTTAGAGAAACATTTAATATGATGACAATCTGTGACATTTGATTATATAATCGTGGCGAATTACGCGATCATAGCAAAATTAACAATCTGTTGCTAAAACTTTTCACTGCTACAATTTGTTGTTAATACGATACTTTGTTGTAGTGTTTAAAAGCCAGACAAAAGGGTAACTTGTTAATTAAATGAGTATATCATTCCTGTCTAAAATGTGTATCATGTTTGAGGAAATATGTACCGCCAAAAGATTTAATGTCGAAGTTTCAAGGAAAGAAGGCACATCATATATAAATAGTATGTTTTGAAACTCAATAGAATATTGAGGTCTTTTAGTTAACTTACAGAGGTTGGAGTCACAGTTGTGTAGAGGGGTGTCAATTTGACTTCGTATCTATATATTAAGTATTCAATTCGAACCTCTTTCTTTTAAGGAACTAATATCCGTACCAATTTTTAATTGATTTGAATTTAGAAGTTACCATCCATGTATATGTTCAGATCTGGGATTTTCTTGTGGTTATTCAAACAATTCAAAACATGAATAACATGAATATATATATATATATATATATATATATATATATATAGAGAGAGAGAGAGAGAGAGAGAGAGAGAGAGAGAGAGAGAGAGAGAACCAGGAAGCTGCTCCACGGAGCAGCCAAGCTGGCTGCTGCGTGGGGCAGTTTCCCCCCTTTTTTTATTTTTTTTTGAATTTTTTTATGTTTATTCATATATATATATATATATCCCTTCTACATGTCATTCAAATTTCGTGAGAAACGGAGACTCCTATGCCCTCCATCTAGAACAGGTACTTTACAGCAAATTTCAGGCCGTTAAATTTTACCTGTTCTAGATGGAGGGCATAGGAGTCTCCGTTTCTCACGAAATTTGAATGACATGTAGGAGGTATATATAGATGAATAAACATAAAAAAAATTTCAAAAAAAAAAATAAAAAAGGGGGGGGGGGACTGCCCCACGCAGCAGCCAGCTTGGCTGCTCCGTGTAGCAGCTTCCCTTTTCACACACACACACACACACACACACACACACACACACACACACACACACACACACACACACACACACACACACACACACACACACACACACACACACACACACACACACACACACACACACACACACATATATATATATATATTCATGCATGCATATTGATGGATCAAGGTACGCCACCAGCTCACGCACTAGAGAGAGATGGTTTGGGAAAAGTTGAGGTTGGGATAGAGAGAGGGCTCTCAACAACGATGCATGTATATTGATGATATTCCCCTCTTCTCGGGAGGGTTATTTATAGGCATGGTTTGACCTCGCATTGTTCGCCCTCGATGCCATGCCCATGGTGGTTACAGTCTTACACAAACACCTCGCGCAACTGCCTCGCACAACTGCCTCACACAACCATTTCACACGACCATCAACATCATGAAACGACCAACAACATTTTCTTTGGCCACATGATCATTCTTTGATTCATCAAACATCTCCCACTTGGCCAAAGTGATCAAAACATGTAGACTACCATTATATGTATAGAGTAACGTTGAGATATCATCAATGAGATTCATTATTCAGGAAAATCTCTTTCATGCATTCTTGTCTCATTGAATCAATATGTTTAATGTATGTGTTTGTTGTTATACCCTTGGTTAGAGAAACATCTAACATGCCATTCGTAGGTATGTAGGTTACCAATATTTTTTGGCTTACCATATATCTTGTATATAGTGGTAATAGATCTCAATTTGCTTAACTTTATAACTATGATCTCCACTATTTTTCAAGATTATTGTTGCTTGATTATCACAAAACAACTCAATTGGTCATTTGATCAATTTAAGATTTAATTTTTCCTGAAAGTGCTTAATCCAAATCGTATGATGGTATCCATGCTACATGAAATGTATTCTGCCTCATGTGTATGTCTTGATACATATCATTGTTTCCTACTATCTCAAGAAATGGTTGCTCCACCCAACATGAAAAGGTAACCCAATGTAAATTTCCTAGCAACCACATCCCTTCAAAAACAACATCGAAGTATCCTACTACCTCAAATGTTTCATCTTGATACATCGATTTTAGATGTGCAGTTCCTTTTAGATATTGAAATATCTTCTTTATAACTTTCCAAAGTGATGTTAGTTCCTTAGCAAACACTTATTGGAAGATTAAGTAAAAAGAAAAGAATTTTGATTTTAATTATTGACTATGAAAATGAAAACTAGACTCATCGATCAGGCTAGAAGTTATCAACATGCTCAAGTCTTGCTTCACTCTCACCCAAAATGAACTCAAAGTGTTTGGTACAAGCTCTCTTATTCTACAATATGTAATGAATATAACTTAGTGTTGATTATCGTACAAGATTTGTTGGATTATATGCCTTTGGGAACCCATTAATGTAATAAAAGTTATTATTTTATCATATCCATCTGAAATAATGATTGTGAATGTACTTACAGTCTAGTCCCCTTTGTGCAATTAGGATTATGTACCATGATCATATTGAATACCCTGCAGTTGGGAGGACACAACTGACATTAACATGTGATATTAAATAAAGGTCTTAAAATCTGAGAAAGAGACGACGATCTTTCTCTAAAGACCGATTTCCGACCGACTTCTAGATGCAGGTCCTCTGTATAGGAATAGAGATTCAGAAGTGTTAGAACAATCAAGTCAAAGAGTTGACTTGATGAGGTTGAGATAAACTAAGACCTGAATCGTAATTATCATGATCAGGCAGGCACACATCCTTTGACCGGAAATAGATATACATCTACACATCTGAGTGTGTACATTTGATAGGCTAATAATTGGTGACCTTGTTAGCCATGTGAGTCCGAGGAGAACCATTTCTACAATAAATGTTATTGTAATAATTAATATATCAATAGAAGTTACTAATTTATTTCACTTCCGTCTGATATTAAATGAATCAATACACTATAAGGTCCCTTAGTACAATTATAATTATGTACCATGACCATCTTGATAATCATACAATTGTTGATTTAATTGTTTAATCATAGAGGTTGATGCTTGGATGAATATATAAATAGTTAGATTGAGTACTCATCAAGCACTATCAAATGATTATTAAGAGATGATCTCCAATTTAAGAAGGAGATGACAATCTTTCTCTAATAGGCTGATATTTGATCGACCTCTTTATGCAAGTTCTCTATATATGAATAGAGATTTGAAGGTGTCAGACAAGCTAGGTCAAAGAGTTGACTTAACGAGATCGAGATAACCAAGTTCTATGTCAAATGCTGTCACGATATGGGCATGCATCCTCTGGCCGGAGACATCTGTATTGCTATATGTCTGAGTATGTACATTTGGCATACCGATAGGTTGATGGTCTAATCAAGGTCTATACACCGGCAAGCTGGTGTGCATACAAGGGCATATTAGGAATACGATCTCTCAAATGGATCATACATGTTCACTTGTGAATCAGAAGGCATGAGCTCACTCATGAGGTATTGGGATCAATCAAATTCCTTTCATAGTCGTCTTGCTTTATAAGCATGATAAGAATTTGTAGGTATGATATATGCTTTTGGAAAGTATATGATCGGTACCAACTCCCAATAACCTAATGAGAAAGTAAGTGATAAAACCCTGAAGATGACATTGTAAAATTGATCTATATCTTCAGGTTTATTCTAAATCTTCCAGCATGTAGGATGTACAGATATTAGGAATACCCGATGGTGATGTGATCAATAGACGATTGTATAACCATGGTGCTTCCATTCCGTGGGAGTGATGAAACATGTCTGGGTTTTAGTGACACCTCTCAGTAGAGAAGTAATCTAATCATTATCCAAATGTTGGTCATTGATCTAATGTGATTCATATGCAATGAGAAGATTATATTTATGGCTTTGATTTAATCAAATATCTATGAGAGGTTTTTCGAGATCTGGATTCGAAATATGATCTCAATATCCAAGTCACTGTACGTGGAATGTACAATCACCATGTCCTTATCTTCAAGTATCTGCTGAGAAAGTGTATTATTATTGAAAGAGTTCAAGAATAATTACATTGATGTAATGTATATCCAAGTATTGAGAAATAGACAATTAAATGAGATTTAACTATAATGAATAATGTGAATTTGATATTATATTATTTGATGCATGAGAATGATGATCCAGATAATTAAATATCATTTAATTATCATGGATATGAATAATGTGGATACTACAATCCATATTAATCATATATATAGCGAGAGCTATTTGTAAATAACATTTACAGTTTGAATGTTGATATGAATTGGATTCACATTGTACAATTAATTGAAAATGTAATTTATATTTTATTTTGGATTGTGAATATTATTCATAAATTCCAATGAGATGATTGAAATTGTCACAGAATAATTTCAAATTTTTTTATGAAATAATTTACAGCAAAAAGTTGTTGCAAATCTTGACAGATTATGTGAGATACCATACCTCACATAATTAGAAAAGGAAAGCACCTTCCTTATGAGGAGGGTGGATGGCCACCATTGAGTCCTAATTCAAGTGTAACAGTCCATTCCTCATTGGGAAGGAGCTTTGCCTCTTTCTTATTCCTTTGATTTGATTGAATAAATTTATATTGACAATTATTTAGTATATTTAATTTAATTAATTATTATATTTTTTACAACAAAATCTTGGCCATTGAAAGAAAAACAAATCAATCTCTACCATTGAGTATGTGTTGTCCATGGATTGAGATCCATGAACTCCTAAAATATTATAAAAGAAGAGGCAACCTTAGCTCTTCTTTTTTTTACACACAACAATTGGAAGTGCTCTCTCCCTCTCGCATTTTCATACATGCCTCCCCTTCTCTCCTTCAAGAGTGGTTGTCCACCTCTTGCCATAGAGAAGATCATCATCGCCGCTACGTCCTCGTGACGCCGCTTCGACTACTCATGGATCTTCATCTTCCTCGATTTCTCTAGTGAATGAAGAAGACCTCATATTTCGTGTGACAAAATTTGGAGATCCATCTCTTGGATCGACATCTTGGATTGTGAGAAGGACATGTTTCATCAATATGCTCGCAAGTGTCTTCTCTATCAGATCGGACTTGAGACAGGCGGTCTCTTCCACACTTCAAGAGGTATTCCTACATCTTCCTTTTGGTTTAGATGAAATGATCCGAGAAATATTCTTGGACCATGTGGTTTCATCATTTTAAATTTTTTAATTTCCGTTACACCGTGCCACTAGTGCTACTAGTCACTACCAATTGCATATGATGCGATCTTCACACTTTCGTGATGTACTTAAGGTTATTTTCATAACTTTCAAGTGGTATCAAAGTATTGTTCATGTCTTAGATATGATCTGAAATCCTAGGCCACCAAGATTTATGTTTTGGATGCGCAAGAATCATTATTTTTGCATAGGATGTAAGGTTCGAATGATTTTTCGCTAAAATAAAAACCTACTTGTTATGTACTTCTTGGACATATTTTTTGGTTATTAAATCAATTTAGAATATCTAAATATGTTCCAAAAATAGTAACATTTTATTGGTACCGAAAGTACATGAATATGACTCGAATAGTTCCTGCCATGTAAAATTATTTTTGTACATATTGGCAGATCTGTAAAAAAATTAATTTTGCTTATTATTTTTCCATCATAAAATATGAAATAAACACTTGGATTAACTAGATATCAAAATAGCAAATCACTTGAATTTATTTTGCACGATTCTGACTTCTTTTATCCTAGATATTTTGTATTTAGTGGAGATGGGTGAGAAGATGATTAGATCATCAAATCTCTTTGCTTAACATGTTTGTTATTCAATGGAAATCATCAAAATTATGAATTTGCCTTGATTAATTATGATGCCTAATAATTATGAAAATAATTGATTACGCATCATTGGCCATTGAATGAATGTTTCATGAAAACCCTAGTTTATCCTACAATAGTTGTAGGACAACTTTTACTTGCATGTGGTTGCTTGATATTCTTAGAATTTTTAGGATCTCAAAACTATTTTAATATGCATAATATTTTTGATAGATTATTACATAGAATAATACTGGTCATCAAAGTTGATCGATAGAATCACAATTACATTGGCAATATTTTTGTATTGTTCTCAATCGAAATGGTGGAGGTGTCTAGTTCGGGTATGCTGGCTTAATTGTGCCTTGTATGACAAGGAAATGCTCTCTCCCAACATACTCGAGTGTAGTGATCGGATTCGTTCTTGAGGAAAGAATAATATGAGTAAGTCAAGCCGTACTCTAATTATTAAAATACAAAATTAGTGCGTACTTATGAGGGTGTATACTATATAGTAATATCAAGCAAACCCTAATTATTTTGTTCATTGATTGAATTGAATTGATAATTGATTTAATATGATTAAATTAATTAATCTAATTATGAATAGAGTTGTATTTCCTTTAGAAGAATTAATTATGTGAATATGATTCATAATAACTAATTAAAATTTGAACATGATACGAAGGATCACATAAGTGACATCCATGGTATCCCGTCAAGGTAAAGGATTCCGTTGCCATGGATTTGTATGAGATCCTATCCGAAGTGACAACTCCTGCATACAAGCGCACATGGATCGAGCTCTTTTCTTCTAGAAAGAGTAAGGTTGTATGCGTAATGACCCCAATATCGAGTCCTCATATTATTGGGGTGATATTGGATTGCGTATAATGAGTTCTAATCTTGTTGGCAATTGGTTCAATTGACGATGGGTAAACATCACCTTAGGGGTGATGGGCCTGGGTGTTAAAGACTAAATTGGGAAATGCAAGTTGGACTTGTAAGGTAGAATATGCTCCTGCTTCTTTTTGTCCTAGTTACAAGTTCTTGTTATTTGGATGTAACAAAGGTAAAAGTACATGCTAGTTCTTGCTAGAGATATAGTGGTAAGTATATCTCTTACTTAAAAAGTGATTAAGGGAATGAGCTTTCAGAGTTGAAAAAGTAAGACTAATTTGATTAAAAATCCTTAATCAAAGAATTTAAAATTGAATATATAATTATTTATATATTATAATATAGTGTATTCTTAATTTTAGATAATGAAGTCCATGAACCCTCTCACTAGGCTTCTGGAGGTCAACCCAGTTGATCGGGCCAAATTACTCAGATTGGATCCGTAATTTAGATCTTGTTCTTTCTGCAGATCACATATCTTATGTGATGTCTAAGGACAAGCATGCAAACCCAAAGACACCATAAGAAATCAAGTACAATGAAGAATATGATGAAGATCATACATTGTCCAGATGTTATATTCGGGGATCTCTCTCTAATGTGCTTCAGAAGCAAACATGCAGAGATGGATAATTGCCAGGATATAACGTTGACTCTCAAGGAGATGTTTGGTGATGTCAACCGCACTCAGCGTTATAAGATTATGAACGATCTTATTCACTGCAAAATGCAGAAAGAGACTTCATTTAGAGAACATATACTTAAAATGTTTGGGTACCTCTATAAACTGAAAACTCTCGGGGCTCAGATGGATGTAGATATGCAGTCCGATTTCATTCCGTTGTCTCTACCCAAGTCTTTAAATAACTTTGTGGTATCATTCCACATAAACAAGATGAATTGGTTTAATGCTAAGTTAATGGCTTCATTAAAGTATGTAGAAGACGTAATTAAGAAAGATAATCCCATTGACAGTACAATGGTTGCATAGGTCAAAGGGAAGTCCGGGCGGAAGCGAGGATCTCGGAAGGGCCCGCCTAGAAGAGAAAGAAGAAGAGTCAAGGTGTTGGCTCATCTTCTAATTCTTCTGCATGGTGGCATCAAAGAAGGTCAATGTTTGCCATCATTGCAAGAAGCCGGGGCACTAGAAGCGTATTAGTCCAAAGTTCCTCAAATTTGCAGATAAAGGTAAAGCCCTAGTAGGTATAAAATGTACTTTCATCATTGAAATCAATTTTCTCATAGGATGACAAGGTAGTTGGATCATCAATTCCGATGCTTATGTTCATGTATGCAATTTGTTGCATCTATTTCAGGAATCTAAGAATATCGATGAAGGGGAGATAGTCATCCATATGAGATCTGATGTAGTTGTTGTAGCAGTCGTCGTCGGTACCTGCAGACTATCACTATCTAGTGGAAGAGACCTAGTACTTAAAGAATATCTTTATGTTCCAGATGTCAGAAGGAACCTTATAATATGTATCTAAGTTAGTTATAAATGGATATCCATTTCTGTTATGTAATAAACTTGTTATAAATCATTATGATAAATATATCATGGATGGTGTTTTGACTTCTAGTGGACTTTATGAATTATAAATTGATGAAAATATCATGAATGTTACTGCCACTAATAAAAATCCTAAAAGAATCAGGGAGGATGGAAATCATACTAACATGATTTGGCATCAAAGCTTTGATCATTTATCTGTCGATAGGATCAATAGATTGATAAAGGATGGGCTCTTAAATTTTCTACAAGTCCAAACCTTACCTGCATGTGAACATTGTATCGTGGTAAAATGACTAGGATGCCTTTTAGTAACAAAGTTACAAGATGTGAGGGTATTCTTGACCTAATATATAGTAATGTATGTGTCCCTTCAGTACCGCGATCTGAAATGGATATTGATATTATTTATTATTTATTGATGACCATTCGTGTTACGGGCTTATCTTCCTAATACATCATAAATCTGAAACCTTTGAAAAGTTCAAAGAGTTCATGGCTTTGGTTGAGAACCAAATCGATAGTAAGATTAAATAGATTTGATATGACAGAGCTGGCGAGTACCTCTCAGATGAATTCAAGGAATACCTCAAAGAGAGAGGAATTGTCTCCATTCTCACTCCTCCTAGAACTTCCCAACTTAATGGTGTTGCTGAAAGATGCAACGTGACCATCACGGACATGGTCTGATCAATGATAAGTAAAGCACATTTACCTCTTAATTTTTGGAGATATACAACAGAGACTGCAATATATATATATATATCCTAAATAAGATTTCCAACAAATATGTATCTAGAACTCATTATGAGCTTTGGTATGATACCAAACCTAGTGTTAAACACTTAGGCCATGTTCGGTACGTGAGATAAACTCCTCTTTGGGGAGTTTACCCCCCTTAATCCATTCCTTATCTATCCTATGTGGGTCCCACTTTTTCCTTTTTCAAGATCAATTTTCTTTTATCAATTCCATCAAAAAATAATATATTATACCATCATATCATATAAAAATTATAAACTACTCCACTTCTACTCACTTTTCCAAACTTCAATACAATCACATCACAATAACTACTCACTTTCCCAACTTCAATACAATCATATCACAACAAATCCACACCACAACAAACCCGCCTCCAGTTCAACCCTTTATCCAAACACCAAAATACAAAAACGGGTTACTCTCTACCAGTTTAACTCACCCTATCTCGCGTACCAAACGCCCCCTTAAGGGTTTGGGGCTGCTTGGTCCATGCGAAGAATGTTGACGAAAGTAAGCTAGAATCTCGCACTAGAGAGTGCTACTTCATTTGATATGTTAAGGATGGTATTGGATGCTAACTTTATGACTTGGATGGTCTTCGTCTCTAGAGATGTAAAATTTCTGGAGGATGATTTCCCTAAGAGTCAAGACAAAATGAAGTAGAGGAGTTCGTTAAATCCCTTGAGGATACTGAGGTTCCTGAGTCAGAAATTGAAGAAGTAAATGAAGGTGTAACACATGTACCTCTTCGAAGGAGTTCAAGGGTGGTCGCACCACCTAAAAGGTACGGATTCCATGTGTTGTATGAAACTGACAATGATCCATCTTCATTTGATGAAGCACTCATGGATCATGACATAGATAGATGGATGCTAGCAATGAAGTCTGAAATA
>JAZKJV010009476.1:12500-147500 GCA_037367405.1 Ottelia alismoides | reverse complement strand
GCCTCCATCCAAACATGGTCGATTTAAAAAATCCTGCGGCCGTTAAAAAAATGACGTCTGGATAGAAGGCTTAGGAGTCTATGTTTCTGACAAAAATTTAATAGAATGTGAGAGGGATATAATGATTAATATACAAATTTTTATTTTCCTAAAAAATAAAAAAAATGAGGGGAAAATAGGGGTGGGAGTAGCCAAGTTGGCTACTCCCTGGGGGCAGCCCCATTTCTCCCTCATTTTTTTATTTTTTTTGGAAAATAAAAATTTTTATATTCATCATTATATCCCCCTCACATTCTATTAAAATTTCGTCAGAAACAGAGACTCCTAAGCCCTCTATCCAGACGTCATTTTTTTAACGATCGTAGGATTTTTTAAATCGATCATGTTTGGATGGAGGCCGTAGGAGTCTCTATTTCTGACGAAATTTTAATAGAATGTGAGAGGGATATAATGATGAATATACAAATTTTTAGTTTCCAAAAAAATAAAAAAATGAGGGAAAAATCCGGTGGGAGTAGCCAAGTTGGCTACTCCCTGGGGGCAGCCCCATTTACCTCTCTCTCTCTCTCCCTCCCTCTCTCTCTCTCTCTCTCTATATATATATATATATAGTGCATATCCATAGGGCACTGTGCCGATTTGGATCGTGGTGAGCACCAAACGTGGGCTCGCCACGTGTATGTGTCCGTTCTATTTGGAAGGGGACGGTTTTGGCAATAACAATGTGCATGCATTATTAACATAATAAGAATTCGAATTAAATCATTTCCTTAAAAATAGGTGGTCGGTTTTAGTAAGAGCTAAAAAACGCATTTAAATTATTATCGGCATATATTCTATTTGTGGAATGATCATTCCACGTTTGGATTAGAAAAGATAAATTACTAATTATAATTATTGATTACGTCAATTACTAATGTCCATACATTAATTACCTATTACAAATATACATATTACTGAACACATTATGATTGTTACTGAATTTATAGCTATTTTACATCTGTAACATTACATTGTATAGAGATCAGTAATTTATTCATGTTACTCAAGTAATACATATTCAGTTCTCAAGTAACTATTGTTGTGGGATCAGTAATTAAGTATGTGAATTACTAATGTCTATACAATAAGTACTGATTACAAATGTCCATTTTACTGAAGTCATTTTGATTGTTACTAATGTTATAGTTACTTAATACTTTGAGTCTTACTGAAGCACTTCTTATTTACTTATATAACATTTTTAATTACTTATAATGTATCGAGTGTTACTGATAGCAATACATAAGTTACTGGTTACATGATTTTTTATACTTATTCCAACTTACTTATTCCATTACCTTCTTTTACCTACAATTTATTATATGTTACTGATGCTTCTATATATCTTACTTGTTTTATTCTTTGTTTTGAATTACTATCGAATCACACCTTCTTTACTTATGTAGCATATTTAATTACTTGTAATACGTCAAGTGTTACCGAAAGTCACACATAAATTACTTAATTATAGTTATATGGTGAGCATCCAAATGTCAACTGTCTTCTAGTTCATTTAGATGATGTTGTTTTGCTCTCGCTCCTCGGCATAACAACAGCTTCTTCAAGACACCAAATTGTGCATTGTTCTGCAAGAAACAATAAGTTAATTTATATCCACGAATAGTAAGAATTGTATAAAGAAAAGTAATTCAGCAATATACTCACTTCAGTAAGAATCATTGAATGATAAGTAACTTGTAATGAATTGTTAGTAACATTTATTATATGACAAGTAACTTGTAATGATTGTTAGTAACTCAGCAATATACTCGCTTCAGTAAGAATCATTCAATGACAAGTAACTTGTAATGAAATGTTAGTAACGTTTGTTATATGATAAGTAACTTGTAATGAATTGTTAGTAACTCAGCATTATAGTCAGTATATCTTCAAAGTAACACATTAAAAGTAACAATTTTGTTAGTAGTAGTAACATAAAATATCTTATAAGTAAATTAAGAAGATATATCAGTAACTCAGTATATATTCAAAGTAAAACATTAAAAGTAACAATTGTGTTATCATTAGTAACATAAAATATCTGAGAATACTTGCTTCAGTACTATTTTATATCCGAGAATAGTAAGAATTGTAAAAAGAATGGTAACCCAGTAATATACTCGCTTCAGTAAGAATCATTCAATGACAAGTAACTTTTAATGAATTGTTAGTAACGTTGTTATATGACAAGTAACTTGTAATGTGTTGTATTTATAAACTTACTGATTGTTTTAATATAGTTACTGACAGCCAGTAATGAAGTTACAATGTTACTAGAGTTACTTGTTATTATTATAAAGTTACTTCTACATGCTAAAAAGTTACTGATGGATAGTGTAAATATTACTTGTTATATATGTAAGTTAATAAAATACTAGTAATGGTTTACAATGTTACCAAAGTGTATATTAATTGTTACTGGTCATTATACGATAGTTACTAGTACAAGTTATATGGAATTTCTTACTAACATATATATAAAACTTACTGATACATGTAATAAAGTTACTCAAAGCCAACAATAAAGTTACAAATTTACTGTAACTTTTTATTATATGAAATCAAAATAACTTCGATAAAAAATCAATTAGGAATACAAATCGTGTATCAAAATGAATAAAAATCGATATTATGAATAAAACTTTCTCATATTCCAATCATACTTCTCGAATAAAACATCGCTTACGATAAAAAATATGCAGTATTCATAAAAAAAATTAATGTATTCATCATCTCGTCGTATTGATCCCAAAACAAACATTGCTAAAAATCAAAAAATCATTAAAATAACGAAATTATGATAGAAATAAGCGATTAAATTATGAAATCGAATCACATACCTCTCATCTTGCGTTGGAACGAAACAAATGCCATGTGTTGGAATGAGACGATAGATTTTACCAATCAAATGCACGTGCCTTCCTCTTTCCACAAATGCAATGCTATTTTTAGCAATGTTCTAATTTCCGATTTTGTTTTATTTCCATACAAAATCGGTTCCTATTTTTTGGGATGAATCGGTTCCTATTTTTTTGCGATGGACGGCTAGGATTGGGTGCTCATCCGAACTCAAATGGGCCCTGTGCTCTCTGGATAAATTCCCTATATATATATGGGAAAAGGGAGTATGCTCCCTAGTTGTAGCCAACTTATATGCTCCCACCCATTTTTCCCTATATTTTTTTATTTTTCTGAACTTGGAATTTAGATCACAATATGTCACCACGGTGTCATTCAAAATTCAACCTAATTCGAGACTTCTTTCCCCTTCATCAAGACTGTTAAATTTTAACGGTCTCAGAATTGCTGAAATTGACCCCCTTCAGATGGAGGGCATAGGAGTCTCTGTTTTTGATGAATTTGGAATGACATGTTAGGGGGATATAATTATGAATATACATATTTTTATTTCCAAAAAAAATAAAAAATAGAGAGAAAATAAAGGTGGGAGTAGCCAATTGGCTACAACCAGGGAGTAGCCTCATTTAACCATATATATATATATATGTGTGTGTGTGTGTGTGTGTGTGTGTGTGTGTGTGTGTGTGTGTGTGTGTGTGTGTGTGTGTGTGTGTGTGTGTGTGTGTGTGTGTGTGTGTGTGTGTGTGTGTGAGGTAAATGGGGCTGCCTCCAGGGAGTAGCCAACTTGGCTACTCTCACCCCTATTTTCCCTCATTTTTTTATTTTTTTGGAAAATAAAAATTTATATATTCATCATTATATCCCTCTCACATTCTATTAAAATTTCGTCAGAAATAGATACTCCTACGGCCTCCATCCAAACATGATCGATTTAAAAAATCCTGCGACCGTTAAAAAAATGACGTCTGGATGGAGGGCTTAGGAGTCACTGTTTCTGACGAAATTTTAATAGAATGTGAGAGGGATATAATGATGAATATACAAATTTTTACTTTCCAAAAAAATAAAAAAATGAGGGGAAAATAGGGGTGGGAGTAGCCAAGTTGGCTACTCCCTGGGGGCAGCCCCATTTTACCCTATATATATATATATATATATATATATATATGGGTAAAATGGGGCTGCCCAAAGGGAGTAGCCAACTTGGCTACTCCACCCCTATTTTTCCCTAATTTTTTTATTTTTTTGGAAAATAAAAATTTGTACATTCATCATTATATCCCTCTCACATACTATTAAAATTTCGTCAAAAATAGAGACTCCTAAGCCCTCCATCCAGACATCATTTTTTTAACGGTCGCAGGATTTTTTATATCGACCCTGTTTGGATGGAGGCCGTAGGAGTCTCTGTTTCTGATGAAATTTTAATAGAATGTGAGAGGGATATAATGATGAATTTACAAATTTTTATTTTCCAAAGAAATTAAAAAATGAGGGAAAAATAGTTGTGGGAGTAGCTAAGGTGGCTACAACTAGGGAGCATACTCCCTTTTCCCTATATATATATATATATATATATATATAGAGAGAGAGAGAGAGAGAGAGAGAGAGAGAGGGCATATCCAGAGGGCACTGTGCCGATTTGGGTCGTGGTGAGCACCAAACGTGGGCTCGCCACGTGTATGTGTCGGTTCTATTTGGAAGGGGACGGTTTTGGCAATAACAATGTGCATGCATTATTAACATAATAAGAATTCGAATTAAATCATTTCCTTAAAAATAGGTGGTCGGTTTTAGTAAGATAAAAAAATACGCATTTAAATTATTGTCGACATATATTCTATTTATGGAATGATCATTCCACGTTTGGATTAAGAAAGATAAATTACTGATTATAATTATTGATTACGTCAATTACTAATGTCCATACAATAATTACCTATTACAAATATACATATTACTGAACGCATTATGATTGTTACTGAATTTATAGTTATTTTACATCTGTAATATTACATTGTACAGAGATCAGTAATTCATTCATGTTACTCAAGTAATACATATTCAGTTCTCAAGTAACTATTGTTGTGGGATCAGTAATTAAGTATGTGAATTACTAATGTCCATACAATAAGTACTGATTACAAATGTCCATTTTACTGAAGTCATTTTGATTGTTACTAATGTTATAGTTACTTAATACTTTGAGTCTTACTGAAGCACCTCTTATTACATTGTACAGAGTGATAGACCAGCAAAGCGACAGAGGTAAAGGTATAGAAATTAGGTCGTTGCGACCTCTATCACTCGACTGAGTCAACCAAGAAAAATGAACCACTCGAAAAAGATCAAATCAAGAAAATCACGAAAAGCGGTCCTGCTATATGTTTAACCTGGTATAGCACCCAGGGTCGAACTCAAGGAGCACGGATTGGCTAAAAAGCCTACGAAGTAGTCAAAAAATCAGAGAAAAAGGGAAAACCTTTTTAGTGGTTTTTAATTGTTTTTAAATTTTTTTGGATTTTTAATATGTAAAGAAAATAAGGATAACAACCACAAGCAAGCTTTGACAATTTATTTAATGCACTAAAAGGCAAGAAAAAATTCAGGAAAAAAATATTTTTATGTGTTTTATATTTTTGTGTGTTTTTGGTGAATTTTTGAGATTTTTCTGATATATATTTTATTTTCTAAAAATCAAACAGCGGCAAAAATACAAGGTACTGTCCAGCCAGGCCCAAAATCCCTAGATAAAATATCTAAGGACCTCAAAAGGGCCTGGAGGTAATTTTCCTGTAAAATAGAGAAAACAAGGAAAATTCGGGTACCAGAATTATTGTTTTTGGGTTTTTAATGTATTTATTGGAATTTTTATGGGTTTTTGAGGGTTTTTAAGTTTTTAAGGTTTTCCAGTGATGAAAAATAGCCAAAATTGGCTAGAAAATCAAGGGACACAGAATAAACAGTATCTAATTTTTAAAGAATTTTCAGGGGGTTTTTATATTTTTTTGTGATTTTTCAAACTAAACAGTGCCAAAAATAGAGATTTTTGAATTTTTAAAAATAGCAAATAAACTCAAAAATGTCCTCAAAAATTCTCGAAAATCCTACACCATGGCAGGAACCATGGGTCAAATTTTCATCGAATTTGGAGGTGATTTGATATTTTATTCAAAAATGACAAGAGGGCACTGTGCACAGGGACCAAAGTGCAAATACCCAAAGTTCTGGGGGTCCTGGTGCAAAATACCCAGCAAATCACGCGTGAGGCGCGTGCCTGGGGCACTCAGGGACCTATCTGTAATAAAAATAAAGTCCGGGGACTAAATGGTAACACGTACCAAAAGTCCGAGGACCTTAATTGCAAATAACCCAAGAAATCACGCACATGCGGAAATAAATCGTTCACAGGGGTATAAGTGCAAATATTCAAAAGGTTTCATTCATTTATAAACCTCCAGAACTACAGGGAATAGATTGCAAATAACCCAAACATACACGTGACAAAGCACGTGGCTCACACAGACAGGGGTATATAAGCAAATAAACTAAAGTATGAGGTCCAATGTGCAAATAACCCAACGTAAACAAAGTACGCAAAATATTTACAGGACTGGAACTAAAAGCATAAACTAAGAGGGGGCCTAAGAAAATTACCCCTTATTTAACGTCGAGGGCCGGATGATTGACGCGTGGCTGATCCGACGGGTCTGGACGCGGGCGCCTTTCTCCTCTCGCACGTGGGCCTGATCGACGTCTGAGAAGAGGGCACGTGGAAGATCTGATGGACGCTGGTGGTGGGCGCCTCTCTCTCTGCTTGGATGGTCCAGATCGTCCCTCTGAATGATCGGGCGGTGACTGCTCCTCCGAGAATGGATGGACGAGATGAAAACTGGAGGTCGAGGCTGATCGGACGGCGGCTGAAGATCCTCGAAGAACAGGTGCCCGGCGACTTTCGCCGGCCTCGTGTGAGCGCTGGGATCCTCCCCTGCTGCCTCCGGAGATCGGAGAAGGTGCGCGATGAAGCTCCGCAGCTGATGGTGGTCTCCGATGGCCCAGCCGAGCCCTAGAGGGCTCCGGCAAGGATGGCGGAGGAGAGCTCCTGGCCTGGAAGACTCGAGCCTTCAGATGGGCTCGCACTGACCTGCAAATGGAACCAGGAGATTCGCGGGTCGAGGGCAAAGTGCCTCGACCCGGTTAGGCGTCGTGGAGGTGGTGTGTGCGTCGGTGCGGACGAACCCCGGCGAAGCGACGGCGAGGGGATTCGAATCCCAGCTCCTGTGCGAGCTGGGTTGAATGGAGGGGCGGAGAAGGTGCGCGGAGGGAAGGCGGAGATGGATCTGGATTCCGATGATCGAATGGGTGCGCGAGGTGGTCGGAATCGACGAAGAACGGTGACGGAGCGATTTGGGGGAAACGGGAAATTAGACTAAATACGGAAGCTAAGGGATTACCTGGGCGGTCGAGGAGACTATGCTGGAGCTGAGGTAGCTCCTGGTCGTGGCCTCAAGGGTTGTCTCGGCCCGAGGCTCGAGCTCCTGCTCTGGGCGGAGCACGGCGGTGCTGACTCGCCGGATCAGGGGTATCCGGCCCCTCTCCTCGCTGCGACGGCACCTGGAGCGAGCTGTCACTCACGCTCGGGCACTGAGCTCACTGGGGGTGGAACGGATTAGCCAAAGATGCGGAATCGTGCGGCGGAGCTCGGAATATATACCACGGGGGGTCCGGCTAGGGTTGATCGGGTAGGGTCACGGTGGCGCGCGGACCCCGAGGTCGATGCCCGACGAGGGTGTCGGATGTGGGATGTGTCAAACGGAGCCGGGGTTTAGGTGTTAGGCAATCGGGTCGAGCGGGAAATGAATGGAGAAGTCGGGTCATCCGCCAGATCCGAAGGAAAAAGGGTCCGCGGGGGAGAGTTGACCGGGGTCAACATTCCCCGTGGACCAATGGGGAACAACCACGTGGAAAATATTTCAAAATTCAATTAAAAATAACAGATGGCTGAATTATTAAAAACTTAAAACATGAAATATTTTTGTTTTAATTTTTTCTATTTTTTGGTGATTTTTAATTAATTTTTCAAAATACAAATAGGGTATTTACATAGTATAGCTATACATAGGTATTTGTATAATATGTCTTTTTAATTTTTTTTAGATTTTTAATTTGTTATTTTTGTGCATTTTTATTCCCATTTTATATTTTATTTATTTATAGTATAAAATTAGGAATAAAAGGGTATTTTTATTTTATTTTTATTATTTATATGCAAGGGTGAAATAAATATATATGTACATGTATCTACATGGTATATGTACACAGTCTTTTTTATATTTTGTATTTTGTAATTTTTATTTGATTTTTGTTTTGATTCTTTTTATTTTATTTATTTACAATATATAACCTAGAATATTTACAAAAAGTTTTGAAAATAACATCATTTATTTACAAGGTTAAATAAATATAGAGGCATGGTCTATGTACATGATGAGAGGGTATTTTTTAGTCTTTTTGATTTTCACCTTTTTGTTTTGTTTTTTTTATCTTTTATAACTATATACAAATATTTAAAACTGTATTTTTGGGTGAGGAAAATATAATTTTATTTATTTACATAAATATTTACACAAGAGCCCCTATCTCCCTCTACTTTGGCTTTTATGCAGTCAGGCCCATGCTGAGCCCTCCCTTGGGTTAGGTTGCTCAATATTTATTCTAAATATTTCCCTCTTTTTCTTTTTACTCTTTATTCTTTTATTTTTGCACAAAAACATGCTAATTACAGGTTTTTACACAATGCATGCTTTTGGTAATTATTTGTATTTACACATATCTACATGTCTTTGCAAAGGTTTTTGTAGCTAAATTAGAAGAATAAAGAGTGATGAATGGGTATTCATCACCCCCCTATACTTAACTTTGCTAGTCCCTTAGCAAACACTTATTTGAAAAAGAAGTGAAAAAGAAAGAAAGAAAAAGAAAAAGAGGATGTACATGGATCAAGGTTGAATTATTAAACTTTCCTTCATTAGATTGAAATATGGAGCTCGATCAGATCTTTGGATTATTAATGTGTTGGAACCTTATTTAGACTTAAGCTTAAAACTCAACATCCTCCAAGTTCCACCAATCTATGGGCAAGACTCCTCAATAAACCAGATCAGAACAAGTCTACATACACAAACTCTAATGACCATGAATCTTTCCATGCGGTGTAAGTGATATGTGGCTCCCCACCTCAGAAGTAACAAAGAAACAACCTCCCTCAACCTGGTAACTCTAATGCCTCGGTCTAGCAACTCTTTCCTCGAGAAGCGGGGTATTCCCTTCTAAGTTCAAGTGCAACCGGCTCAAGAAGAGGGGGAAGAAGTATAGACTTTTGGAAGCTTAGCCAGTGTAGCTAAGTCTCCCGCTGCAAGCTTCATGAGATGTAACATGGATACCATAAGCTTTGCTTTATTTGACTATATACACTCCGGTGGGGTTATTAAATTTTCAATCCGACCCACCACTTTTTTGGAGTTCTTTTTGCATTTTTGCATTTTTTTCAAGGACTCTGTACAACATATCTACATGGTGCAGCATATATACAAGAAATTTTCCTCTTGAGCCAGTAGACTGTCCCTCTTTTGAAGCTTTATTGCAACCCACGGCTTCTGTCTTTAGCCTTCATCACCACTAGACCAAGTTGAGACGCACTTCCTTCACTAGAAGAAGAAGAGAGGTTCCGCCTAGAAGTACTACCCTCATATGCTACCCCAAGCCAAAGGAAACTGCCTCCTCACCACCTCATCCGTGGAGAGCCATGTGTAAAGTGCAGGTGCAAGTCAAGCCATTGTCTCTAAGAGTCATGCGTGTGTTGTTAAGTGCTCTACTTAGGCTCATCAAGATGACATATGCTCATAGCCTAGTGGACTCAAAGAATTAAGTCCTTATGGACCTGAAAAGCCTTAACCCTAAGTCCTATAAGGTTCCTCTTAAAGTTAAGTGGATTAAGATCTTATTCAAGCTCCATTTCTCAATTTAATTCCAGGCTTAGTTTAAATGTCAACTCTCATCCAGGAAAAACTATATACATATATGTACACAAGATGTTATTTACAAATATTTTACAATCATGCAAAATTTTTGAAAAATGTTTTGAAATCATGAATGAATGATGCATGAGGTGCAAGTTTTGCAAAAAGATATTTACAAACATTTACACAAGATTTTTGCAAACTTTTGATTTTCAAAACATTTTGGAAAGATTTTGTACTATATACATAATTTTGATACAAAAATATTCACACAAGCTTTACACAAAAGATTTTTGAAATCATTTTTACAAAAATACTTTGTACACTAGCTATGTATGTGCAAGATAAAAGAAGTTTATGTACATGAAAAATTTTTAATTTTTGTGATTTTTAGACATTTTATTTATTAACACACTCACACAAAGTACGAGTTATGGCTAAAGTATATATGAAATATATACACACCCCCCCTATACTTAGCTCGAACGATATCCTCAGAGTGATCAAGAGCGATGAAGAAGACATAACTCGTGCTTAGTAAAAGGGAAGTGAAAAGGAATGGCTAAGTACAGGAACGAATAAATGAATAGAATGAGAGGAACTCGGTGGTTTCCCCCTATACTTAGGATTAACTAATCCTAAGTATAGCAAGCTGTACGTGAAGGGAAAGCCGAGTGAAGAAGATACAGAATCTGCCCCCCTATACTTAGGGTAAAATATCCCTAAGTATAGGCAGCAAAACAGGAGCAGAAAGAATAAAAAGAATACCCGCAGGTCCGACATCCCCCCTATACTTAGGGTAAAGTACACCCTAAGTATAGCATAATCATAAGATGAGAAAAAGGGATGTGGGACTAAAGAATAGAATGATATGGACAACTGGATCTATACAGGCGGAGGAACAGTGAAAATCAGGCGTGAGATGCAAAAGATGTGAGTCAAGAGACCACATCTCACGCAAAATGAATAGGGGCAACAATAACGTCCCGCGGCTCATGATCTAGAAATGGCTTGAGCCGCTGGCCGTTCACTCGAAAGGTACTATCAGAAGACAACTCGGATATATCAATGCTACCATTGTCGTGTACCTTTCTGACCAAGTAGGGTCCCTTCCATTTGCTCTGTAGCTTCCCTGGAAATAATCGTAGCCTCGCATCAAACAGCCATACTCTCTGTCCAATCTCAAAATGCTTGTGGCTGATATGAGAATCATGCCACTCCTTGACTTTCTCCTTATAATGTAGGCTGCTTGAGAAAGCTGCATCTCTAAGCTCCTCCAGGGCAGCTAACTCTGCCCTCCTCTGGTCTCCCATACCATCTGGATCCATAAGAATATCTGTAACTGCCCAAAGTGACTTGTGCCTCAGCTCAACAGGTAAGTGGCACGGCTTGCCATATACGAGGCGAAAGGGAGATGTGCCCAATGGAGTCTTGAAAGACGTCCTATATGCCCACAAGACCGAGTCCAAAAGCTGTGACCAATTCTTTCGGTCAGGGCGGACGACTTTCTGCAAAATATTCTTGATCTCCCTATTCGAGACCTCAGCTAGACCATTCGTCTGTGGATGGTAAGGTGTGGCAACACGATGGTCTATGCCGAACTCGCTAGCAAGGGCCTTCACCTGGTCGTTGATGAAATGAGACCCCCCATCAGAAATCAGAACTCGTGGAACCCCGAACCGCGTGATGATATGCTTTCTCAAAAATCGGCAAACTGTCCTCGCATCAGCGGCTCGGGCGGGGATAGCCTCCACCCAACGACTAACATAATCAACGGCCAACAGAATGTACTCAAATCCCTGACTCTTAGGGAATGGACCCATGAAATCGATGCCCCATGCGTCAAAAACCTCACAGAAGTGAATGGGCTGCATCAGCATCATATCTCGCTGTCCACAAGTGCCCATCCTCTGACAATCAGTACACCTCTTCACGAACTCATCAGAGTCCTTGAAGAGGGTAGGCCACCACAAGCCGGATTGGAGCACTTTCTGTGCCGTTCTCCTCCCAGAATGATGTCCTCCTGCCTCAAACTTGTGGCAGTAAGTGAGGACGCTATGGTGTTCCTCCTGAGGAATACACCGACGCCAGACGCTATCCCCTCCTTCGTGGTAAAGGATGGGATCCTCCCAGTGGTAGGACTTGGCCCTCGCAAGGAAGGTCTCAAGCCTCTGCCTGGGCCAATCTTGTGGGACTTTCCCTGCAACGAGAAAGTTCACAATATCGGCATACCACGGGAGTGAGGCGATAGCAAGGATCGCCTCATCTGGGAAGGTATCTCGAATGGGATCAATCTGCTCAGAATCCTCAGGTTGCTCTAATCGGGAGAGATGATCCGCCACCACATTCTAGACTCCAGGCTTATCCTTGATCTCAATGTCGAACTCCTGGAGTAGAAGGATCCATCTAGTCAGTCTGGCCTTGGCATCCTTCTTTGCCATGAGGTACCTGATGGAGGTGTGATCTGTAAACAAAGTCACTCTAGATCCAATGATATACGATCTGAACTTATCTAGGGCAAACACTACTGCTAGCATCTCCTTCTCTGTGACCGTATAATTCCGCTGGGCGGAATCCAATGTGCGGCTAGAATAGTGTATGGCAAACGGAACTCCATCCCTCCTCTATCCCAGCACTGCCCCCACGGCAAAATCGGAGGCGTCCGTCATGATCTCGAATGGGAGAGACCAATCAGGCGGCTGGAGGACAGGAGCCTCAATAACATGCTGCTGGAGAGTCGCAAAGGACGAGAGACACTTGTCATCGACAAGGAACTCGGTGTCTTTCGTCAAGAGGTCAGTCAACGGTCGGGCAATCTTGCTGAAATCCTGAATAAATCTCCTATAAAATCCAACGTGCCCCGGAATGACCGTAGCTGCCTCAAATTGGACGGCGGTGTGAGTTTTCTAATGACATCAACCTTGGCCGGATCAACCTCCATGCCCCTGTTGGAGATGATGTGGCCAAGCACCGTCCCTTGAGTCACCATGAAGTGACTCTTCTCCCATGACAGAACCAAATGAAACTCGATACATCGCTGGAGTACCCGGTCTAGGCAGTCAAGACAAGAATCGAATGCGTCGCCGTAGACCGAGAAATCGTCCATGAAGACCTCCAAACACTCCCCTACCATGTCCGAAAAGATCGACATCATGCACCTCTGAAAAGTCGCAGGGGCATTGCATAACCCAAATGGCATGCGTCGAAAAGCATATGTGCCGAAGGGACAGGTAAAGGTGGTCTTCTCCTGATCCTCAGGAGCGATGGCCACTTGGTTGTAGCCCGAGTACCCATCTAGGAAGCAATAATGGCTCTTCCCTGCCAGTCTCTCAATGATCTGGTCAATAAAAGGCAGAAGGAAATGGTCCTTCTTGGTGGCTTGGTTGAGTCTCCTGTAGTCAACACAAACCCTCCAAGAGGTGGGTACTCGTGTAGCGATCTCCTCTCCCGACTCACTGATCACAGTCGTGATGCCCGTCTTCTTGGGCACCACATGCAAGGGGCTGACCCACTTGGAGTCGGAAATGGGATAAATAAAATCTGCACTCCACCATTTTGATATTTCTTTCATCACGACCTCTCTCAGGTTGGGGTTCAGTCGCCGCTCTGAATGATCGGGCGGTGACTGCTCCTCCGAGAATGGATGGACGAGATGAAAACTGGAGGTCGAGGCTGATCGGACGGCGGCTGAAGATCCTCGAAGAACAGGTGCCCGGCGACTTTCGCCGGCCTCGTGTGAGTGCTGGGATCCTCCCCTGCTGCCTCCGGAGATCGGAGAAGGTGCGCGATGAAGCTCCGCAGCTGATGGTGGTCTCCGATGGCCCAGCCGAGCCCTAGAAGGCTCCGGCAAGGATGGCGGAGGAGAGCTCCTGGCCTGGAAGACTCGAGCCTTCAGATGGGCTCGCACTGACCTGCAAATGGAACCAGGAGATTCGCGGGTCGAGGGCAAAGTGCCTCGACCCGGTTAGGCGTCGTGGAGGTGGTGTGTGCGTCGGTGCGGACGAACCCCGGCGAAGCGACGGCGAGGGGATTCGAATCCCAGCTCCTGTGCGAGCTGGGTTGAATGGAGGGGCGGAGAAGGTGCGCGGAGGGAAGGCGGAGATGGATCTGGATTCCGATGATCGAATGGGTGCGCGAGGTGGTCGGAATCGACGAAGAACGGTGACGGAGCGATTTGGGGGAAACGGGAAATTAACTAAATACGGAAGCTAAGGGATTACCTGGGCGGTCGAGGAGACTATGTTGGAGCTGAGGTAGCTCCTGGTCGTGGCCTCAAGGGTTGTCTCGGCCCGAGGCTCGAGCTCCTGCTCTGGGCGGAGCACGGCGGTGCTGACTCGCCGGATCAGTGGTATCCGGCCCCTCTCCTCGCTGCGACGGCACCTGAAGCGAGCTGTCGCTCACGCTCGGGCACTGGAGCTCATTGGGGGTGGAACGGATTAGCCAAAGATGCGGAATCGTGCGGCGGAGCTCGGAATATATACCACGGGGGGTCCGGCTAGGGTTGATCGGGTAGGGTCACGGTGGCGCGCGGACCCCGAGGTCGATGCCCGACGAGGGTGTCGGATGTGGGATGTGTCAAACGGAGCCGGGGTTTAGGTGTTAGGCAATCGGGTCGAGCGGGAAATGAATGGAGAAGTCGGGTCATCCGCTAGATCCGAAGGAAAAAGGGTCCGCGGGGGAGAGTTGACCGGGGTCAACATTCCCCGTGGACCAATGGGGAACAACCACGTGGAAAATATTTCAAAATTCAATTAAAAATAACAGATGGCTGAATTATTAAAAACTTAAAACATGAAATATTTTTGTTTTATTTTTTTCTATTTTTTGGTGATTTTTAATTAATTTTTCAAAATACAAATAGGGTATTTACATAGTATAGCTATACATAGGTATTTGTATAATATGTCTTTTAATTTTTTTTTAGATTTTTAATTTGTTAATTTTGTGCATTTTTATTCCCATTTTATATTTTATTTATTTATAGTATAAAATTAGGAATAAAAGGGTATTTTTATTTTATTTTTATTATTTATATGCAAGGGTGAAATAAATATATATGTACATGTATCTACATGGTATATGTACACAGTCTTTTTTATATTTTGTATTTTGTAATTTTTATTTGATTTTTGTTTTGATTCTTTTTATTTTATTTATTTACAATATATAACCTATAATATTTACAAAAAGTTTTGAAATAACATCATTTATTTACAAGGTTAAATAAATATAGAGGCATGGTCTATGTACATGATGAGAGGGTATTTTTTTAGTCTTTTTGATTTTCACCTTTTTGTTTTGTTTTTTCTATCTTTTATAACTATATACAAATATTTAAAACTGTATTTTTGGGTGAGGAAAATATAATTTTATTTATTTACATAAATATTTACACAAGAGCCCCTATCTCCCTCTACTTTGGCTTTTATGCGGTCAGGCCCATGCTGAGCCCTCCCTTGGGTTAGGTTGCTCAATATTTATTCTAAATATTTCCCTCTTTTTCTTTTTACTCTTTATTCTTTTATTTTTGCACAAAAAACATGCTAATTACAGGTTTTTACACAATGCATGCTTTTGGTAATTATTTGTATTTACACATATCTACATGTATTTGCAAAGGTTTTTGTAGCTAAATTAGAAGAATAAAGAGTGATGAATGGGTATTCATCACAGAGATCAGTAATTCATTCATGTTACTCAAGTAATACATATTTAGTTCTCAAGTAACTATTGTTGTGGGATCAGTAATTAAGTATTTGAATTACTAATGTCCATACAATAAGTACTGATTACAAATGTACATTTTACTGAAATCATTTTGATTGTTACTAATGTTATAGTTACTTAATACTTTGAGTCTTACTGAAGCACCTCTTATTACATTGTACAGAGATCAGTAATTCATTCATGTTACTCAAGTAATACATATTCAGTTCTCAAGTAACTATTGTTGTGGGATCAGTAATTAAGTATGTGAATTACTAATGTCCATACAATAAGTACTGATTACAAATGTACATTTTACTGAAGTCATTTTGATTGTTACTAATAGTTACTTAATACTTTGAGTCTTACTAAAGCACCTCTTATTTACTTATATAACATTTTTAATTACTTATAATGTATCGAGTGTTACTGATAGCAATACATAAGTTACTGGTTACGTGATTTTTTATACTTATTCCAACTTACTTATTCCATTACCTTCTTTTACCTACAATTTATTATATGTTACTGATATTTCTATGTATCTTACTTGTTTTATTCTTTGTTTTGAATTACTATCGAATCACACATTCTTTACTTATGTAGCCTATTTAATTACTTGTACTACGTCAAGTGTTACCGAAAGTCACACATAAATTACTTAATTATAGTTATATGGTGAACATCCAAATGTCAACTGTCTTCTAGTTCATTTAGATGATGTTGTTTTGCTCTCGCTCCTCGGCATAACAACAGCTTCTTCAAGACACCAAATTGTGCATTGTTCTGCAAGAAACAATAAGTTAATTTATATCCGTGAATAGTAAGAATTGTATAAAGAAAAGTAATTCAGCAATATACTCACTTCAGTAAGAATCATTGAATGACAAGTAACTTGTAATGAATTGTTAGTAACATTTATTATATGACAAGTAACTTGTAATGATTGTTAGTAACTCAGCAATATACTTGCTTCAGTAAGAATCATTCAATGACAAGTAACTTGTAATGAAATTTTAGTAACGTTTGATTATTGACAAGTAACTTGTAATGAATTGTTAGTAACTCAGCATTATAGTCAGTATATCTTCAAAGTAACACATTAAAAGTAACAATTTTGATAGTAGTAGTAACATAAAATATCTTATAAGTAAAATAAGTAGATATATCAGTAACTCAGTATATATTCAAAGTAAAACATTAAAAGTAACAATTGTGTTATCATTAGTAACATAAAATATCTTATAAGTAAATTGCTTAAACATCAGTAACTTGGTATATTTTCAAAGTAACACATTAAAAGTAATAAGTATGTTAGCATTAGTAACATAAATATATCTTGTAAGTAAATTACTTAAATACATCAGTAACTTTTTATTGTATGAAATCAAAATACCTTCGAAAAGATTCAATGGACTACAAATCGTGTATCAAATTCAATCAGATTCAAATCAGTCATAAAAATGCGATTCAAATCGTGTATCAAATTCAAATCAGATTCAATGGACTACAAATCGTGTATCAAATTCAACAGATTCAAATCAGATTCAAATCAGATTCAATTGACTACAAATCGTGTATCAACTCATGATCCAGAAACATAAAAAAAATCAAAATCTGGTCTATAATCAGTCAGATTCAAATCAAAATATCCAAAAAAATTCTTTCTACATATTATAAGATTCAAATCAAAATGCGAAAAATAAAAATCTAATCGAAATACAATACCTTGCATTAGATAAAAAACGATCGCCTCTCTTTACATGATTCATCGCCTCACTTTGCAAATCGCTAGATCGAAAAATGCGAGATCAACCGCCTCTCGTTGATCTATCAACACACGTTTCCATAAACGTATACTAATTTAAGAATTGCTTAATATTTCCAATTAGCTTCTCTTTCCATTTTGGTTATGGTTCCTATTTTTTAGGGATTGAGAGATACAAATCTGACGGTTGGAATTAGAGGCTCACCACGACCCAAATCGGCACAGTGCCCTCTGGATAAATTCCCTATATATATATTAAGTGCAGCAATAAAAAATATATATTAAGTGCGCTACTTTGAGGGAGGCGCACAGAGCGCACTGGAGCATGGGCGCATATGATCAATTCCCTATATATATATATATATATATATGGGTAAAATGTGTATGCCCCCTAGGGGGAGCTAACTTAGCTCCCCCCACGCTTTTTTCACAAATTTTTTTTATTTTTTTTGAAATCTAAAACCGTGTAAATTTATTATTAAATCCCTATATTATGTCATTCAAATTTCATGCGAAACAGAGACTCATACGACCTCCATCCAAACGGGGTCGATTTAAAAAATCCTGTTACCGTTAAAAAAATGACTGTCTGAATGGAGGTCGTAGGAGTCTCTGTTTCACACGAAATTTTTATGACATAATATAGGGATATAGTGATGAATATTCACGGAAAAAAATCAAAAAAAATAAAAAATTGAAGAAAATAGGGCGGGGGAGCTAAGTTAGCTCCCCCTAGGGGGCAGCCCCATTTTCCTCTCTCTCTCTCTCTCTCTATATATATATATATATGTATGTATGTATGTATGTATGTATGTATGTATATGTAGGGGATTATATGTGGCTGCCCCCGTCTCATTTTCGCAAATTTTTTTATTTTTTTTGAAAAATATCACTTGTATATTCATCCCTATATCCCTCCTATATGCCATTCGAATTTCATCAGAAACAGAGACTCCTATGGCCTCCATCCGGGCAGTCATTTTTTAAAGGTAATAGAATTTTTTAAATCGACATCATCTCAATGAATGTCGTATGAGTATCTGTTTCTGACGAAATTCGAATGGCATATAGGAGAGATATAGGGATGAATATACATGGTGATATTTTTAAAAATAATAATAAAAAATTTGACAAAAAATGGGGCAGAGGCAGTACCATTTTTTCCATATATATAGGGGAAAATGGGGCTGCCCCCTAAGGGGAGCTAACTTAGCTCCCCCCGCCCCATTTTCCCTAATTTTTTTATTTTTTTAAAAAAATTCTTCCGTTAGTATTCATCATTGTATCCCTATATTATACCATTCAAATTTCGTGCGAAATCGAGACTCCTACGGCCTCCATCTAAACAATCATTTTTTAATGGTCGCAAGATTTTTTAAATCGATTATGTCTGGATGGAGGCCGTAGGAGTCTCTGTTTCTAATGAAATTTGAATGACATAATATATGGATATAATAATGAACTTACAAGATTTTTTTCAAAAAAAATAAAAAATATGCGGAATATGGGGGGAACTAAGTTAGTTACCCTCGGCCCCATTTTCTTCATATATATATATATATATATATATATATATATATATATATATATATAGGGGGCCTTTCATATGAGACGTGGTCCTTCCATCCCTAAGGAAGGCCAACGATCTGGGCCATCGGATTCAAATCCAACAGCATCTTCAATTTTGATGCCCAAAAGGGTATTTTTGTCATCAAATTTTGCATTAATTATGCACAGTAATTAATATTCCGAAATACTAATTTTAACTACTTTTATTTTTGGCATTTTCGCAATACCATATTTAGAAAATATTCAATTTTTGCTGGATGATATTCTCTAGGGCATATTTTTGTATCCTCGCGTATTTTTTGTAGAATTTAAGGTTCCTTTTGTAATGATTGCATTTTTTTGTATAATCCGTTGTTCATTCAAAAAGTCATCAGTTATTTGTAAATTTTGCATGGTTCTTTGTAAAATACAATTCATATTAGTAATTAATGTGTGGTTCTTTGTATAGTAATTAATATGTGGTTCTTTTTAACGATTTTATGGTTCTTTGTAACGATTTTATACAAGATCTATAAAAAAAATATAATTTTCATTCGCAACCATCTGATTCGTAAAAATACATAACAAATTTGTATAATACATATCCAAATTGTATAATACAGACTAATATTGTAGAGTACAAATCAATATTGTATCAAACTGCGAATTGTTCTTCATCCAGGACTACGTGCATCAGCTTTTTATCGTTGTCGCTTGCACGAAGAACGTCTCGGATAGTTACCAATGAGGCCGCACATCACATCGTCAACTCCGCACCACGATCAGACAATCCATCAAAGCCAACGCGTACAAACCGATTTGCGCCGATCTCTACGTCGTCAACAAGATCTGCAATGCAGTGGGTACTCATGTAATAAAAATGGAATATACACATCTTTCAACTTAGCCAGGCACTAATTTGTGCATTTATCCTTTACATTGGATTTCAATTTAGGCAAAATCAAGAAAAACAATCACATATAATTCAAACTATGATCTGCTGCCACTGGTAATCAGATATCATTCACCAAGATTACCGATGGTCCAATCACGATCAAACGACATCACGAAACGATAACAAAAAGAATTATCACAAACAATATATTTCAGCACTGGAAATACTTATACTCTATAAAAACAGTCCAAAAAATTGGCATTCCTTCCCTGCAGGATTCTTCCGAACGATAAGGGAGTGCACAAAAAGAGTATCTGAAAAACTTTACAACGTAATTCGCAGTTCACAATTCCATGAGGCTTAGATCAGCAACAAAAAATAGAGAAGAAAATACATAATCCAAAGCCAAAAACAAGGAGACAATGATAATTTCGAAATTGAACTCTAAAGATTGGCAATCACTCTAATTCACGGAAATACCAATCCAGATCGCTCAAATAACACACAATCAATAAACTCCAAGACCAGAAAAAGAACAAAAGAGGGAGCAACCCAGAAATCTTTTAGATGAAGGAGAAGAAGAAGTACCTGTCCAATAGCAATGACAATGGGGTCTCTCATGAGCTCCCCGGATATAGGGCAAACGAACACCTCTGGCACATCCGGCACCACGCCACGGGGGTTCCTACGCCATTAGGAGAGATATTAGTGAGATATTTTAGGTATACGTACGAGATTTTTGGAAAGAATATGAGAGAGATAAATGAGGAGATATTTCGGATGCTAAATACTATATTTAGAAAATGCATAATGACCAAAATAGGTTTTTGATTAATTAAAGAATAATATTAACATACCTTTTATAATAACCGTCTGATTAATTATCGACGCACAGGATCGTTGGCCTTCCTTAGAGATGGAAGGACCATATCTCATTTGAAAGATATCATATATATATATATATCTGTGTGTGTGTGTGTTGTTCCCTAGGGAGGAGCTAACTTGGTTGTCCCCATCCTATTTTCCCCGTTTTTTTATTATTTTTTTGAAAATTTCATCCGTGAATTTATATTTATCCCTAGGGAGGTCGTAGGAGTCTATGTTTCACACGAAATTCGAATGGCATAATATAGGGATATAGTGATGAAAATCAACTGAAGAAATTTTCAAAAAAATAAAAATAAAAATTTTGAGCAAAATGGGGCGGGGGGAGCCAAGTTAGCTCCCCCAAGGAGGCAGCCCGATTTAACCCATATATATATATATATATATATATATATATATATATATATATATGGAGGCCGTAGGAGTCTCTATTTCTGACGAAATTTGAATGACATATTAGAGGGATACAGTTATGAAAATCTATCTTGGAATTTTCGAAAAAGGAAATAAAAAAAGATGAAATTGCCCCTGATGTAGCTAAGGTTAGCTACATCATGATGTAGCTTCCCTTTCACCTCTCTCTCTCTCTCTCCCTGTCTCTCTCTCTCTCTCTCTCTATATATATATATATATATATAGAGAGAGAGAGAGAGAGGAGATCCTACACCTAAGGGTGCAGCTAAGTACCTTCACCCGAGCCATTTTTTCATGATTTTTTTATTTTTTTGAAATGAAAACTTGGGGTAATTAAATCAATATATATCACCATAGTGTCATTCCAATTTCAAGTTAATTTGAGACCTCTATTATCTCCATCAAGATCATCAAATTTTAACGGTCAGGAATTGTTGAAAATGATACATTCTAGATGAATATGTTAGGAATGTTTGTTTTGCATGAAAATTGAAACACATATTCCCCTTAATATATTAAGTAATCCTCCAATGATTTTTTTTGAAAAAATAAAAAATAATGAGAAAAAAGGTCGGGTGCAGGGAGTTACCTACACCCTCAGGTATAGGCTCCCGGCTCCCATATATATATAAATGGGAAAAAGGAGTCTACCTCGGCGGGTGCAGGTAACTCCCTACACCCGCCTAATTATTCATTATTTTTTGATTTTTTGAAATGAAACCTTGGGGTATTTAGATCACTATGTATCACCATGTTGTCATTCCAAATTCAAATTAATTCGAGACTTCTATCATCTTCATCAAGACTACCGAGTTTTAACGGTCTCAAAATTGCTGAAATCGACCATGTCTAGATGAACGTGTTAGGATTGTTTGTTTTGCATGAAACTTGAAACACATATTCCACTTAACTTATTAAGTAAATATCCCCAACTTTTAATTCAAAAAAAATATAAAAAAATAATCGAAAAATGAGGGTGGGTGCAGAGAGTTTCCTACATGATGAATCCACGATTCATCGCCTTTATTCTTTTATTTTAGCTTCAATTTCTTAGTCAAACACCTGTAAATACCCATTAATTTCATAAATTTACCATTTTGCATGCATTTGTTAAAATTGCATTTTTAACACTTTTTGTACATAAATAAAAGAATAAAGAAGAAAAGAAAAAAAAAGAAAAGAAAATAAAGGATGTAGTTATGCAATAAATACAGACTGACCCAAATCCCGAGAGAAGGTCAAGACTTGACCTGATCGACCAGGAATAAAGTAGGGGGAGATAGGGTCGTTTGTCAGAAAAATCAAAAATATCTTGTAAATATTTTTCATGTATATTTGTACAAAACTTACATTATTTTATTTGTACATAATTTGACCTCAAACTAATTATTTTTGTAAATAAAAGTTGTAAATATGTTGTAAATAATAAAAATATTTGTAAATCAAATTATTGTATATATTGCAAATAATTACACCTAGAAAAAATCACAAAGTGATAATTGAAACATCAATTCCGGCTCCATACAAGCTCAAATTGAACCAAACTCACTTCCATCATACTATAAATTAAATTATCTTTTAAATGGCTGTGGTTTCGTACTTTTTGGAGTTACGGTTAAAAATTCAATTTTCTGGGGTGTTTTGTACAGTTTTCCCATATACTTGTTGTATATATTTTATTCATATTTATTTTTATAATGTATATATTTGTAAATACTACTTTCATTAAAAATAAAAAAAAAGATAAAAATTTAAAAAAACCTTTTATAAAAATATTTCCTTATATGTACCTATGTATATTGTATTATATGTGTATAATATATGTATACAATTAATTTCCCTAAATAAAAATTACCAAAAAAATTAATTGTCTCACATTAATTAATTTAATTTATTTAATTACGAAAATCATATGTAATTATTTAATTTATTGATTTATTTGAATTCATTTGATTTGATAACTTACCTTTTATGTAAAGATTTGATTTTGTGCCTTAAATAGCCACCATTAAGGTGGTTAATTGATTTATGGGAATTATTTAATTTATTTTTTTAATTAATTACGAAATTCGTTTTTAATTAATTATTTATTTTATTTATTCAATTATTTTATTTAATTAACCAATAAACACTTTCCTCATTTGTGAATATCTTCCATTTTTGATTTTCTTCTCTTTTTAATGGGCTCCTCCTCCCTCATTCACACTGGATCAACCTTTGGAGAGAAGAGCCCGACCTCCGAGAAGCTACTCGTCGAAGAAAGGTGCTTAGCCTCCGAGCCGTCCGGTGACAGCGTTCGGTCGTCGTCGAGGCCACAATAGCATTTCCAATCTCAAGGTGAGATCCCAATTTTATTCTCTGGCTTTTTCCCTAGGTAATCGTAGATTTAGATCTTAGCGTAGGAGTAGAGAGTAATTTTTAGATTAAAAATTAAAAAATCAATTTCACATTTTTCGCCCGACACCGATCTCTCATCTCACGCCTCGATCCCTCCATCTTCTATTTCTCTCTCACGCAATCTTCCACCTTCGGTCACGCACGATGACCGAAGTCACGGATCTATCTCTCATTACGACACGATCCGATCATCTCACATATTCCATTTGTGCATAAATAAAAAGAATAAAAAAATTTTATCTTTTCGGTTGTTTGCCTCTAACATCTGTTTTGCAGGAACAAATAACAAAAATAAAAAAAATACAGTTGTTTCTTCTCTAACATTTGTTTTGCAGGAAAAATTAAAATAAAAAAATAAAAAATAAAAAAATCTTCTCCTTTACACTTACTGTTTACATTTGCTGTTTAAGAAAAAAAACAAAGCAACAAAAAATACATTTTTTGATCTTTTCCTGCAGGTTATAAAAAAACAACAAAAATAAAAAAATAACGCAGCAGGGGTTGTCACCCCCGCCGCCTGTCATCCTCGCGTCTGCCCGCCAGCCCGCCGCGCATGAGCCGTGAGCTGCTCCTCCGCGGCCTGTAGCCGCCTCGCCCCGCTGCCCTCCACGTGCGGGGGTCCCTCCAAGGCGCATCCCCCGCCTGCAACCGACTCCCCTTCGCGCAGCCCCCAGCGCCGCCCCGTCAGACGCCAGCCCGTGAGCTCTTCCGCGCCTCCTGCAGGATCTCCCCTTCCGACATAAGCAGTTTGAGGGAAGGGATGGTTCTCACATCAGCCATAAGCAGTTTGAACCGAATCAGAAAGTATGGTTATTCGATGCAAGGCTAAAGCTATTTCCAGGGAAGTTGCAGAGCAAATGGAAGGGACCATACTTGGTCCGGAAGGTGCACGACAACGGCAGCATTGATATATCTGAGATGTCATCTGAATCCACCTTCTGAGTTAACGGTCAGCGCCTAAAGCCATATCTTGATCATGAACCGCTGATCGTCGATGTTGCCCCGATTCATTTTGCATGAGATGTAGTCTTTGACTCACATCATTTGCATCTCATGCCTGATTTTCACTTTCTCTCGCAATTGTATAGATCCAGATGTCCATATCACACATTCTTTTGTCTAAACACCCCATTTCTATCTTATGATTATGCTATACTTAGGGTGTACTTTACCCTAAGTATAGGGGGGTTTCAGACGTTTGATTATTCTTTTGATTCTTTTTACCTCTGTTTTGCTGCCTATACTTAGGGATATTTTACCCTAAGTATAGGGGAGATAGAATCTGTATATTCATCTCCTCGGTTTTCTCCTTTGTGTACAGTCTGCTATACTTAGGATTACTTGATCCTAAGTATAGGGGAATCACCGACTTCTATTGATTTTATTCTTTTATTCGTCGTTGTAGTATACTATTCTTCTCACTTTTCTATACGAAGCACGAGTTATGTCTTTATTTCCAGCTCTTTGATCACTATGAGGACATAGTTCGAGCTAAGTATAGGGGGGTGTCGTATATATTGTATATATACTTTAGCCATAACTCGTACTTTCATATTTTTAATATGGCTAAAATACTGTGTAAACATTAAAAAAAAGAGATGCATAAATTTCCTCAAAATTTTTCCTTGTACATACTGGCTAATAAGTCAGGTTAAAATATTTTGAAAAATATTTTGAAAGTAGTTTGAAAATCTATTTGAAAAATCTTTTGAAAACTATTTGAAAAATGTTTGAAAAATATTTTCAACCTGTGTAAAAATATTGTGGATTGTAAATTTTTTTTCTTTTCTTTGTGTGAAATAAAATGATTTTGTTAAAACTATTTGCAAATGTTTGGAAAAATGGTTGAAAAATTATATTGAAAATCTATATATATTATTCGAAAAATGTTTGCCAAATAGTTTTCAAATGTGTGTAAATGTTTGTAAAATTGTGTGCAAAATTATTTTGGACTATAGTTTTCAAAATTATTTGTAAAATTATTTTCAAATAAATTTGAGGAATATATGCATCACAAAAAAAAATAATAAAAAAAATGAATAAAATAAAAATTAAAAAATCCAACTGTGTATATACATGTATAAATTACTCAAGTTGTAAATTCTTGCATTTCATGCTTGTAAAATAATCAACTCACTCTTGTGTAAATATGTATCTTTTCCTTAAAAAAACTTTTGCATGTGCATTTTTTTTTCAAAAATCCATAAAAATTTCAAAAATTTGAAAATTGTTTCACAAAAAGATTTTTGTTTTCTCTATGCATTGTACATATTTTCTTGCATTGGCATGTGCATTTTTCAGGATAGTCTTGACGATTAAACTAAGTCTGGAATAAATTTGAAGAATGGAGCTTAGTTGGACCTTAATCCACTTAATTTCAGAGGAACCTTATAAGATGTGGAGTTAAGACTTTTCAGGTCCTAGTGACTTAATTCTTTGGGTCCACACGACTATGAGCATATGTCATCTTGATGAGCCTAAGTAGAACACTTAACAACACACGCATGACTCTTAGAGACAATGGCTTGACTTGCACCAGCACTTTACACATGGCTCTCCACGGATGAGGTGGTGAGGAGGCAGTTTCCTTTGGCTTGGGGTAGCATATGAGGGTAGTACTTCTAGGCGGAACCTCTCTTCTTCTTCTAGTGAAGGAAGTGCGTCTCAACTTGGTCTAGTGGTGATGAAGGCTAAAGACAGAAGCCGTGGGTTGCAATAAAGCTTCAAAAGAGGGATAGTCTACTGGCTCAAGAGGAAAATTTCTTGTATATATGCTGCACCATGTAGATATGTTGTACAGAGGCATTTGAAAAAAAAAGAAAAAAGAAAAAAAATGCAAAAAATGCAAAAAGAACTCCAAAAAAGTGGTGGGTCGGATTGAAAATTTAATAACCCCACCGGAGTGTATATAGTGAAATAAAGCAAAAGCTTATGGCATCCATGTTACATCTCATGAAGCTTGCAGCGGGAGACTTAGCTACACTGGCTGAGCTTCCAAAAGTCTATACTTCTTCCCCCTCTTCTTGAGCCGGTTGCACTTGAACTTAGAAGGGAATACCCCGCTTCTCGAGGAAAGAGTTGCTAGACCGAGGCATTAGAGTTACCAGATTGGGGGAGGTTGTTTCTTTGTTACTTCTGAGGTGGGGAGCTACATATCACTTACACTGCATGGAAAGATTCATGGTCATTAGAGTTTGTGTATGTAGACTTGTTCTGATCTGGTTTATTGAGGAGTCTTGTCCATAGATTGGTGGAACTTAAAGGCTGTTAGGTTTTAAATCCATATCCTATCAAGGTTCCGGCACACAAATAATCCAAAGGTCTGACAGCGCTCCAGACTACATTTTTATGAAGATAAGTTTAAAAGTCAACATTATTCTAACTTCTTTACTTTTTCTTTTCTTTATTTTTTGTTTTCACTTATTTATCAAATAAGTGTTTGCTAAGGGACTAGCAAAGGTAAAGTATAGGGGAATGATGAATCCACGATTCATCGCCTTTATTCTTTTATTTTAGCTTCAATTTCTTAGTCAAACACCTGTAAATACCCATTAATTTCATAAATTTACCATTTTGCATGCATTTGTTAAAATTGCATTTTTAACACTTTTTGTACATAAATAAAAGAATAAAGAAGAAAAGAAAAAAAAAGAAAAGAAAAATAAAGGATGTAGTTATGCAATAAATACAGACTGACCCAAATCCCGAGAGAAGGTCAAGACTTGACCTGATCGACCAGGAATAAAGTAGGGGGAGATAGGGTCGTTTGTCAGAAAAATCAAAAATATCTTGTAAATATTTTTCATGTATATTTGTACAAAACTTACATTATTTTATTTGTACATAATTTGACCTCAAACTAATTATTTTTGTAAATAAAAGTTGTAAATATGTTGTAAATAATAAAAATATTTGTAAATCAAATTATTGTATATATTGCAAATAATTACACCTAGAAAAAATCACAAAGTGATAATTGAAACATCAATTCCGGCTCTATACAAGCTCAAATTGAACCAAACTCACTTCCATCATACTATAAATTAAATTATCTTTTAAATGGCTGTGGTTTCGTACTTTTTGGAGTTACGGTTAAAAATTCAATTTTCTGGGGTGTTTTGTACAGTTTTCCCATATACTTGTTGTATATATTTTATTCATATTTATTTTTATAATGTATATATTTGTAAATACTACTTTCATTAAAAATAAAAAAAAGATAAAAATTTAAAAAAACCTTTTATAAAAATATTTCCTTATATGTACCTATGTATATTGTATTATATGTGTATAATATATGTATACAATTAATTTCCCTAAATAAAAATTATCAAAAAAATTAATTGTCTCACATTAATTAATTTAATTTATTTAATTACGAAAATCATATGTAATTATTTAATTTATTGATTTATTTGAATTCATTTGATTTGATAACTTACCTTTTATGTAAAGATTTGATTTTGTGCCTTAAATAGCCACCATTAAGGTGGTTAATTGATTTATGGGAATTATTTAATTTATTTTTTAATTAATTACGAAATTCGTTTTTAATTAATTATTTATTTTATTTATTCAATTATTTTATTTAATTAACCAATAAACACTTTCCTCATTTGTGAATATCTTCCATTTTTGATTTTCTTCTCTTTTTAATGGGCTCCTCCTCCCTCATTCACACTGGATCAACCTTTGGAGAGAAGAGCCCGACCTCCGAGAAGCTACTCGTCAAAGAAAGGTGCTTAGCCTCCGAGCCGTCCGGTGACAGCGTTCGGTCGTCGTCGAGGCCACAATAGCATTTCCAATCTCAAGGTGAGATCCCAATTTTATTCTCTGGCTTTTTCCCTAGGTAATCGTAGATTTAGATCTTAGCGTAGGAGTAGAGAGTAATTTTTAGATTAAAAATTTAAAAATCAATTTCACATTTTTCGCCCGACACCGATCTCTCATCTCACGCCTCGATCCCTCCATCTTCTATTTCTCTCTCACGCAATCTTCCACCTTCGGTCACGCACGGTGACCGAAGTCACGGATCTATCTCTCATTACAACACGATCCGATCATCTCACATATTCCATTTGTGCATAAATAAAAAGAATAAAAAAATTTTATCTTTTCGGTTGTTTTCCTCTAACATCTGTTTTGCAGGAACAAATAACAAAAAGAAAAAAAATACTGTTGTTTCTTCTCTAACATTTGTTTTGCAGGAAAAATTAAAATAAAAAAATTAAAAATAAAAAAATCTTCTCCTTTACACTTACTGTTTACAGTTTAAGAAAAAAAACAAAGCAACAAAAAATACATTTTTTGATCTTTTCCTGCAGGTTATAAAAAATAAAAAAAACAACAAAAATAAAAAAAATAACGCAGCAGGGGTTGTCACCCCCGCCGCCCGTCATCCTCGCGTCTGCCCGCCAGCCCGCCGCGCATGAGCCGTGAGCTGCTCCTCCGCGGCATGTAGCCACCTCGCCCCGCTGCCCTCCGCGTGCGGGGGTCCCTCCAAGGCGCGTCCCCCGCCTGCAACCGACTCCCCTTCGCGCAGCCCCCAGCGCCGCCCCGTCAGACGCCAGCCCGTGAGCTCTTCCGCGCCTCCTGCAGGATCTCCCCTTCCGACGCCTGGATCCGCCTCCCGCGCGCCTCTCTTGGTGGGCGGCGGCCTGGACTCCGCTCTTGCCCTTGTTGAAGAAGCATCGGACCCCAAAACCCTAGTGGGGTTGTTTTTAAATAAAAAAAAGGGGAAATTGGAAGGCAGCCCTCAGAATAGTCAATAATTACATAAACGCCCCCGCCAGCATGCTCTTTACTTGGGTAAATTAAAGATTTTGTCTCGTTTTATTTATTGGTAATTGTTGATGCAAAAACTCTGACTATTTACATTCCAGTCCCTGCTTTTCAGACATTAACTTTGCTTGATCTTTGTTATTAAATAAATGTTTTTATTCATCCAAAAATTTTGCAAAAATTTGTATATGCTCCTGCAGTAGTGCTTGTCATTGTATAAAGTTTTCATAAAATTTTGTTGTCACTTGATATATTTAAAAAAAATAAGAAAAATAATGTCTTTTTGCATGTCTAAACTTTGAAAATTCATAAAAAATAGAAAAATTGCCTAAAAATTCCAAAAATATTTCTGTAGGTGCATTTTAATCTCTTTAATTTTCTGAGCATTTTTTACCTTTTAAAAAAAATACAAAAATAGTGTAGTGAGTGTGTGTGTGTTTCTATTCATTTGTGCTTATTCGAAAAATACAAAAAAAATATAAAAGTAAAAAACCACTAAAAAAATTCATCTCTGAAATTTGACTGCCGAGTTTTTCAAACGTGCTCCTTGTGTTCGACCCTGGTCGCTATACCAGGTAAAAAGAATAGCGAAAGACCGCTTACATTGTTTTCATCGATTTTTATATTTTCCGAGTAGTTTTACATATTTTTCTTGTTGACCGCGCTTGGTAATTTGGGTCACGACGACCACTGTTTATTTCATACTTAACCCGATTGTCAGGCGTGTCATCACTACACCCCAGGGTGCAGGCTCCCTGCCCCCTATATATATATATATATATAGGAGTGATCCTATGAGAGCAAAAAATTGTGAGAGCGTGAGAGGGATGATACTTGACCACATAATTCGGTTTACTCTCTCCTGGGTGAATCATGTGGTCCAGAATCATCCTTTTCATGCTCTCACAACTTTTTGCTCTCATAGGATCACTCCTTATATATATATATATGTATGTATATATGCTCGCCTAAGCAAGGGCTCGAATTAAGTAAGGACTGGACCTGATTCTATAACCGGACATCGATGAAATAGATCATTTTTTCAAAGAAATGCCGCATCGGCCCAGCTTCTTTCATCACGAGAAAGGCCCGTCACAGTTCACGGACCACGTCGCATCTCATCTGAGATTTGCTCTTTGTGCAAAAGAGACCTGCGGCTATGTCCGTACAAGCAGAACCTGCAGCCCCCCGCCCCCCACCTGCATTTAGACTTTGCACTAAGACCCAGGAAGGCTAAGGAAGCGCAGGAGTGTCGTGCTCATAAAGGATCCTTAGTCAGACTGGAATTAGCCGGAAGAGAGCCTCCTAGAGCAAAAAATGTTTCTTTCTATCTACGTCACTGCTTTGACATAGATCTAGTATGAATACCAACTAGCCAAGCTCTTGGGAATTTGCGGGTCCTCAGAGTAGGAGTCGTTTCCGGTGATCTCTCTTACCTTTGTTGCACGGGGGGGAGCGGAGGAGGGTTCCCCCACCCCAGTTTTGCTTGGATCTTTCATCGCACTCCGCCAGTTCTCGGCCTCCTTGGTTGGTCTAGCGGTTGTTCTGCCGGATCGGTCGCTCAAGATATATATATATATATATATATATATATATATATATATATATGGGGCTGCTCCCTGGGAGTAGCCAACGGGCTGCTCCCACCCCCATTTTCCCCCATATTTTTTTTATTTTTTTTTGAAAATAAAAAATTGTATATTTATCATTATATCCCTCCAACATTCTATTAAAATTTCGTCAGAAATAGAGGCTCCTACGGCCTCCATCCAAACATGGTCGATTTAAAAAATCCTGCGACCTTTAAAAAATCGGTACCATCTCGATGGAGGTCGTAGGAGACTCTGTTTCTGACGAAATTCGAATGGCATATAGGAGGGATATAGGGATGAATATACATGGCGATATTTTTTAAAAAATAAAAAAACACCGAAAACGGCGCGGGGGCAGTCATTGGTTGCTGCTCCAAGGGGGCAGCCCCATTTTTCTCATATATATATATATATATATATATATATATATATATATATAATGGGGTAGCCCCCTGTTAGCAATGTGAGCCCTGGACGAACCATTCCTACAATAAATGTTATTGTAATAAATAAATTATCAATGAAAATTATTGATTATTTTTCACTCCCTTTCTGAGATTGAATGAATGAATGCACTATAAGGTCCCTCTGTACAATAATGGTTATGTACCATGACCAACTTGATGATCATACAGCTGTTGATTCATTGAATGAATCATAGAGGCTGATGCTTGAATGAATATCTAAGGAGTTATATAGAGGACTCATCAAGCATCGTCAAATGATTGTTAAGTGATGATCTCCAGCTTGAGTAGGAGATGGCAATCCTTTCTCAAATGGCTGATATCTGACTGACCTCTTGATGCAGGTCCTCTGCATGGGAATAGTGATTCGGAGGTGTTAGATTAGTTGAGTCAATGGGTTGACTTAACGAGATCGAGATAACCAAAGACCTATGTTGAATGTTGTCACAGCATAGGCATGCATCCTCTGACCGGAGACAGATGTGTTGCTATATGTCTGAGTGTGTACATTTGGACGACCAATAGGTTGATGACCTAACCAAGGTCTATACACCGGCGAGCTGGTGTGCATGTAAGGACATATGAGTAATACGATCTCTCAATGGGGCAGAGGCAGTCCCATTTTTTCCATATATATATGGGAAAATGGGGCCGCCTCCTAAGGGTAGCTAACTTAGCTCCCACCGTCCCATTTTCCCTATTTTTTATTTTTTATAAAAAAATTCTTCCGTTAATATTCATCATTGTATCCATATATTATACCATTCAAATTTCGTGCGAAATCGAGACTCCTACGACCTCCATCTAAACAATCATTTTTTAATGGTCACAAGATTTTTTTAAATCGATTATGTCTGGATGGAGGCCATAGGAGTCTTTGTTTCTAATGAAATTTGAATGACATAATATAGGAATATAATAATGAACTTACAAGATTTTTTTTCAAAAAATAAAAAATATGGGAAAATGGGGGGAACTAAGTTAGTTACCCTCGGCCCCATTTTCTTCATATATATATAGGGTAAAATGTGGCTGCCCCCTAGGAGTAGCCAACTTGGCTACTCTCACTCCTATTTTTTCCTCATTTTTTTATTTATTTGGAAAATAAAAATTTGTTTATTCATCACTATATCCCTATAACATTCTATTAAAATTTCGTCAGAAACAGAGACTCCCAGGCCCTCCATCCAGACGTCATTTTTTTAACGTTCGTAGGATTTTTTAAATCGGCCATGTTTGGATGGAGGTCGTAGGAGTCTCTGTTTCTGACAAAATTTTAATAGAATGTTAGAGGGATATAATGATGAATTTACAAATTTTTATTTTCCAAAGAAATAAAAAAATGAGGGAAAAATAGGGGTGGGAGTAGCCAAGTTGGCTACTCCCAGGGGGCAGCCCCATATAACCCATATATATATATATATATATATATATATATGTGTGTGTGTGTGTGTGTGTGTGTGTGTGTGTGTGTGTGTGTGTGTGTGTGTGTGTGTGTGTGTGTTGTTCCCTAGGGAGGAGCTACCTTGGTTGTCCCCATCCTATTTTTCCCATTTTTATTATTTTTTTTGAAAATTTCTTCCGTGAATTTATATTTATCCCTAGGGAGGTCGTAGGAGTCTATATTTCACACGAAATTCGAATGGCATAAAATAGGTATATAGTAATGAAAATCCACGGAAGAAATTTTCAAAAAAAATAAAAAATTTGAGCAAAATGGGGCGGGGGGAGCCAAGTTAGCTCCCCCAAGGAGGCAGCCCGATCTAACCCATATATATAGAGGTCGTAGGAGTCTCTATTTTTGGCGAAATTTGAATGACATATTAGAGGGATACACTTATGAAAATCTATCGTGGAATTTTTGAAAAAGAAAATAAAAAAAAGATGAAATTGCCCCTATGTAGCTAAGGTTAGCTACATCATGATGTAGCTTCCCTTTCCTCTCTCTCTCTCTCGATATATATATATATATATATATATATATATATATATATATATATATAGAGAGAGAGAGAGAAGAGATCCTACACCCGAGGGTGCAGGTAAGTACCTACACCTGGGCTATTTTTTATGATTTTTTTATTTTTTTGAAATGAAAACTTGGGGTAATTAGATAACTATATATCACCATGGTGTCATTCCAATTTCAAGTTAATTTGAGACCTCTATTATCTCCATCAAGATCATCAAATTTTAACGGTCTGGAATTGTTGAAAATGATACATTCTAGGTGAATATGTTAGGAATGTTTGTTTTGCATGGAAATTGAAACACATATTCTCCTTAATATATTAAGTAATCCCCCAATGATTTTTTTGAAAAAAATAAAAAATAATGAAAAAGGAGGTTGGGTGCAGGGAGTTACCTACACCCTCAGGTGTAGGCTCCTGATGAACGCGGAAATGACCACCAAGACACGGGTGAAATAAAATAGATCAAGGGTCGTTGCGACCCGGATCTCGGAAGTCAATCGGTCAATCAAGAAAAAGTGAAGCAGACCACCAAAATCAGATGAAAGCAAATAAACACGATAGCGGTCCTGGCTATTTTATTAACCTGGTGTAGCGACCAGGGTCGAACACAAGGAGCACGGATTGGCCTTACGGCCTACGAAGTAGTCGAGAAGAGAAGAAAAGGTATTTTTGGTGGTTTTTAAGTCTTTTTATATTTTTTTGGATTTTTAAGATTTTGAGAAAATAAGAAAAGCAACTAAACAACACACTTCAACAATTTATTTAATGCACTAAAAATCAACCAAAAATTCTGACAAAAATGGTTTTATGTGTTTTATAATTTTTAGTGTTTTTGGTGAATTTTTGGGATTTTCTGATATTTATTTAATTTTCTAAAAATCAAACAGTGACTGAAACTGTAGGTACTGTCCAGCCGAGCTAAAAGGACCTAGATAAAATATCTAGAAGCCCCAAATTAGCTAGGAGGTAATTTTCCTGTAAAGAGAATAAAACAAGGAAAATTTAGGCGCCTAGATTATTATTTTTGGATTTTTAATTTATTTATTAGAATTTTTATAATATTTTGAGTGTTTTTCAATTTTTAGGTGTTTTAAGCAATGAAAAATAGCCAAAATTGGCTAGAAAATCAAGCAAGAAAAGACTAACAGTAACTAATTTTTTGTGGTTTTTAGAGGAGTTTTACTATTTTTTGTGATTTTTAAAGTTAGACAATAACAAAAATAGATGTTTTTGAATTTTTAAAAATATCAAATCAAAACAAATTGTCCCCAAAAAATCCAGAAAATTTTACACTATGGCAGGAGCCATGTATCCAATTTTCATTGGATTTGGAGTTGTTTTGCTATTTTATTCAAAATTAAAGAGGGGCACTGTGCACAAGGACCTATGTGCAAATACCCGAAGTTCTGGGGGGTCTGGTGCAAATAACCCAGGTAAACACGTGTGTCGCACGCGCCTGAGGCACTCAGGGACCTAATTGTAAGGAAAATAAGTTCCGAGGGCTATTTGGTAACAAGTACCAAAAGCCCAGGGGCTTATCTGCAAATAACCCAAATATTAGCGCACATGCACAATTACTTCTACGCACAGGGGTATAAATGCAATATTCAAAAAACTTTCATTCAACTCATAACATCCAGAACTACAAGGGCATATAATGCAAATAACCCAAAAAGTCACGTGTCGATGCACGTGTCAGATCACACACAGGGGTATATCAACAAATAAAACCAAGCACAAGGGTCTCTATGCAAATATCCTAAAAACCAAACAACTATACTACGTAATTACAGGACTAAATATGAAACAAAATAACAGAGGGGGCCTAAGGGTAATTTACCCTTTATTAATGGATCGGCTGGACGGATGCCACGTGGAGCATCTGACGGTGGCGAACGACGGGCGCTCCACAGCTGAGCTCCTCGGGCGAATCCGACGGCGGGGGTTTCGCCACGTGGGGGATCGAACGGTGTAGGGCGCAGGTGGCTAACCCTCGTGCATCAGACGGCTGGGATCAATCCTCCACGGATCTGACGGTGGCTGCTGCTCCTGGAATGGACGGCCCAGATGGAAACTGGAGCGGGAGGATGATCGGACGGTCGGGGAGGATCGAGGAAGAACAGTTGGCCGGCGAGTTTCGCCGGCCCAAGGCGCTCGCTCCCGACTTCCCCTGCTGCTCGTGAAGATCGGAGAAGCTCCGCGATGACTTCCGCAGCGGCTGGTAGTCTCCGATGACCCAGCCGAGCTCTGGAGAGCTCCGGCGAGGTCGGCGGAGATGAAGCTCCTGGACCTGATGATCCAAGCCCTCAGATGGGCTTGGATGTACCTGCAAAAACAACCAGGAGACTCGCGGGTCGAGGGCAAACTGCCTCGACCCGATTAGGCGGGGTGACGGTGATCGGAGGGTCGAGATGGGCGAGCTCCGGCGAAGGTGGGGACGGTGGAGCTCGAACCCCAGCTCCTGTGCGAGCTGGGTTAGATGGAGATATGGAGAAGGTGCGCGGAAGGAAGGCGATGTCTATGGCGAAGCCCGATGATCGAATGGTGGTCGGATGTGGACGGAATCAACGGCAAACGGCGGAGCAGCGATTTGGGGGAAATGGAAAATCAAAGAAAAAGCAAAGCCTACGGGGCTACCTGGGTGGATGGTGAGACTGGGGTTGAGCTGGCAGTGCTCTGGGTCATCGCCTCGAGGAGCGTCTCCCTCCGAGGCTCTAGCTCCGGCTCTGGTAGCGGAGCAAGGCGGCGATGCTCGCCGGATCGATGGTTTCGCCCTCCCTCCTCGCTGCAACACCACGGGGGACGAGCTGTCACTCTCGCCTCTGCAATGGAGCTCACTGGGGGGTGGAACAAATGGCCAAAGATCAGAAAATAGGTGGCGGAGCTCGGCTTATGTATGGGTGCGGGTCTGACTAGGGCTGGTCGGGTAGGGTAATAGAATGCGCGGATCCCGAGGCAAAGGCTCCGGCGAGGGTGTCGGATGCAAGGAGAAGTAGTAGGACCCGGGGTTTGCGGAGATGGCGAGCGGATCGAGCGCGGAAAAAGAGGAGAAGTCGGGTCGGGCGCGAGATCCGCTGGAGAAGAAGGTCCGCGGAGGGAGTTGACCGGAAGTCAACATCTCCGTGGACCAATGAGAAGTTGCCACGTGGAAATGATTTGAAAAATCATTTAAAAATACCAAATGGCCGAATTATTAAAAAGTCAAAACATGAAATATTTTTGTTTTATTTTTTTTCTATTTTTTAGTGATTTTTAATTAATTTTTCAAAGTAAAAATAATGTATTTACATAGTAGGTCTATATATAGGTATATATACAATATATAGATTTTTAATTTTGATTTTTAATTTGTTATTTTTATACAATTTTATTCCCATTTTATATTTTATTTATTTATAGTATAAAATAAGGAATAAAAAGATATTTTTATTTTATTTTTATTATTTATATACATAGGTGAAATAAATACATATGTACATTTATATACATGGTATATTTACAATAGTATTTTTTATTTTTAATTTTGTTCTTTTTATTTTGTTTTTGTTTTAATTTATTTTATTTATTTACACTATATAATGTAGAATATTTACAAAACCTTTGGAAATTAATTTTATTTATTTATAAAGCTAAATAAATAGGGATGAGTGGACTATATACAAGGTGACTATGTACTTGAGTGATGTTTTTGTTTTCTTTTTAATTTTTATAATTTTATCTTGATTTTATATTTAGAAATATATATATATATATAAGTATTTACAAGCCATTTTGAGTTTATTTTTGTGAGGAAAATACTTTTATTTTATTTACATAAATATTTACACCCATGAGCCCCTATCTCCCTCTACTTTGGTTTTTATGCGGTCAGGCCCATGCTGAGCCCTCCCTTGGGTTAGGTTGCTCAATATTTATTCTAAATATTTCCATCTTTTTCTCTTTACTCTTTATTATTTTATTTTTGCACAAAAACATGCTAATTATTAAACTTTATACAATGCATGCTTTTGATAATTATTTGTATTTACATGAATATACATGCATTTGCAAAGGTTTTTGTAGCTAGAATATAAGAATAAAGAGTGATGAATGGTTATTTATCAGCTCCAGGCTCCCATATATATATATATATATATATATATATATATATATATATATATATATGGGTAAAAGGAGTATACCTCGGCGGGTGCAGGTAACTCCCTACACCCGCCTAATTATTCATTATTTTTTGATTTTTTTGAAATGAAACCTTGGGGTATTTAGATCACCATGTTGTCATTCCAAATTCAAATTAATTCGAGACTTCTATCATCTTCATCAAGACTACCAAGTTTTAACGGTCTCAGAATTGCTGAAATCGACCATGTCTAGATGAATGTGTTAGGATTGTTTGTTTTGCATGAAACTTGAAACACATATTCCCCTTAACATATTTAGTAAATCCCCCCAACTTTTAATTCAAAAAAATATAAAAAAATAATTGAAAAATGAGGGTGGGTGCAGGCTCCCTGCCCCCCTATATATATATATTATATATATATATATAGGAGTGATCCTATGAGAGCAAAAAGTCGTGAGAGCATGAGAGGGATGATTCTGAACCACATGATTCACCCAGGAGAGAGAAGACCAGGAGAGACCGAATCATGTGGTCAAGTATCATCCCTCTCATGCTCTCACAATTTTTTGCTCTCATAGGATCACTCCTCTCTCTCTCTCTCTCTCTCTATATATATATATATATATATATATATATATATATATGGGACTGCTCCCTGGGAGTAGCCAACGGGCTGCTCCCACCCCCATTTTCCCCCATATATTTTTTTTTAGAAAATAAAAAATTGTATATTCATCATTATATCCCTCCAACATTCTATTAAAATTTCGTCAGAAACAGAGGCTCCTACGGCCTCCATCCAAACATGGTCGATTTAAAAAATCTCACGACCTTTAAAAAATCAGCACCATCTCGATGGAGGCCGTAGGAGACTCTGTGTCTGACGAAATTCGAATGACATATAGGAGGGATATAGGGATGAATATACATGGCGATATTTTTAAAAAAAATAAAAAAACGCTGAAAACATCGCGGGGGCAGTCATTGTTGGCTCCTCCAAGGGGGCAGCCCCATTTTTCTCATATATATATATATATGGATAAAATGAGGTAGCCCCCTGTTAGCAATGTAAGCCCCAGGCGAACCATTCCTACAATAAATGTTATTGTAATAAATAAATTATCAATGAAAATTATTGATTATTTTTCACTCCCTTTCTGAGATTGAATGAATGAATGCACTATAAGGTCCCTCTGTACAATAATGGTTATGTACCATGGCCAACTTGATGATCGTACAGCTGTTGATTCATTGAATGAATCATAGAGGCTGATGCTTGGATGAATATCTAAGGAGTTAGATAGAGGACTCATCAAGCATCGTGAAATGATTGTTAAGTGATGTTCTCCAGCTTGAGTAGGAGATGACAATCCTTTCTTAAATGGTTGATATCTGACTGACCTCTTGATGCAGGTCCTCTGCATGGGAATAGTGATTCGGAGGTGTTAGATTAGTTGAGTCAATGGGTTGACTTAACGAGATCGAGATAACCAAAGACCTATTTTGAATGTTGTCACAGCATAGGCATGCATCGTCTGACCGGAGACAGATGTGTTGCGATATGTCTGAGTGTGTACATTTGGACGACCAATAGGTTGATGACCTAACCAAGGTCTATACACCGACGAGCTGGTGTGCATGTAAGGAAATATGAGTAATACGATCTCTTAAAGGGATCATACAGGTTCACTTATGAATCGGGAGACATGAGCTCACTCATGAGGTATTGGGACTGATCAAATTCCATGCATGGTCGTCATGCTTTGGAAGCATGACATGAATTTGAAGGTAAGATATATGCTTTGGGAAAGCATATGATCTATATCAATTCCCAGTGACCAAGATTGAGAAACTTAATGATCAAACCCCGAAGATGACAGTATAAAAGTGATCTTTATCTTCAGAATGATCATAGGTCTTCCAGTATGCAGGATGTACAGGTATTGGGAATACCTGAGGGTGATGTAATCATAAACGATTGTATAACCATGACGCTTCCATTCCGAGGGAGTGATGAAACATGTTTGGATTTTAGTGACTCCTCTCATTAGAGAAGCGACCGAATCTTAGTCCATGAACTGGACATTGATCTGAATAAGATTCAGATGCAATGAGAAGATTAGGTCTATGGTCTTGATTTGATCAAGCATCAGTGGGAGGTCCATGGGATCTGGATTTGAGATATGATCTCAACATCCAAGTCACTATACGTGGAACAATACAATCGCCATGTCCTTATCTCCAAGTATTTGCAGAGAAATCGCATTGTTCTTGATGGGTTCAAGAATAATTCCATAGATCTAAGCAATGAAGAAATAATGATTAAATGTGATTTAATCATCTTGATGTGTGTAGAAATCATCCAATCTAATTAAATGTTATTTAATTATTATGGATAAGAATAATGTGGATAGAAATATCTAATTATTCATAATATTTTATAAATATGTTTTATAATGTATTAGAGAGAGCTAATTATAATTTATATTTGTTTATTAATTATTATGTGTATTGATACACATTGTGTAATTAATTGATAATGTAAATTATATGTTGTTTTGGGTTGTGAATATGATTCACAATTTTTCAATGGCAAGATTGCAATATTCTCAAATATAATTGTGAGTTATTTTTTAAAAATAAATCTCAACAAAAGTTGTTGGAAATAAATAAAGAGAGAATTCCATGGAGATATGCAATCTCATGAAATCTCATGAGATTGCCTCCATTAGGAAATAAGAGGACGGCACCCATGTCCTATTTGGAATGGGTGGTCGTCCACCATATATATACATGGGAGATGTAATCTGCGTGTATATTCTCTCCTTATTTGTTGGTATAATTTAGGATTGATTTATATTTGATTTTGTCAAATATATTTTAATCTAAATTAGATCATAACTTGTTGGTTTTACCAACAACAATCTTGACCATTGGATTGACATAAATCAATTTCATCCATTGATTTTGTATGTCCCATGGATTGAGATCCATGGATCCCAAAATCCTATAAAAAGAGAGGCATGCCATGCTCTCTAGGACTGTGCAATATTGAAGCTCTCTCTCTCTCTCTTTCTCCATACACGTCAACCCTCTCTCTCTCTACTTGGTGGCCGACCACCAAACCCTGGGGGAGGTTCTCGTCGATGCTCTCACCACCGTGTCACCGCTTCAACGTTCTTCGATTCTCCGTCTTCTTGGAGTGCTACACTCGCGAAGGAGACATTCAATCTCGTACGACGAGATCAGGAGCAACCGTGCTTGGATCATCTTCTTGGATTGCGAGGACTACGCGGTTCATCCCCGCACTCGCAAGTGATCTCACCGACGATCAGACTTGAGACAGGAGGTCTTTTTCTTTAGAGACTTGATCAACCACGCTTCAAGAGGTATTCCTTTATACTTGTTGTGGTTATAGATGAAACGATCCGAGAATCGTTCTTGGATCATGTGGTTTCATCGCATGAAAATTTTTTAAATTCTGCTGTACAGAACAACTAGTACGACTAGTCGTTCTGCGTCGTATCTGATACGACGATCATGCTTCCGTGATGCGCTTGAGGATAATTCCATATCCTTCACTCCCTCGGGGGTATCTAACTTCGCTCCCCGCGTGATATCGCCCGTTTTTTTCTATTTTTTTTGAAAATTTCTTCCATGGATTTTCATCAATATATCCATATATTATGTCATTCAAATTTCGCATGAATGGATATTCCTACGATCTCCACCCAGAAGGGTTGTTTTTAGCAATTCTGTTACGTTAAAAAATGGTTGTTTGGATAAGGCCATAGGAGTCTCTGTTTCGCACGAAATTTGAATAGCATAATATAGGGATATAGTGATGAATATTCATGGAAGAAATTTTCAAAAAAAATAAAAAATGGGCGAAATTGCACGAGGGGACCAAGTTAGCTCTCCCCAAGGGGTAGCCCCATGGAACACACACACACTCTCCCTCTCTCTCTCTCTCTCTCTCTCTCTATATATATATATATATAAGTTTGCACCTACTAAGGTTAAGTAAGGGTCTTTCGAAAGATCAAAAACGATTGCCAAGGCCCTATTATATATTGGGGGGCTATATATATATATATATATATATATATATATATATATATATATATATATATATATATATATATAATCCAATGAGCTCTGTGTTCATTTGAGATGAGATGAGCCCACTCATTTTTAACCATTATTACCTATCATTTTGAGCTTAATAGTTATTTGTTTACAAGTGTTATATCATATTCTTACTACTTTTAACTATTTTTAGGAAGAAAAATATTATATTCATACAAAATGATGGTATCATTATTCGTATAACTAGTGTCTTTTTGTTCTTACTAATGACCATTTCCTGTGAATCTAAGGTTTTCTTTATATGAAAATAGTTACTAATAGTAAAAATATGATATAACATCTATAAATAAATAAGCATTGCACTCAAATGATAGAAAATATTAGTAAAATATGAGTGAGCTCAATCTCATCTCAATGGCAACACGTCCCATTGGATAAGTCCCATATATATACATATACATATATATATATATATATATATATAGAGAGAGAGAGAGAGAGAGAGAGAGAGAGAGGGGAAAATGGGGCTGCCCCCTAGGGGGAGCTAACTTAGCTCCCCCCGTCCTATTTTCTTCAATTTTTTTTTTATTTTTTTGAAAATTTTTTCCGTGAATATTCATCACTATATCCCTATATTATGTCATAAAAATTTCGTGTGAAACAGAGACTCCTACGACCTCCATCCAGACAGTCATTTTTTTAACGGTAACAGGATTTTTTAAATCGACCCCGTTTGGATGGAGGTCGTAGGAGTCTCTGTTTCGCATGAAATTTGAATAACATAATATAGGGATTTAATAATGAATTTACACGGTTTTAGATTTCAAAAAAAATAAAAAAATTTTGCGAAAAAAGGGTGGGGGGAGCTAAGTTAGCTCCCCCTAGGGGGCATACACATTTTACCCATATATATATATATATATATATATATATATATATATATATATATATATATATATATATGGGAAAAGGGAGTATACACCAAGGTGCATGTAATTTTACATGCACCAGGGTTTATATCTTCCACATTTTTTTAACTTTTTTTGAAAAATATCACCATGTATATTCATCCCTATATCCCTCCTTTATGTCATTTCAATTTCGTCAGAAATAGAGACTCGTATGCCTTCCATCTAGAATTTGTAAATTTAACGGTCTTAGAATTGCTGTAATCGCCTTTCTAGATGGAGGGCATAGGGGTGTCTGTTTTTGACGAAATCCGAATTGCATAATGGAGGGATATATAGATGAATATTCATGGTAATATTTTCCAAAAAAGTAGAAAAACGTGGAAGATATAGGCCTCGATGCATGTAAAATTACTTGCACCTGGGTGCATGCTCCCCAACCCCTATATATATATATATATATATATATATATATATCTGTGTGTGTGGAGAAATTTCAAATGAGGCAGGGTCTCACCATATATATGGTGAGCCACCCTCAATTTAGGCATCTTTCCAATATATTTTACAATTTCTTGTTTCATACATATAACAATAAATATTAACACAACATCTATAGTGAAATAAAATTGTTAAAATAATATTATATTAGATGGAAATGTTAATTTAAATTTGGATTCTATATTTTACAAAATTCATTTTTCTACAATGTGCAGTTTATACTTTTACAAAATTGTTACTGAGTTTTTACTAAATTCATAGTGGCCTTTACAATTTCAGAAAAGCTCCCACCTCATTTGAAAGGTCCCCATATATATATATATATATATATATATATATATATATATATATATATATATATGAGAAACTTTAAATGAGGCGGGGTCCCACCGATATTGTGGTGAGCCCCTCCATCTCATCCATTTAATTTAAATCTCACGGCTGTGATTAGTTTCACATTAATTACAATATTTTAATGGTAGAAAACCCATTTTGGTCATTTATCAAATTCTAAATATAGAATGTGACAACTAAATTTCCTAATCTCTCTCTCTCTTGATTAATCCCAGCCCAGCCGCCTCCTCTGCCTCGTCTCCCCGCCGCACGTCCTCCCCCTGCCGCACGTCCTCCATCTCTCCAGCAATTTCTGTCGGCGGCCTTCCTCCGCGCTCCGCCCGCCTTCCTCCGCGCATCGATCTTCAAGCGGAGCCACAGCCCTGCGCGTCGTCCTCTTCGATGACCTATGCCTCACGCGAGGCGGCATCGTCCGCCGTCCTCCGTGCACCGGCCTTCAGGCGGAGTCGCAATCCCGTGCGCCGTCCTCTTCAGTGACCTCTACCTCACGTGAGGCGGCACCGTCTGCCTTCCTCCTTGCACCGACCTTCAAGCGGAGCCGCAGCCCCACGCGTCGTCCTCTTCGGCAAGGCGGTAGCCTTCCGCTCGTTCCCCTACCGCCCGCCCTCGGCCCCGCTCTCTGTCAGGCCACGCTCCGCCTGCGCATCATCCAATGCGACACCTCGCCGTCGATGCCGAAGCGTCGAGATGTGCGTGGATGAGGGGCCTCTTAGTTTTTTACCAATCGAGGTTTTTTTTACAAAAATGGGAATGTTTTGTGCAAATATTGAATTTTTTTACAATATCATGTCAATTTTTTACATTTCCAATATCTAACAGTGTACCTATTTGTCGCAGAACACTGCAGAAATATTACAAAGTGATCGGTTCATTTTACAAAAGAGTGCGTAAAATTTACAAAGTGATCAGACACTCTTACAATGAAGCGAGATTCTGTTACATTATCCTATAATATTTTTACTTAACTGATATTCAGATTTACATATTTATTTATCTTTTTTTACAAATCTCAGTGTTTTTTCTCTATTTTGCAGGACTCGAAAACATGTATGGCAATCGAACTTTAACGCAATGGAAAACATGCGTGAATTTTACAAAGAATGGAGATTCAGTTACAAAGATTCACAGATTTTTTACAAAACAATCATACACAATTACAAAAAAAATTGAAGCTTACAAAGAGGAAAAATACTCTTACAAAAAACTCACTGAAATTACAAAATGAATGTACACATTTACAAAACTTATACAACCATTTACAAAATGAAATTACAGTAATAAAATGAAATCATTAATAGGATTTTACAAAGACTATAATATATTTTGCAAAAACTCGTTGTAATTTACAAAACTGTTGTTGATTTCAGATCGTTTAGAACAAAATCGGAAATTAATCAATAAAGGCATTTGTAAAAATATGGGTTAAACGGGGTTGTCTATAAATATATATGAGTTAAACGAGGTTGTCCCCTGGGGAGCTAACTTGGCTCCCCCGGCTTCATTCGTCCGTTTTTTTTATTTCTTCCATCGAATTTCATCACTATATCCCTATATTACGTCATTAAAATTTCGTGCGAAACAAAGACTCATACGGCCTCCATCCAGACAGTTATTTTTTAACGGTAACAGAATTGGTAAAAACGATCTGTCTGGATGGAGGCCATAGGAGTCTATGTTTCTGTTGGAAATGCGAGCCCACGGCGAGCCATTAGCAATAAATGTTATTGCAATTCACTCCTTAATCTGAAATGAAGAATACATAATTTGCATAGTAGGTCCCTTAGTACAATTAGGGTTATGTACCATGGCCATCTTGATGATCATACAGCTGTTGATTCAACTATTGAATCATAGAGGCTGGTGCTTGGATGAATATCTAAAGAGTTAGATTGAGGACTCATCAAGCACCGTCAAATGATTGTTAAGAGATGATCTCCAGCCTGAGTAGGAGATGGCAATCCTTATCTCTGAAGGCTGATATCTGACCGACCTCTTGATGCAGGTCCTCTGCATAGGAATAGAGATTCGGAGGTGTCAGATTAGTTAGGTCAAAGAGTTGACTTAACGAGATCGAGATAACCAAAGTCCTATATCGTATGCTGTCATGATATAGGCACGCATCCTCTGACCGGAGACAGATGTGTTGCTATATGTCTAAGTATGTACATTTGGCAGACCAATAGGTTGATGACCTAATCAAGGTCTACACACCAGCGCGCTGGTGTGCATATAAGGGCATATGAGTAATACGATCTCTCAAAGGGATCATACAGGTTCAGTTACTGAACCGGAGGACATGAGCTCACTCATGAGATATTGGGAAGAATCAAATTCCGTGCGCACGGTCGCCTCGCTTTGGAAGCTTGACTGAATTTGTAGGTTTGATATATACTTTTGGAAAGTATATGATCAAGACCTAGGTATGATATACGCTTTTGGAAAGTGTATGATTGATACCAACTCCCAATGATCGAATGAGAAACTTACTGATAAAACCATGAAGTAGACAGTATAAAGTTGATCCAATACTTCGGGTTTAGTCTGAGTCTTCCAGTATGCAGGATGTACAGGTATTGGGAATACCTGAGGGTGATGTGATCATAAACGAGTGTATAACCATGACGCTTCCATTCCTAGGGAGTGATGAAACGGGTCTGGATTTTAGTGACTCCTCTCAGTAGAGAAGTGATCTGATCTTGGTCCAAGTGTTGGACATTGATCTGAATGTGATTCAGATACAATGAGAAGATTAGATTTACGGTCTTGATTTAATCAAGCATCTGTGGGAGGCCCGCGATCTGGATTTGAGATACGATCTCAATATCCATGTCACTATACGTGGAACAATACAATCGCCCTGTCCTTATCTCCAAGTATCTGCGGAGGAAGCGCATTATCCTTGAAGGAATTCATGGATAATTCTATTGTTGATTTATGTATCCGAGCATTGAGAAAATGGATAATTGAATGTGATTTAATTATCATGAGTAATATGAATTTGATTCATATTATAAAGAGAGTTATCTGAGATAATTAAATGTGATTTGATTATCAAAGATGTGAATAATGTGAATGTGATTCATATTATTTGAGAACAAGAGAATAAAGATCCAAGATGGTTAAATGTGATTTAATTATCATGGATATGAATAATGTGGATAGCAATATCCATATTAGTCATATATATTATAAATGTGATTTATAATATATAAGAGAGAGCTATTTGTGATTTACATTTGTTAATTAAATGTTAATGTGAATTGGATTCACATTGGACATTGAATTGAAAATGTAATTTACATTTTGTTTTGGGTTGTGAATATGATTCACAAATTTCCAATGGCATGATTGCAATGTTCACAAAATAAATTGGATTTATTTTTGTGAAATAATTTGCAACAAATGTTGTTGCAAATATTGGACAGAATCATGAGATAATGTAATCTCATGTAATAGGAAAAAGGAAGCTCCCTTCCTAATGAGGAGAGGGGACGGCCACAATTCCATAAGGAATGTGGTGGCCATCCACCCTCCTTATGGAAGGAGGCTTGCCTCCTTTCCTATCTCTCCAATGGAGATTGATTTGATATAAATCAAATTATATTTTATATATATTTGTTTTTTATTAAATTAATTGTTGTTGTGTTTTTAGCAACAAATCATGACCATTGAAAGAAACACAAATTAATGTGGACCATTGGATTTGTGTTGACACATGGATTGAGATCCATGGATCCCAAAACCCTATAAAAGGAGAGGCACCCCATTGCTCTTCTTTGCACATAAGTGAGACAACAAGTCTCTCTCTCTCTTTCTTTCTCTTTCTCTCCCTCTCATGGCCGTCCACCATGGATGCCCTAGAGAGGCTCTCCATCGCCGCGACACCGTCGTTATGCTGCCCGATGTTTTGCTTGTGGAACTCCGTCTGCTTCGACATGCCTTGCTCGTGAAGAAGACGTCGGATCTCGTATGTCGAGATCAGGAGATCCACTGCTTGGATCATCAACATGGATTGCGAGAAGCACGCGGTTCATCCCCGCGCTCGCAAGCGTCTCCTCCGACGGATCGGACTTCATACAGGAGGTCTCTTCATTTAGAGACTTGATCGCAACCACGCTTCAAGAGGTAAACCTAATATTTGGTTGTGGTTTAGACGAAACGATCCGAGAAGTGTTCTTGGATCATGTGGTTTCGTCACATGAAAATTTTTAATTTCCGCTGCATAGAACAACTAATGCGACTAGTCATTCTTCGTCGTATTCGATACGACGATCACGCTTCCGTGATGCGCTTAAGGATCTAACCATATCCTTCAAGTGGTATCAGAGCCTTAGTTCGGCGGTTTTGGATACGATCCATAAACCGAGGACGACTTGGGTTCATTAGGGTTTGCGAAAGTTTTCTTGCATTTCATTTTCGCATCTCTGTTTTGATATTATTTTCGGCACTGTTTAAATTGTTTAAACACGAAAATAATATTTGGATTTTATTCCCCATTAAATAATGAAACAGTAGGATCTGAGTTTGCGTGATTTCGATTCCGTTTGTTCTAGATATGCTCATTTTAGCGAACATGTATCCACTGTTTCGGGGACTGCGGATCATGAAGTAATTAAGATGTTAATTGCGGATTTGAAACGCCTTGAAATGCATGCAAATCACTTGGGTTCTGTTGTAAATCAAGTTAGCAAACTTTAGAAATTTACTTTGCTTAATTTGGATTTAAATTGATTGAGATATGGTATTTTTAGTAAGTGAGGGTCACTGCTGAAAATACTTTCCTAATCAAGAACCTAGTGATTGTCATTTAATTAATTAGTGAAATTAAATTTTTAAATTTCCTGGAATAATTATGCATAAATATTTGTGAAATATTTGATGATAATTATGTCCTTAAATGACTTTGTCATAACCAACAAATGATTAGATGTGATCTAGATCAAGATTGGTTACATGATCTACATGATCAACATTCCAACAAACATGTTGCTTGAATAGGACTTGGGATTTGTTTAGCAAATCTCATTATAATGTTAATCAAAATTGTTTTGATTATTACTATATGGTATAATTTCGATTGAAGAACCGATGATCATCTCAAGTACAAAATGATCTATTTTGCATTATCCTTTCCCGAGGTGGATATGGTGTCTAGTCGGAGAGCATTGGGGTTGCGGGTTGCAACGTATGTGGTCCGTCCCACTCTCGTCGGTACTGGCCATGACAGCGGGTAGGGTTAGTATAATGCTTAAGAAATCATGATGTATTTCTAATTATTAAAATTCGAAATAATACGTATTTGAGATAATACCATAATTCAAGTAACTATTAAAATGTTTGTTGGATATTAATTGGATCATTAATTTAATATGATTAGATTAATTGGAATCCAATTAAAATTAAAACACTCTATGAATAGAGATGTTATTTCCCTTGGAAGAATTAATCATAATGAGTATGATTCATAATGATTAATTAGAATTTGAATATGATATGGAGGATCACATAAGTGACATCCATGGTCTCCCGTCAAGGCGAAGGGTTCTGTCGCCAGGGATTGTATGTAGGAGACGCTTGTCTGAAGTGACAGCTCCTGTATGCAAGCGCATCTGGATCGGGCTCTTTGCTTCTCGAAAGAGTAAGTCCGTATACGTAGTGACCCCAATATCGGATCCTCATATTATTGGAGCGATATTGGATTGCGTATAGCGAGTACTATTCCTGTTGACAGTTGGTTCAATTAATGACGGGTCAACATTGCCTTAGGGGTGGTGGGCCCGGGTGTTAAAGACCGAATTGGGAGATGCAAGTTGGACTTGCAAGGCGGAATGTGTTCCCGCTTATTTTTGTCCGAGTTGTAGGTTCTCATATTATTGGGATGCAACAAAGATAAGGAAGGAGATCCCAGATCCTGTTGAGATATAATAGTAAGTATATCTCTTACATTGAAAGTGATTAAGGGAATGAACTTTCAGTGTTGACAAGACAAGACAACTTTGATATAAAAATCCTAAATCAAAGTAAAATATATATATATATATTTATTTATATATTTATGCAAATTTCTTATTTCAGATAATCCTTCATTAAAACCCACTCAATGATATACTCAATAATAACCAGTAAAATATCATGGATTGGACTCATGATCCAGATATTGTACTTGCAATTGAACACATAATGTATGTGGTTGCAATGTGCAAGTTTCCTCATAATATTGAGGAATGACAATTAAATAGATAATAGGACTACAACCCTAGGGTTTGTATGTCTCTATAGTCTTGATCTCTCATCGGATGTACTTTGGAAGTGACATGTCGATGATTATCGCAATTGTCAAATAATCCTTATAAAATTAATGAAGATATTCTGGCATACATATGTGCTCTTGACATTTAACATGAATGAGATGGTTCATTGCATCATGCAGAATGGTGGCTCTATAAGAGATGATGTATTCAAATTGTTTGAGTACCTACCTGAACCTATGTTTTAAGAGTTTAGATGGATGTAGATGATGAGTGTCATCATTCTACTATCTATACTCTGGTCATTCATGAAGCTTCATAATATTCATATTGTATGAATTTAATGAAGCATGTATAAATGTTGAAATGCTCTTACATAAGAGATCCTTAGTCTTAAGCAATGGTTGCTTATAGATAAAGGGAGCGCAGTGGAAGCATGGGTTGGACCCGAGTAAGAAGTATGGTCAAAGAGTTAACTATACATCTATGACTTCCATATGTCATCCGAAGAGTTGGATGAATGCCAATACTGCAATAAGTTGATGTGTTGATAGTATGACTATCAAGTCTATCTAGAATCCTTAGAGAAGGACTCGGATGGAGCATCGGATTAATCTACATAAATCATTGATAAGATAAAGTCAAATAATTGTATCTCAATCTTCTGATGACATTTGCAATAGGTTGCATATGTTTTTTAGAAGACTGGAAAATTTGATCTTAAAGGTTTATAGTTATCCACATGGATATTGATGCAAGTGTTGCAACAATCTCTGTTGGATTGATAGACTTGTTAATTTCAGTGGGAGAATCCTTAGTCTTAGAGAATGTCTCTATGACCTAGATATAAGAATACACTCATTGTGTGTTTCTAAATGTTGGAAATAAACATGAATTCTGAGGTAGAACTATCATAAAGAGTTATGATGGAGATATTTCAGATAGTAATCTAAAATCTAGTGGACTCCACTAAATTAGAAAATTGATGAATGGCTCATTAACATTTCTAAATGCTGAAATTAAAACTTAAGATCAATATGAGGATGAAGATCATTTGACAATGATCTAGCATCAAGCTTTGGACATTTGTTTATTGATTTGATCAATAGACTAGTAAGAGATGAAACTTTAGAATGTCTAAAATTTCAAAACTTACATACTTATGAATATTGTATTCAAAGTAAAATGTCCAATGCACCCTTCTTAGAGAAAGGTGTAAGATGCCAAGGTATTTAGGATCTCATGCATATTGATGTATGTAGATCAACTATATCATAGTAAACATTATGGATATGTGATATCTGTTGATGATTATGTATGATATGAGATTTCTTCTCTTCACCTAAGAAACCTTTGAAATGTTCAAAGATTTCATTATTTTTGGTTTAAAAATCAAAGTTTGAAGGAAGATAAAATGAATTTGATCTAATCTAGGTAGCAAGTACCTACTAGATAAATTCAAAGAATACCTTATAGAGATATGAATATCACTTCTATCTCAATCCTCCTAACACTCCTTAACTCAATAGAGTTATAGGTAGATACAATTGGATCATGTGTGACATGATCTTATCAATGATGAATTTTAGCATAATTATCCCTTAGTTTCCAGGTATATATATGTGTAGTAGAGAGTACAATGTATATCCTTAAAAAGGTTCCATGCATGATGGAATCTAGCACTTGAGAGTATTGCTTCATTAGGAAAATAAAGGATGGTATTGGATACCTACTTTATGACCTTGAGATTCTTAAAGTATCTCATCTCTAAGAATGAGATTCTTAGAGGTAGAGACTCTTAAGAATCAAGATGAAAAATGAAGTATAGGAACTCATTTAATCTTGAGAAGATAACGAGGCTCCTGAAATTGGAAACTAAGAGGACAATTAAAAATGAAACACTAATACCTCTTCAAATGAGTTTGAGGATGGATTCCATGTGTCAGAGAAATCTGACAATGATTGAACTTCATGTGATGAAGCTTCTGAAGATCATAGCATGGATAGATGGATGTTAGCAATAAAAGTCTAATGTAGACTTCATATACAAGTGTTGTATATGGACCCTCGTGGATCCACCTATATGAGTAAAACCTGTAAAGGTGTAAATGGATCTTCAAGAGAAAGGGAACCTGATGAGAAGGTAGAGACCTTCAAAGCACGGTTCGTAGCCATGAGCCACACACCGGAAGAGAAGACATTGCTTGCAAATGAGACTTGCTCTTCGGTGACCATGCTTAAAATCGTCAGAATATTGCTAACCTTAGCTACAAAACTTGACTATTGCATCTTCAAGATGTAAGTCAATATTGCATTCCTCTACGAATACCTCTTTGAGGATATTCACATGAAGTAGCCCCAGGGCTTCATGGTTGAGGGAAGCAAGGTGTGCAAGCTAAGGAATCCATCTATGGACTCAAATAAGCTTCTTGAAGTTGGACCATAAGATTTGATGGAATTATAATTGTTATGATTTCAGATAGAATCTTGATGAGCCATGTGAAGCTTAGTGGGAGTGCCTTTGTGTTCATCGTGCTAAATGTAGATAAAAATCCTAATCATTTGGAATGATATAAGGATGATAATAAGTGTTTTATAGACTGGCTATTCCATATCTTGAAATATGATTTCAAAGATACCTCTTAGATCTTAGTTCTGAAGTTGTTCAGAAGCCAAGATAAGAGGATAATTGGACTGTCACATTTGTAGTACACCTTGGACATATTCTATTCATAGAAATTCCAAGAAAGGCTTCTAACCCTTAAGATATGGTACTGACCTATCTTAAGGGATAGCACCTCAAAGAGTTGAGGAAGTAAATGCTACAACTACTTACACTTGTGCATTAGTTACGAGAAGCTGAGTGTATGCTAGAGTGTACAAATACCAGATGTCTGTCATGCAGTGGGAGTAGTAAATTGTTACTAATCCTACTGTAGAGATAAAACACTTGATTGCAGTAATAACAAAATCTTCATAGATGAGGAGATTTTTGAGATAGTGATCTCAAAGTCTTATCTTCAAAAGTTTAAGACCATATAGATAGTGATCTATAAGGTCTAAACTTTAGATACCTTAGGAGATAGAGATCTCCGGGAATGAAGGTATTCTAATAAGGATTATGGGGATACTGGTTATGATGTCAGGGACACTGTAACCAACTAGATTGAGTATTGGTTGCATGAGATGCAACATTCGCATTAGATGCGAGCACTGTTACTGGGGATATGCAAGTGCCGTAAAAGGACTTGGCATAGTCTCGCGGGAACAGAGTGACTGATCAGCTTACCTAGCTATTTTCTAAATAGCCTATGATTATCACATGAGTGCGGGTTTAAATGATTAGCCCATTAATGGCTCTTTGGGCTAGTGGGAGATTGTTGGAAATGCGAGCCCACGGCGAGCCATTATGCAATAAATGTTATTGCAATTCACTCCTTAATCTGAAATGAAGAATACATAATTTGCATAATAGGTCCCTTAGTACAATTAGGGTTATGTACCATGGCCATCTTGATGATCATACAGCTGTTGATTCAACTATTGAATCATACAGGCTGGTGCTTGGATGAATATCTAAAGAGTTAGATTGAGGACTCATCAAGCACCGTCAGATGATTGTTAAGAGATGATCTCCAGCTTGAGTAGGAGATGGCAATCCTTATCTCTGAAGGCTGATATCTGACCGACCTCTTGATGCAGGTCCTCTGCATAGGAATAGAGATTCGGAGGTGTCAGATTAGTTAGGTCAAAGAGTTGACTTAACGAGATCGAGATAACCAAAGTCCTATATCGTATGCTGTCATGATATAGGCACGCATCCTCTGACCGGAGACAGATGTGTTGATATATGTCTAAGTATGTACATTTGGCAGACCAATAGGTTGATGACCTAATCAAGGTCTACACACCGGCGCGCTGGTGTGCATATAAGGGCATATGAGTAATACGATCTCTCAAAGGGATCATACAGGTTCAGTTACTGAACCGGAAGACATGAGCTCACTCATGAGATATTGGGAAGAATCAAATTCCGTGCGCACGGTCGTCTCGCTTTGGAAGCTTGACTGAATTTGTAGGTTTGATATATACTTTTGGAAAGTATATGATCAAGACCTAGGTATGATATACGCTTTTGGAAAGTGTATGATTGATACCAACTCCCAATGATCGAATGAGAAACTTACTGATAAAACCATGAAGTAGACAGTATAAAGTTGATCCAATACTTCGGGTTTAGTCTGAGTCTTTCAGTATGCAGGATGTACAGGTATTGGGAATACCTGAGGGTGATGTGATCATAAACGATTGTATAACCATGACGCTTCCATTCCTAGGGAGTGATGAAACGGGTCTGGATTTTAGTGACTCCTCTCAGTAGAGAAGTGATCTGATCTTGGTCCAAGTGATGGACATTGATCTGAATGTGATTCAGATACAATAAAATATTAGATTTACGGTCTTGATTTAATCAAGCATCTATGGGAGGCCCGCGATCTGGATTTGAGATACGATCTCAATATCCATGTCACTATACGTGGAACAATACAATCGCCCTGTCCTTATCTCCAAGTATCTGCGGAGAAAGCGCATTATCCTTGAAGGAATTCATGGATAATTCTATTGTTGATTTATGTATCCGAGCATTGAGAAAATGGATAATTGAATGTGATTTAATTATCATGAGTAATATGAATTTGATTCATATTATAAAGAGAGTTATCTAAGATAATTAAATGTGATTTGATTATCAAAGATGTGAATAATGTGAATGTGATTCATATTATTTGAGAACAAGAGAATAAATATCCAAGATGATTAAATGTGATTTAATTATCATGGATATGAATAATGTGGATAGCAATATCCATATTAGTCATATATATTATAAATGTGATTTATAATATATAAGAGAGAGCAATTTGTGATTTACATTTGTTAATTAAATGTTAATGTGAATTGGATTCACATTGGACATTGAATTGAAAATGTAATTTACATTTTGTTTTGGGTTGTGAATATGATTCACAAATTTCCAATGGCATGATTGCAATGTTCACAAAATAAATTGGATTTATTTTTGTGAAATAATTTGCAACAAATGTTGTTGCAAATATTGGAGAGAATCATGAGATAATGTAATCTCATGTAATAGGAAAAAGGAAGCTCCCTTCCTAATGAGGAGAGGGGACGGCCACAATTCCATAAGGAATGTGGTGGTCGTCCACCCTCCTTATGGAAGGAGGCTTGCCTCCTTTCCTATCTCTCCAATGGAGATTGATTTGATATAAATCAAATTATATTTTATATATATTTGATTTTTATTAAATTAATTGTTGTTGTGTTTTTAGCAACAAATCATGACCATTGAAAGAAACACAAATTAATGTGGACCTTGGATTTGTGTTGACACATGGATTGAGATCCATGGATCCCAAAACCCTATAAAAGGAGAGGCACCCCATTGCTCTTCTTTGCACATAAGTGAGACAACAAGTCTCTCTCTCTTTCTTTCTCTTTCTCTCCCTCTCATGGTCGTCCACCATGGATGCCCTAGAGAGGCTCTCCATCGCCGCGGCACCGTCGTTATGCTGCCCGATGTTTTGCTTGTGGAACTCCGTCTGCTTCGACATGCCTTGCGTGAAGAAGACGTCGGATCTCGTGTGTCGAGATCAGGAGATCCACCGCTTGGATCATCAACATGGATTGCGAGAAGCACGCAGTTCATCCCCGCGCTTGCAAGCGTCACCTCCGACGGATCGGACTTGAGACAGGAGGTCTCTTCGTTTAGAGACTTGATCGCAACCACGCTTCAAGAGGTAAACCTAATATTTGGTTGTGGTTTAGACGAAACGATCCGAGAAGTGTTCTTGGATCATGTGGTTTCGTCACATGAAAATTTTTAATTTCCGCTGCATAGAACAACTAGTGCGACTAGTCGTTCTTCATCGTATTCGATACGACGATCACGCTTCCGTGATGCTCTTGAGGATCTAACCATATCCTTCAGTTTCATGCAAAATTTGAATGACATAATATAGGGATATATTAATGAAAATCCATGGAAGAAATTTTCAAAAAAAATTATTGAGCAAGATAGGGTAGGGGGGCTGATGACACGCCAAGCGACTAAGGTAAAGGTAGTAAATGGTCGTCGCGACCTCAATCACTCGGCTGTGTCAATCAAGAAAAATAGACCACCAATAATAGATAAAATCAAGTCGAAACTTAATAGCGGTCTTGCTATTTTATTAACCTGGTATAGCGACCAGGGTCGAACTCAAGGAGCACGTAATGGCCTTGCGGCCTACGAAGTAGTCAAAAATCGAAGGAAAGAGAAGAAGAGAGTATTTTTGGTGGTTTTTAGGGTTTTTATATTTTTTGGATTTTTAATTAATTAAGAAACTAAAGGAAACAAATAAGCAAGGTAATTCAACAATTTATTTGATGCATCAAAACTCAAGCAAAAATTCCAGAAAAAATATTTTTGTGTGTTTTATAATTTTTACTGTTTTTAGTGAGTTTTTTGAGATTTTTCTGATGTTTATTTAATTTTCTAAAAATCAAACAGTGAATGAAAAAGAAGGTATTGTCCAGCCGAGCTTGAGGGACATAGATAAAATTACTAAAAGTCCCCAATAAACCTGGAGTATTTTTCCTGTATAGAGAAGAAAACAAGTAAAATTTGAGCACCTTAATTATTGTTTTTGGATTTTTAAATTATTTATTAGAATTTTTATGAGTTTTAGAGTGTTTTTCAATTTTTAGCTTTTTTAGATAATGCAAAATAGCCAAAATTGGCTAGAAAATCAAGCAAGCCAAAGCAAACAGTAGGTAAGTTTTTTGTAATTTTTAAATGAGTTTTAATATTTTTTTGTGATTTTCAAAGTTCAACAGTAAAGAAAATACGTGTTTTTGAATTTTTAAAAATATCAAATCAACACAAAAATGTCTCCAAAAATCCTCAAAAATTTTACACTATGGCAGGAGCCATGTTTCCAATTTTCATCAAATTTGGAGGTGATTTGCTATTTTATTCAAAAATCAAAAGAGGGTACGGTGCACAGGGACCTAAGTGCAAATACCCGAAGTCCTGAGGGGTCTGGTGCAAAATACCCAGGAAGTCACGCGCGTCGCGCGTGCCTGGGGCACTCAGGGACCCAAATGTAATAAAAACTACTTCCGAGGACTATTTGGTAACAGGTACCAAAAGTCCAGGGGGTAGTCTGCAAATAACCCACGAATATACGCACATGCACAAATAAATCACGCACAGGGGTATAAATGCAATATCCAAAAAGATTTCATTTAATCCATAACATTCAGAACTACAGGGTATAAGATGCAAATACACCAGAAAACCACGTGACGAAGCACGTGTCACACCATACACAGGGGCATAAATGCAAAGGAAATAAGGTGCAGGGTCCTCTATGCAATTTTACCAAAAACTAAACAACTACACTAAATAATTACAGGACTAAATGCGAAATAAAATAAAAGAGAGGGCCTAAGGGTAAATTACCCTTTATTAATGCGGGTCGCTGGATGGATGCCACGTGGAGAATCGGATGGTCTGGATCGGGTGGCACTCCAACGCTGAGGTCCTCGCAATGATCGGACGACTGAGGCTACGCCACGTGGGGGATCGAACGGTGGAGGCTCTCGGTGGCTAAACCTCGCTGGACCAACGGCTGGGATCAGTCCTCCACTGATATGACGGTTGCTGCTGCTCCTGGAATGGACGGCCCAGATGAAAACTGGAGCTGGAGGCTGATCGGACGGTCGATGGAGATCCTCGAAGAACAGGTGGCTGGCGAACTTCGCCGGCCCAGTACGCTCGCTTCGAGACTCCTCTACTGCTTCTGAAGATCGGAGAAGCTCCGGCGTAACGCTCCGCAGCTGCTGGTGGCCTCCGATGATCCAGCCGAGCTCTGGGGAGCTCCGGCGAGGTCGGCGGAGGTAGAGCTCCTGGACCAAATGGTCCAAGCCCTCAGATGGGCTGGGATGCACCTGCAAGATAGACCAGAAGACTCGCGGGTCGAGGGCAAACTGCCTCGACCCGATTAGGCGGGGTGAAGATGGTCGGAGAGTCGATATGGGCGAGCTCCGGCGAAGGTGGAGACGGAGGAGCTCGAGCCCCAGCTCTTGTGCGAGCTGGGTTGAATGGAGGTATGGAGAAGGTGCGCAGGAGGAAGGCGGAGGCTATGGCGAAGCCTGATGGTCGAACGGAGGTCGGACGTGATCGGAATCGGCGGAGAATGGCGGCAGAGCGAAAAGGGGGAAATCTAAAATTAGCGAAAAAGAAAGAACTAAGGGGCTACCTGGGTGGATGATAAGACTGTGGACGAGCTGGCGATGCTCTGGGTCGTGGCCTCAAGGAGCGTCTCCCTCCGAGGCTCGAGCTCCAGCTCAGGGCGGAGCACGGCGGTGATACTCGCCGGATCGATGGGACACTGCCCCTCTCCTCGCTGCAACACTTGCTGGAGCAAGATGTCACTCTTGCCAATACAGTGGAGGTCACGGGTAGATGAGCAAATGAGCCAAAGATTCAAATGGAGGAGGCGGATATGGAGCTATATACGCTGAAGGGTCCGGGAAGACGAGCGCGGGTAGGGCATTCTGGAGCGCGGATCTCGAGGTGGAGGCTCCGGCGAGGGTCTCGGATGTACCATGAACGATTCGGACCCGGGGTTTAGGTGATAGGGTGTCGGGTTTAGGTGCGAAATTAGGGAGAAATTCGGGTCGGGCACCTAACCCGTGGGAAGTGGTCCTGGGGGGGCAGTTGACCGGGCGGTCAACAATCCCCAGGGCCAATGGGTGAAGGCCACGTGGACAAGATTTGAAAATTAAATTAAAAATAGAAAACGGCCGAATCAAGGAAAAGTCAAAACATGAAATATTTTTTTTATTTTTTTTCTATTTTTTAATGATTTTTAATTAATTTTTCAAAGTAAAAATAAGGTATGTACATAGTAGGGATATATATAGGTATATATACAATATATAGGATTTTTAATTTGATTTTTAATTTGTTATTTTTATACAATTTTATTCCCATTTTATATTTTATTTATTTATATTATAGAATGAGGAATAAAAAGACATTTTTATTTTCTTTTTATTATTTATATACATAGGTGAAATAAATACATATGTATATTTATATACATGGTATATTTACAATAGTATTTTTTATTTTTAATTTTGTTCTTTTTATTTTGTTTTTGTTTTAATTTATTTTATTTATTTACACTATATAATATAGAATATTTACAAAACTTTTGGAAATTAATTTTATTTATTTATAAAGCTAAATAAATAGGGATGAGTGGACTATATACAAGGTGACCATGTACATGAGTGATGTTTTTGTTTTCTTTTTAATTTTTCTATTTTTATCTTGTTTTTATATTTAAATATATACAAATATTTACAAACCTCTTTTAATCTATTTTTGGGAGGAAAATATTTTTATTTTATTTACATAAATATCTACACACATGAGTCCCTATCTCCCTCTACTTTGGTTTTTATGCGGTTAGGCCCATGCTGAGCCCTCCCTTGGGTTAGGTTGCTCAATATTTATTCTAAATATTTCCCTCTTTTTCTTTTTACTCTTTATTCTTTTATTTTTGCACAAAAACATGCTAATTATTAAACTTTATACAATGCATGCTTTTCATAATTATTTGTATTTACATGAATATACATGCATTTGCAAAGGTTTTTGTAGCTAAAATATAAGAATAAAGAGTGATGAATGGGTATTCATCACCCCCCTATACTTAACTTTTGCTAGTCCCTTAGCAAACACTTATTTGAAAAAGAAGTGAAAGAGAAAGAAAAAAGAAAAAGAGGGGAATATACATGGAGCAAGGTTGAATATTAAACTTTCCTTCATTAAATTGAATTATGGAGCTCGATCAGATCTTTGGATTATTAATGTGTCGGAACCTTATTTAGACTTAAGCTTAAAACTCAACAGCCTCTAAGTTCCACCAATCTATGGACAAGACTCATCAATAAACCAGATCAGAACAAGTCTACATACACAAACTCTAATGACCATGAATCTTTTCATGTAGTGTAAGTGATATGTAGCTCCCCACCTCAGAAGTAACAAAGAAACAACCTCCCTCAACCTGGTAACTCTAATGCCTCGGTCTAGCAACTCTTTCCTCGAGAAGCAGGGTATTCCCTTCTAAGTTCAAGTGCAACCAGCTCAAGAAGAGGGGGAAGAAGTATAGACTTTTGGAAGCTCAGCCAGTGTAGCTAAGTCTCCCGCTGCAAGCTTCATGAGATGTAACATGGATACCATAAGCTTTTGCTTTATTTTACTATATACACTCCGGTGGGGTTATTAAATTTTCAATCCGACCCACCACTTTTTTGGAGTTCTTTTTGCATTTTGCATTTTTTTTCAAGTGCCTCTGTACAACATATCTACATGGTGCAGCATATATACAAGAAATTTTCCTCTTGAGCCAGTAGACTATCCCTCTTTTGAAGCTTTATTGCAACCCACGGCTTCTGTCGTTAGCCTTCATCACCACTAGACCAAGTTAAGGCGCACTTCCTTCACTATAAGAAGAAGAGAGGTTCCGCCTAGAAGTACTACCCTCATATGCTACCCCAAGCCAAAGGAAACTGCCTCCTCACCACCTCATCCGTGGAGAGCCATGTGTAAAGTGATGGTGCAAGTCAAGCCATTGTCTCTAAGAGTCATGCGTGTGTTGTTAAGTGCTCTACTTAGGCTCATCAAGATGACATATGCTCATAGCCTAGTGGACTCAAAGAATTAAGTCCTTATGGACCTGAAAAGCCTTAACCCTAAGCCCTATAAGGTTCCTCTTAGAATTAGGTGGATTAAGATCTTACTCAAGCTCCATTTCTCAATTTAATTTCAGGCTAGTTTAAATGTCAACTATCATCCATGAAAAATTCTATACATATATACACAAAGATGCTATTTACAAATATTTACAATCGTGCAAAATTTTTAAAAAATGTTTTGAAATCATTGAATGGATGGATGCATAAAGTGCAAGTTTTGCAAAAGTGTTTACAAATATTTACACGGGATTTTTGCAAACTTTTGATTTTCAACACATTTTGGAAAAATTTTGTACTATATACATAATTTTGATAAGAAAATATTTACACAATCTTTACACAAAAACTTTTTGAAAACATTTTTACAAAAATAATTTTGTACACTAGCTATGTATGTGCAATAAAAGAAGGATTATTTACAGGAAATTTTTTTTTTAATTTTTGTGATTTTTGGGGTTTTTAGCCATTTTATTTATTAACACACTCACACAAAGTACGAGTTATGGCTAAAGTATATATGAAATATATACACACCCCCCTATACTTAGCTCGAACGATGTCCTCAGAGTGATCAAGAGCGATGAAGAAGACATAACTCGTGCTTAGTAAAAGGGAAGTGAAAAGCAGTGGCTAGGTACATAAATGAATAAATGAATAGAATGAGAAAAACTCGGTGGTTTCCCCCTATACTTAGGATTAACTAATCCTAAGAATAGCAAGCTGTACATGAAGGGAAATCTGAGCGAAGAATGTACAGAGTCTGCCCCCTATACTTAGGGTAAAATATCCCTAAGTATAGGCAGCAAAACAGGGGCAAAAAGAATGAAAAGAATACCCGCAGGTCCTACATCCCCCCTATACTTAGGGTAAAGTACACCCTAAGTATAGCATAATCATAAGATGAGAAAAGGGATGTGGGACTAAAGAATAGTGTGATATAGACAACTGGATCTATACAAGTCGGAAGAACAGTGATAATCAGACGTGAGATGCAATAGATGTGAATCAAGAGACCACATCTCACGCTAGGTGAATAAGGGCAACATCAACGACCCGTGGCTCATGATCTAGAAATGGCTTGAGCCGATGGCCGTTCACTCGAAAGGTACTCTCAGAAGACAACTCGGATATATCAATGCTACCGTTGTCATGTACATTTCTCACAAGATAAGGTCCCTTCCATTTGCTCTATAGCTTCCCTGGAAATAGACGAAGCCTCGCATCAAACAACCATACTCTCTGTCCAGGCTCAAAATGCTTGTGGCTGATATGAGAATCATGCCACTCTTTCACTCTCTCCTTATACTGTAGGCTGTTCGAGAAGGTTGTATCTCTAAGCTCCTCCAAGGCTGCTAACTCTGCCCTCCTCTGGTCTCCTACACTATCTGGATCTAAAAGAATATCCGTGACTGCCCAAAGTGACTTGTGCCTCAACTCAACAGGTAAATGGCATGGCTTTCCATAAACTAGGCGAAAGGGAGATGTGACCAATGGTGTCTTGAAAGACGTCCTATATGCACACAAGACCGAGTCCAAAAGCTGTGACCAATCCTTTCGGTCAGGGCGGACGACTTTCTGCAAAATAGTCTTGATCTCCCTGTTCGAGACCTCGGCTAGAACATTCGTCTGTGGATGGTATGGAGTGGCAACTCGATGGTTTATGATGAACTCAATAGCAAGTGCCTTCACCTGGTCGTTGATGAAATGAGACCCCCCATCTGAAATCAATACTCGAGGTACCCCGAACCGCGTGATGATGTGCTTCCTCAAAAATCTGCAAACTGTCCTGGCATCAGCGGCTCGGGCGGGGATAGCCTCAACCCAACGACTAACATAGTCAACGACCAACAGAATGTACTCAAATCCCTGACTCTTAGGGAATGGACGCATGAAATCGATGCCCCATGCGTCAAAAACCTCACAGAAGTGAATGGGTTGCATCGGCATCATATCACGCTGTCCACAAGTGCCCATCCTCTGACAGTCAGTACACCTCTTCACGAACTCATCAGAGTCCTTGAAGAGGGTAGGCCACCACAAGCCGGATTGGAGCACTTTCTGTGTCGTTCTCCTCCCAGAGTGATGTCCTCCTGCCTCAAGCTTGTGGCAGTAAGTGAGGACGCTATGGTGCTCATCCTGAGGGATGCACCTACGCCAGACACTATCCCCTCCTTCGTGGTAAAGGATGGGATCCTCCCAATGGTAAGACTTGGCCTTCGCGAGGAAGGTCTCAAGCCTCTGTTTGGGCCAACCTTGTGGGACTTTCTTAGCAACAAGAAAGTTCACAATATCGGCATACCACGGGAGTGAGGCGATAGCAAGGATCGCCTCATCTGGGAAGGTCTCACAAATGGGATCAATCTGCTCTGACTCCTCAGGCTGCTCTAAACGGAAGAGATGATCCGCCGCCACATTCTTGATTCCAGGCTTATCCTTGATCTCAATGTCGAACTCCTGGAGTAGAAGGATCCATCTAGTCAGTCTGGCCTTGGCATCCTTCTTTGCCATGAGGTACCGGATGGAGGTATGATCTGTATACAAAGTCACTCTAGATCCAATGATGTACGATCTGAACTTATCTAGGGCGAACACTACTGCTAGCATTTCTTTCTCTGTGACTGTATAATTCCGCTGGGCGGAATCCAAGGTGCGGCTAGCATAGTGGATAGCAAATGGAACTCCATCCCTCCTTTGTCCCAGCACATCCCCCACGGCAAAATCGGAGGCGTCCGTCATGATCTCGAATGGGAGAGACCAATCTGGTGGCTGGAGGATAGGAGCCTCAACAATACACTGCTTGAGAGTATCAAAGGACAAAAGACACTTGTCATCGACAAGGAACTCGGTGTCTTTCGTCAGCAGGTCAGTTAACGGTCGGGAAACTCTACTGAAATCACGGATAAACCGCCGATAAAAACCGACATGCCCCAGGAAAGACCGTAACTGTCGCAAATTGGACAGTGGTGTGAGTTTTCTAATGACATCAACCTTGGCCGGATCAACCTCCATGCCCCTGTTGGAGATGATGTGGCCAAGCACTGTCCCTTGAGTCACCATAAAGTGACTTTTCTCCCAAGAAAGAACCAAGCGGACCTCAATACATTGCTGAAGTACTCGGTCTAGGCAGTCAAGACAGGAGTCGAATCTGTCGCCGTAAACTGAGAAATCATCCATGAAGACCTCTAAGCACTCCCCTACCATGTCCGAAAAGATCGACAGCATGCATCTCTAAAAAGTCGCAGGGGCATTGCATAGCCCAAATGGCATGCGTCGGAAGGCGTATGTGCCGAAGGGACATGTAAAGGTGGTCTTCTTTTGATCCTCAGGAGCGATGACCACCTGGTTGTAGCCCGAGTACCCATCCAGAAAACAATAATGGCTCTTCCCTGCCAATCTCTCGATAATCTGATCAATAAAGGGCATGGGGAAATGATCCTTCTTGGTGGCCTAGTTGAGTCTCCTGTAGTCAACACAGAACCGCTAAGAAGTGGGTACTCGTGTAGCAATCTCCTCTCCAGACTCGCTAATCACTGTAGTGATGCCCGTCTTCTTGGGCACCACATGCAAAGGGCTGACCCACTTGGAGTCGGAGATGGGATAGATAAAATCGACGCTCCACCATTTCGAAATTTCCTTCATGACAACCTCTCTCAGATTTGGGTTCAGTCGCCGCTGGAACTCACGCGACGGCTTCGCTTCATCCTCGAGATAGATATGGTGGGAGCACAGGGCCGGACTAATCCCATGGAGATCTGTTACGCTCTATCCTATTGCCTTGCGGTTCTTTTCAAGAACCCCCATCAGACGGGATTCCTGTTCTCCAGTCAAATCGGCTGAGATAATGACTGGGTATATCTCATGCTCACCCGCAAGGAATCTATACTTCAACGACGAAGGAAGTGGCTTCAGCTCTGGACATCTGGGTGCTGGCAAATCTGGCTTCGAAAGAAGACGCGTGTATGCTGCCAAATCTGTCCGGGAGACTGAAAGTGTACTCTCGCAAACTGGATCTGGAGAAGGCTGCTCAACTGAACTGTCTCTGATCTGCTCGGCATCTACCTCCTCTTCAACTATAGGCTCAGTTGAAATCAGGTCTGGCATGTAGTCATCACAATATGCCCACTCAGACTCTAACTCCGAGGGATCTGCATCACAGAAGGTGGCATCAGTACCACCAATATCACAAAATCTGTGTCGCGGTCGAGAACCTGCTCTGCTGCCTCTAAAGTATCCTAAACCAGGAATGTGCTCTCCAAGCTCTCCTCTGTTGTCATCTCTGCATCAGCGGTGTCTGAAAATGAGAGGATGGCCTGTGCTGCTAGGTCTGCCCAAACTGCCTCATCATCTGTGATCACAAAGTCACAGTCCTGGTGGATGTCTAGCCCTGCATCTGTCAGCTGCTCTGTATCTGAAGTGGTCTCTGAGCATGATCTCTCTCTGGCTCTGTTGTCCTCGACCGTCTCTATTTGTACACTTTCGCCCTCGACGCGAAAGTATACCTTCCCGCTATCATGATCAGTCACCGCCTTGGCTGTGGCCAAGAACGGACGACCGAGAATGATGGGGGTATTGGCCACTGACTCAGGGATCTCCATGTCCAACACTACGAAGTCCACGGGAAATTGCAGGCCCTGAATAGTGACGATAACGTCTCGCAACAACCCCTTCGGCCTCTTGACAGATCGATCAGCAAACTGAAGGACTGTCCTGCTCTGTCTAAGAGTGCCCAACTCGAAGCGGTTGAGAAGGGCTGCCGGAAGGAGGTTCATAGACGATCCGCTATCTAATAGAGTCCAGTCGAACCTCTGCTCTCTAATGTGACATCTGACATAAGGAGCTCCTGAATCTGGCCTCTTGGTCGGCAGACGGTTCTGGATCGCGAAACACGTAGCTTTTGTCAGCACATGTATCTCTGAATGGTGGTTCCTCCTCCTCCTGACTGTAGTCTTGTCTCTCAACGATCGCTGAAGAAGGGGGATGTGCTGCAAAGCCTCCTGAAGGGTCAGCTGTATGTGAAATCTGTCAATCATGCTCTGGCTGAACTCCTCCTGCTCTCTCTTTTTTGGATCTTTTTCTCTTTTCTTCCCCTTCCCCAGCTGAAGGGCTCTAGGGAAGGGGATCACAGGGTCCTTCTCAGATGAAGGACTAGAAAAGGGTCTAGGCGGTTCGACGACTGGATCCACACATACATCATGCACCACAGTGGGACCAGAAGAAAATAAACCCTTTTTTTATTCACAGAACTATTCAGAGGTACATTAGTGGAAGGAAGAACAACAGATCTCTCTATATGAACTCTGGAGGCCTCAGTACCACCATCGGCTGGCTCAGCTGGAAGACTCGCGGCCTCAGTACCGCGCTCTGGCTCGGCAACTCGGGTGGCGTCAGTACCACCTCCTCGAACTGGTGAAGTGGCGGCCTCAGCACCGCCTAGGGGATCAACATCCCTTGGTGGCATCAGTACCACCATCATCATCATGTGCGGCCTCAGTACCGCTCTCCTCCTCCTCATCGAGCGCTCTAGGTGTATCCTCATGCTGTCGCTCAGACGAGGCGCCGCCTGCTGGTGCCCTACCGCTCCTAAGTGTAACAAAATCAGCATCAAAAAGATCTGAAGACATATCATCAAACAGATCACTAGGAGTGGCATGCTTAGTGTAAACTACCTGCTCAGACTTCCGCTTCAGGCTGTTGGGATTCGGCTCTATCTGGGCAGGGATGGCGGCCTTCCCTCTCACGATGTCCCGCATCTCCTGGCGGAACTCGTCCATCTCCCGTCTGAAAGTAGTCTGCTGGTCTGTGAGGAGGCGGGCTATGTCGTCCAAGGCGGGCTCTCGTATGGTGGACCATGAGAGCCCGACGAGTAGCCTCTCTGGTAATGAGGCTGCTGGAACTGGTGCTGCTGTTGCTGAGAGGGGTAGGTAACAGGGTGCTGCTACTGGTGTGGCTGGTGAGGCTGCTCTCGCCTCCAAGACTGTCCCTGCTGATAGGGACGAGGAACGAAGGATGACTGTTGTTGTGACTGGTAAACTGGGGGCTGCTGCTGGTGATCCCTCTGCTGGCTGTACTGGCCTCCCTGGCCAGATGGCTGCTGCTGGGGCTGGGTACCTTCACTCCCCCACCTGAATCCGGGATGGTCTCATCGGATCCCAGGCTGAGGACGGTCATACCAAATCCCGTTGACATCCATCAACGGCTCTGCATCGTATTGGGCTGGCGGGAGTACTGCCAGAGGCTGATCCGGCTGGTATACCACCATCTGCATGTCTGGAGATGGTGGTGACTGGTAGGAGGGCTACTGCTGTTGGTACGGCTCCGCCTGTACAAGGTGAACCTGTCTAGGCTGCTGGTGTGAGCTGGAGCGCTGGAATGAGCTACTGCTGCCACCGATATCGCCTCGCGACTGAAGACGGGGCTGTGGAGCAGTCTGTGCCTCCTGGAGACACATGAGCTGGGTCTTCATGTCGCTCAGAGTCTGTGCCATCTGCTCCATCTGAGTGATGCCCTGGCACTGCTTCTTCTCGATCAGCTCCATCCGATTCAACTTCTCACTGATGATACCCATATCCGCAGCGGATGACTCTGCCTGTGCTGCTGCTACTGCGGATGAACTGGAAGGACCGACGTCGACCCGTGCTATCCTCTGGTACTGCACGGGTCCTGGCTGCTGGGGTCTACCCTGAGTGTACAACCTGGTCTGGGACATCACCATGTAGTTCTCGGCCATCTCCTCGTAGATGGACCAGACCTGGTCGTGATCCTTGGCGAAGTAAGACCCGCCACAAGAAGCATTCACCAAGCCCTGGAGCTCTGGTGTCAGCCCGCTGAAGAAGCTCTGCACAAGGTTGGGCTTCGAAATATCATGATGCGGGCATCGGTCAGTCAGCTCACGAAACCTCTCCCATGCCTCATGGAATTGCTCGTTAGGGAGCATGAAGAAGTTGCTGATGAGGGCTCTTGCTGCATTGGTCTGCCCGAGTGGATAGTACTTGTTCAAGTACTCGATGCGGAGCTGCTCCCAGGTGTAAACGAATTTCCTCAAGTGCTTCAGCCAGGTGGCTGCTCTGTCTGCTAAGGAAAAGGGGAAAGCAATCATCCTGATAGTATCCTGGTCCATCTGACGATCATGGACAGTGCTGCATATCATCTCAAACTCCTGCAGGTGGAGATGAGGCTCCTCTGTCGCCAAACCGCGAAACCGAGGTAAGAGCTGCAAGGTGTTCGGGGGGAACTTGAAGTCCCCCACGATCGCTGGAAGTACCACCCAGCGGTGTGTCAAGGTCGACCCGGGATTATGGTTCTCCCGCATCGATCTAAGTGGTGGTGGTGCTCCTCCTGCTCCTCCTGCTGCTGCTGCGGATGCTGTCGCGGCTGCGACTGCGGCGGCAGCTGCCGCATCGTCGGGTCGTCCTCCTCCGCGGTTCTCACGGTTGGCTCTCATCTGCTCAAGCTCTCTCCTCATGTCCATCATGAATGCTCCCTGATCCCTCAGCTGCTGCTGTACTGACTCGAGGGAGGCGATCAGGGTAGAGTTGATCGAACCCTGGTCCAGAACGAAATGCTGCTCTCCCTGTGGACCTCTGGTGCGATCATCAGAACTGCCGGCCATCGTCTCTGAAAAACCAAAACAACCGAACTCAGGTGACGATAAATCATCTGTCTGTCTCTCCTCTGGCACTGGTATCTCTGAATCAGAAGAAGGGTGGTCGAGGGGGAACAGGGTGGAATCATACTCAGGTTCGGAGAGCGGGTCTGAGCTCCCACGAACCGACCTAGATGAATGGTCAGGAGTGCTGAAAAGCGGTGCAGCCAGAGGCTGCCTAAGAGACCTCCTGCCCATCATCGTGATCTGGCGAGTAAGGCGGATGAGATCTGGAAAAACTATGATCGGCAACCAAACCCTCCGTTCACCAACGCAACACGAGCTGAAGACCGTAAAGGCCCGGTCAAATTATCTTGTCAAATTTTATTAGGTGAACAATCAATCTATCAGAGCGCTTAAGTGACCTGTTGGGATTCCCGATGCTACCCCAACCGACTGGCCCGCACGGAAGAGTCGGTAGTCAGTCAAGAATAGCACCGGAGGGCTCTACCTAGTGGACGAGTCACTCTCTCGCGCAAGCAAACCAAACAATGAGGGGGTTTCTCTCCCAAGACAGATTTTTTTAGGTGAGGTGTCTTTTAGGGTCGATAGTTTTAGCAGTCCCTGTTGGACATGTGAGCCCACGACGAGCCATTATGCAATAAATGTTATTGCGAATATCATTCCCTGATCTGAAATAAAGAATAAATAATTTGCATAATAGGTCCCTCTGTATAATTAGGGTTATGTACCATGGCTGTCTTAATGATCAAACAGTTGTTGATTCAATAATTGAATCATAGAGGCTGGTGCTTGGATGAATATCTAAAGAGTTAGATTGAGGACTCATCAAGCACCATCAAATGATTGTTAAGATGGGATCTCCAGCCTGAGTAGGAGATGGCAATCCTTTCTCACATAGGCTGATATCTGACCGACCTCTTGATGCAGGTCCTCTGCATAGGAATAGAGATTCGGAGGTGTCAGATTAGTTAGGTCAAAGAGTTGACTTAACGAGATCGAGATAACCTAAGTCCTATGTTGAATGCTGTCACAGCATAGGCACGCATCCTCTGACCGGAGACAGATGTATTGCTATATGTCTGAGTATGTACATTTGACAGACCAATAGGTTGATGACCTAACCAAGGTCTATACACCGGCGCGTTGGTGTGCATATAAGGGCATATGAGTAATACGATCTCTCAAAGGGATCATACAGGTTCACTACTGAACCGGAAGACATGAGCTCACTCATCAGATATTGGGAGGAATCAAATTCCGTGCACGGTCGTCTCGCTTTGGAAGCTTGACTGAATTTGTAGGTTTGATATATACTTTTGGAAAGTATATGATCAAGACCTAGGTATGATATATGCTTTTGGAAAGTATATGATCGATACCAAATCCCAATGATCAAATGAGAAACTTAGTGATCAAACCCTGAAGAAGACAGTGTAAAATAGATCTTGATCTTCGGGTTGACCATGGGTCTTCCAGTATGCAGGATGTACAGGTATTGGGAATACCTGAAGGGTGATGTGATCATAAACGATTGTATATCCATGACGCTTCCATTTCGAGGGAGTGATGAAACAGGTCTGGATTTTAGTGACTCCTTCCAGTAGAGAAGCAATCTGATCTTCGTCCAAGTGTTGGACATTGGTCTGAATGAGATTCAGATGTAATGAGAAGATTAGATTTGCGGTCTTGATTTAATCAAACATCTATGGGAGGTTCGTAAGATCTGGATTTGAGATAATATCTCAATATCCAAGTCACTATACGTGGAACAATACAATCGCCCTGTCCTTATCTCCAAGTATCTGCAGAGAAAGCACATTATTCATGAAAGGGTTCAAGAATAATTCTTTTGATGAAATATCCAAGCAAGGACTTGATGATTAAATGAGATTTAATTATCAAGCTTAAATATGAATATGATCCATGTTGTGAAAATGATTATCTAAGATAATTAAATAGGATTTAATTATCGAGGATTAAGAGAATGTGGATAACACTATCCATGATATATGTGTGTTATAAATATGATTTATAATATACATATATAAGAGAGAGAATTTATGTAAATAGCATTTGTTAATTAATAATGTGGATTGGATTCACATTTATTAATTAATTGGAAATGCAATTTACTAATTAGTTTGGGTTGTGAATATGATTCACATAATGATCAATGGCATGATTGAAATATTCACAAATTAATTTGGAATTAATTTGGTGGATATTATTGCAATAATAGTTATTGCAATTTATTAAGAAATAATAAGATAAAATAAAAGGAGACAAAATAAACCCCAATTTTAGGGAGGTTGGTTGACTCCATTTAATTTATCACATTATCTCTTAATTAGTTATTGTTAAATTAAATTATGTTGATAATGTTGCAACATTTTTTAATTTAAATTAATGTTGTTGGTTTTAACCAACAACAATCATACCATTGATTTAGCATGGACCAAGCATAGCCCTTGGATCCATGTGTCCCATGGATTGAGATCCATTGGATCCTAAACTAGTATAAAAGGAGGGCTAGGGTAGCCTTTCCAAGTTACAACATTCTTGAGTTGAAGAACTCTACTCTCTCTCTCTCATTCTCGTGGGGTCTCCCTAATATTCAAGTGACCGTCCACTTTGTGTATTAGGAAGGAGATCATTTTGCTACGCCTCGACGCTTGGATCTTCGTCAAAGGATTGCGGGAAGGGCGCGACTCATCATCGTGCCCGCACGCGCATTCTCCGTGGGTCGGACTTAAGATAGGATGATCTCTACTTTGGGATCTCGCGATCACAACCACGCTTCAAGAGGTATTCCTTGTACTTTTTGGTTTGATGAAACGATCCGAGAAGTGTTCTCGTGATCATGTGGTTTCATCTTTAGATTTAAAAATTTTAATTTCCGCTGCATCTAGCATCTAGTGCGACTAGTTGCTCCGATTGCATATGATGCGATCGACACGCTTCCGTGATGCGCTTAAGGATTCTCAATATCCTTCAAGTGGTATCAGAGCCAGGTTGAATAAGGTTTTGGATATGATCCATAGACCTTAGACGATTTGGTTCTTGAAAGGGTTGCGAAATTTTTACTGCATTTCAATTTTCGCACCTCTGAAAAATTGAATTTTTCGGCACTGTTTAAAATGTTTAAACACGAAATTTTCAATTGGATTTTGTTCCCCATTAAACAAGGAAACCATAGGACTTGAGTTTACTAAATTTGGACTTTATTTGCTCAAGATATGGCTTTTTGAATATGACTATATTCACTGTTGCGGGAACTGCGGATTTGAACGTAATTAATGAGATGATTACGGTTTTAATCCGCCTTGAAATGCGTGAATTATCACTTGGGTTCTTTAATAAATCAAATAGGCAATCTTTGGAAACTGAGTTTGCATTTTTTGGATTTAAATTGATCAAGATAAGTTAATTTTGGTGATTGGGGGTCACTGCTGGAAGTTAACAATTTCTTGATCTTGAACCTTGTGATATGTCATTCAATTATCATGATGAAAATTAATTGTTAATTTTTCTGGAATAATTAGTGATAAATATTTGTGAAATATTTAAAGAGATAATTATTTCATTGAATGACACTTGCCTAAACCACAATGATGAGATATTAGATCTTGATCATTGGTTCATCAACAAACATAACTTTTACATGAAAAACCCTTTTTGCTTGAATAGGATTGGGGATTTGTCTAGCAAATCTCCTTATAATCAAAAATGTTTTGATTTATATTATATGGTATAATTTCGGTTGAAAAACCGATGAACATCTCAAAGTACATGATGGTCTATCTGGTATTATCCTTTCCCGAGACGGATGTGGTGCCTAGTTAGAGAGCATTGGGATAGCGGGTTGCAACGTATGTGGTCCGTCCCACTCTCGTCGGTACTGGCCATGACAGCGGGTAGGGACTGTATAATGCCGGAGACAGACAATGTGTATTTTTCTAATTATTAAAATTCGAATAATACGTACTTTGAGTATATACCTACTATTCAAGTAAAAGACATGTTTGTTGATTGATGTTTGGATTGATGATTAATTTAATGTGATTAAATTAATTATGTCCAATAAACACTCTATTATGAATAGATGTGTATTTCCCTTGGAAGAATTAATTATGTGAATATGATTCACGATAATTAATTACAATTTGAATATGAGGTGGAGGATCACATAAGTGACATCCACGGTCTCCCGTCAAGGCGAAGGGTTCCGTCGCCAGGGATTGTATGTAGGAGACGCCTGTCCGAAGTGACAGATCCTATATGCAAACGCATCTGGATCGGGCTCTTTGCTTCTCGAAAGAGTAAGGCCGTATGCGTAGTGGCCCCAATATCGAGTCCTCATATTATTGGGGCGATATTGGATTGCGCATAGCGAGTTCTAATCCTGTTGACGGTTAGTTCAATTAGCAACGGGTCAACATCATCTTAGGGGTGGTGGGCCTGGGTGTTAAAGACCGAATTGGGAATGCAAGTTGGACTTGCAAGGCGGAATGAGTTCCCGCTTCTTTTTATTGGAGTCGTAAGTTCTCATATTATTGGGATGCGACAAAGATAGGAAAGGAGATCCCAGATCTTGCTAGAGATATAATGGTAAGAATATCTCTTACATTGAAAGTAATTAAGGGAATGAACTTTCAGTGTTGACAAGGCAAGACAACTTTGATATAAAAATTCCTAAATCAAAGTAAAACATGTATATATAATATATATACACTTATGCAAATTTCTTATTTCAGATAATCCTTCATTAAACCCACTCAATGTTATACTCAATAATAACCAGTGAAATATCTTGGATTGGACTCATGATCCAGATATTGTACTTGCAATTGGACACATAATGTATGTGGTTGCAGTGTGCAAGTTTCCTCAACATAATGAGGAAGGGCAATTAAATAAGACAATAGGACATCACCTTAGGGTTTGTATGTCTCTATAGTCTTGATCTTTCATCGAGTGTACTTTAGAAGTGACATGTCGATGGTGATCATAATTGTCAAATAGTCCTTATAAAATAAAAGAAGATATTTTGGCATACATATGTGCTCTAGACATTAATCATGAATGACATGGTTCTCTGCATTATGCAGAATGGTAGCTCGAAAGAGATGATGTATTCAAAATGTTTGAATACCTACCTGAACCTAAGTCTCTAAGAGTTAAGATGTATGTAGATATGATGAGTGTCATCATTCTACTATCTATACTCAAGTCATTCATGAAGCTTCATAATAATCATTTTGAATGAATTTAATGAAGCATGTATAAATGTTGAAATGCTCTTGTATTGAAATCCTTAGAATTCAACATAAGAGATCCTTAGTCTTAAGCAATGGTTGTTTATAGATTAAGAGAGTGCAGTGGAAGCATGGGTCAGACCCGAGTAAGAAGGAAAGTCAAAGAGTTGACCTACTTCTGTGACTTCCATATGACATCCAAAGAGTTGGATGAATGCCAATACTGTAATATGTTGATGTGTTGATAGTATGACTATCAAGTCTGTCTAAAATCCTTAGTGAAGGACTCAGATAGAGCATCAGAATAATCTACATATAATCATTGACTCTGACTTTATTATTTCATAAGATAAAGTCTGACAATTGTATCCCAATCTTCTAATGACATTTGCAATTGGTTGCATGTTTATTAGAAGATTATAAATTTGATCTTAAGGTTTAATAGTCATCTACATGGATATTGATGTAATTGTTGCATCAATCTCTGTTGGATAGATGGACTTCATATTCTCAGTGGGAGAGCCCTTAGTCTTAGAGAATGTCTCTATGACCTAGATATTAGAATACCCCATTGTTTATTTCTAAATGTTGGAAATAAACATGAATTCTGAGATAGAACTATCATAAATAGTTATGATGGAAATATTTCAGATAGTAATCTAACATCTAGTGGACTCCATAAAATTAGAAAATTGATGAATGGTTCATTAAGATTTCTAATACTGAAAATCAAACCTTATAAGATCAATAGGAGGATGAAGATCATTTGACAATGATCTGGCATCAAGTCTTGGACATATGTCTGTTGATTTGATCAATAGACTAGTAAGATATGAAACTTTAGAATGTCTAAAATTTCAAATCTTACATACTTGTGAATATTGTAAAATGTCCAATACACCCTTCTTTGGGAATGGTGTTAGATGTCGAGGTATTCAAGATCTCATACATCTTGATGTATGTAAATCATCTATATCATAGTAAACATTATATATCTATTCATGATTACGTATGATATGAGATTTCTTCTCTTCACCTGAGAAACCTTTGAAATGTTCAAAGATTTCACAATTTTGGTTTAGAACCAAAGTTTGAAGAAAGATGAAATGAATTTGATCTAACCTAGGTGTAGCTTGTACCTATTAGATAAAATTCAAAGAATACCTTATGGAGATATGAATATCATTTCTATCTCAATCCTCCTAATACACCTAAACTCAATGGAGTTGTAGGGAGATACAATTGGATCATGTGTGACATGATTTGATCAATGATGAATTTTAGCATAATTATCCTCTTAGTTTCCTGGTATATATGTGTGGTAGAGACTACAATATATATCCTTAATAAGGTTCCATGGATGTAAGCTGGAATCTAGCACTTGAGAGTGCTACTTCATTAGGAAAATAAAGTATGGTATTGGATACCTACTTTATGACCTTGAGATTCTTAAAAGATCTCATCTCTGAGAATGTGATTCTCGGAGGATTGAGAATCTTGAGAATCAAGATGAAAATGAAGTAAAGGAACTCATTTAATCTTGAGAAGATAATGAGACTCCTGAAATCGGAAACTAAAAGGACAATTAAAGATGAAACATTAATACCTCTTCAAATGAGTTTGAGGATGTATTCCATGTGTCAGCCAAGTCTGACAATGATCGGACTTCATGTGATGAAGCTCCTAAGGATCATGACATGGAAAGATGGATATTAGCAATAAAGTCTAAAGTAGACTTCATATACAAGTGTTGTATATGGACCCTCGAGGATCCACCTATAAGGGTTAGACCCATTAAGGTGTAAATGGATCTTCAAGAGAAGAGGGAACCTGATGAGAAGGTAGAGACCTTCAAAGCTCGGTTCGTAGCCATAAGCTACACACCGGAAGAGAAGACATTGCTTGCAATGAGACTTGCTCTTCGGTGACCATGCTTAAAATCATCAGAATATTGCTAAAATTAGCTACACAACTTGACCATTGCATCTTCAGGATGTAATTCAAGATTGCATTCCTCTAAGAATACCTCTCTGGGGATATTCACATGAAGTAGCCACAGGGCTTCATGATCGAGGAAAGCAATGTGTGAAAGCTAATGAAATCCATCTATGGACTCAAATAAGCTTCTTGTAGTTGGAACATCAGATTTGATGAAATCATAAGTGTTATGATTTTAGATATAATCTTGATGTACCATGTGAAGCTTAGTGGGAGTTCCATTGTGTTCATCGTGCTAAATGTAGATAATATCCTAATCATTTGGAATGATATAAGGATGATAATAAGTGTTTTATAGACTGGCTATTCCATACCTTGAGATATGATCTCAAGAATACCTCTTAGATCTTAGTTCTGAAGTTGTTCAGAAGCAAAGAAAAGAAGGTATTGGGACTGTCACATTAGTAGTACACCTTGGATATGTTCAATTTTTGGAAATTCCAAGAAAGGCTTTCTTGCCTTAAGATTTGGTACTGACCTATCTAAAGGGATAGCACCTCAAAGAGTTGAGGAAGTGAATGCTAGAACTGCTTGCACCTGTGCATCAGTTACGAGAAGCTAAATGTATACTAAATGTGTATAAAAGCCAGATATCTGCCATGCAGTGGGAGTAGTAAACTGTTACTAATCCTATTATGGAGATAAAACACTTGATTGCAGAAATAACAATATCTTCAAAGATGACAAGGCTTTAGAGATGGTGATCTCTATGTCTTATTTTTAAGAAGTTAAGACTTTATAGATAGAAATCTAAAAGGTCTTAACTGTGGATACCTTGAGAGATAGTGATCTCCAGGAATAAGGGTATTCTAATAAGGATTATGGAAATACTGGTTATAATAGTTATTAAGCAATAGTGTCAAAGACACTATAACTGCTTTGACTAGATTGAGTATTGGTTGCATTAAATGCAACATTCGCATTGGATGCGAGCACTGTTACCTAGGGATATGCAAGTGCCGTAAAAGGACTTGGCATAGTCTTTTGGGAACAGAGTGACTGATCAGCTTACCTAGCTATTTCTAAATGGCCTATGATTGTCACATGAGTGAGAGTTTAAATGATTAGCCCTTTAATGGCTCTTTGGGCTAGTGGGAGATTGTTGGACATGTGAGCCCAAGGCGAGCCATTATGCAATAAATGTTATTGCGAATATCATTCCCTGATCTGAAATAAAGAATAAATAATTTGCATAATAGGTCCCTCTATATAATTAGGGTTATGTACCATGGCTGTCTTAATGATCAAACAGTTGTTGATTCAATAATTGAATCATAGAGGCTGGTGCTTGGATGAATATCTAAAGAGTTAGATTGAGGACTCATCAAGCACCATCAAATGATTGTTAAGATGTGATCTCCAGCCTGAGTAGGAGATGGCAATCCTTTCTCACATAGGCTGATATCTGACCGACCTCTTGATGCAGGTCCTCTGCATAGGAATAGAGATTCGGAGGTGTCAGATTAGTTAGGTCAAAGAGTTGACTTAACGAGATCGAGATAACCTAAGTCCTATGTTGAATGCTGTCACAGCATAGGCACGCATCCTCTGACCGGAGACAGATGTATTGCTATATGTCTGAGTATGTACATTTGACAGACCAATAGGTTGATGACCTAACCAAGGTCTATACACCGGCGCGTTGGTGTGCATATAAGGGCATATGAGTAATATGATCTCTCAAAGGGATCATACAGGTTCACTACTGAACCGGAAGACATGAGCTCACTCATGAGATATTGGGAGGAATCAAATTCCGTGCACGGTCGTCTCGCTTTGGAAGCTTGACTGAATTTGTAGGTTTGATATATACTTTTGGAAAGTATATGATCAAGACCTAGGTATGATATATGCTTTTGGAAAGTATATGATCGATACCAAATCCCAATGATCAAATGAGAAACTTAGTGATCAAACCCTGAAGAAGACAGTGTAAAATAGATCTTGATCTTCGGGTTGACCATGGGTCTTCCGGTATGCAGGATGTACAGGTATTGGGAATACCTGAAGGGTGATGTGATCATAAACGATTGTATATCCATGACGCTTCCATTTCGAGGGAGTGATGAAACAGGTCTGGATTTTAGTGACTCCTTCCAGTAGAGAAGCAATCTGATCTTAGTCCAAGTGTTGGACATTGGTCTGAATGAGATTCAGATGTAATGAGAAGATTAGATTTGCGGTCTTGATTTAATCAAGCATCTATGGGAGGTTCGTAAGATCTGGATTTGAGATAATATCTCAATATCCAAGTCACTATACGTGGAACAATACAATCGCCCGGTCCTTATCTCCAAGTATCTGCAGAGAAAGCACATTATTCATGAAAGGGTTCAAGAATAATTCTTTTGATGAAATATCCAAGCAAGGACTTGATGATTAAATGAGATTTAATTATCAAGCTTAAATATGAATATGATCCATGTTGTGAAAATGATTATCTAAGATAATTAAATAGGATTTAATTATCGAGGATTAAGAGAATGTGGATAACACTATCCATGATATATGTGTGTTATAAATATGATTTATAATATACATATATAAGAGAGAGAATTTATGTAAATAGCATTTGTTAATTAATAATGTGGATTGGATTCACATTTATTAATTAATTGGAAATGCAATTTACTAATTAGTTTGGGTTGTGAATATGATTCACATAATGATCAATGGCATGATTGAAATATTCACAAATTAATTTGGAATTAATTTGGTGGATATTATTGCAATAATAGTTATTGCAATTTATTAAGAAATAATAAGATAAAATAAAAGGAGACAAAATAAACCCCAATTTTAGGGAGGTTGGTTGACTCCATTTAATTTATCACATTATCTCTTAATTAGTTATTGTTAAATTAAATTATGTTGATAATGTTGCAACATTTTTTAATTTAAATTAATGTTGTTGGTTTTAACCAACAACAATCATACCATTGATTTAGCATGGACCAAGCATAGCCCTTGGATCCATGTGTCCCATGGATTGAGATCCATTGGATCCTAAACTAGTATAAAAGGAGGGCTAGGGTAGCCTTTCCAAGTTACAACATTCTTGAGTTGAAGAACTCTACTCTCTCTCTCTCTCATTCTCGTGGGGTCTCCCTAATATTCAAGTGGCCGTCCACTTTGTGTATTAGGAAGGAGATCATTTTGCTACGCCTCGACGCTTGGATCTTCGTCAAAGGATTGCGGGAAGGGCGCGACTCATCATCGTGCCCGCACGCGCATTCTCCGTGGGTCGGACTTAAGATAGGAGGATCTCTACTTTGGGATCTCGCGATCACAACCACGCTTCAAGAGGTATTCCTTGTACTTTTTGGTTTGATGAAACGATCCGAGAAGTGTTCTCGTGATCATGTGGTTTCATCTTTAGATTTAAAAATTTTAATTTCCGCTGCATCTAGCATCTAGTGCGACTAGTTGCTCCGATTGCATATGATGCGATCGACACGCTTCCGTGATGCGCTTAAGGATTCTCAATATCCTTCAGTCCCAATTTTATAGTTTTTCTTTTTTAGATTTTTTTAATGCAAGCAAAAACGCCTAACGAATTTTTCAGTTCTCCTGGTTATTAAGTCAAAAATAGGGGGAGAAGACGAAAAAGCCGATGCGCGATAAATCAATGATGCATGCAGAGATAGAAATGCGTACCTAACTCCAGCAGTCTACATGCAAGATGATCTGTGCATAAATGTAAAGACTGAAAAGAAACTACCTATATGGTGCAACGGTGAAAACCGAGTCCTAAACAGGCAATTTCTACTCGACAGAACCGTCTAGCTTAGTTACTCGCCCTCGATCCAAAGAGTCCGATCTAGACCCACCCCTCCTCTTCTCGACAGGTCGAGTTCAGGAGTAGCGCTTGACGGGGCAAGCTCGCAGCGCGTAGGCTCTCAGGAAAGCGACTAAGCTATTTTTATTAATGATTTATTAGTAGGTCCAATTATCGCTCTATAGGAACAGGTAGGCAATTAAGTGTGGGGATCCTACTAATTACGGTACAGTCAAGCAGAAAATCCTAAATTTAGGGGCTCGAGAAAAATCGTGGAAAACCGTAAAAGGCAGCTAAAAAGCTAAAACCGCGAAAAAGCCGCGAAAAATCTAAACTAGTCTAAAGGGTCCCCCGAGCACACCGGTGCTCGGCGAAACAGACCCGAGAGTCCAACTGTCTCTGAGTGTACCTGTATTATTACAATAGTTCAAATGTACAGAAAATAAAGCTAATCTACTCTACACTACTCTAGCGGCTATCCCGCGGCTCCCGCACTCCTGCTCGCTCCTCGCGCTCTCCTGCGGCTCTGTAAAGAAAAGAGCTGCCTCCGACTCTCGCGGTTGCGTCGGCTTCCGAAGAAGCCGCCTCGATCCTCGGGCCCTCGCAAGAAAACAAACAAAAGTGGTCAGTCCAGATAAATGTATAAACAAGTCGAATGTATATACAACAATATGTACAAAAAGCCGCGAAAAGAAAACCGCGGAAAAACGACTACTAAGTCGTGATCCCCGGCAATGGCGCCATTCTGATGACACTCCAAGCGACTAAGGTAAAGGTACTAAATGGTCGTCGCGACCTCAATCGCTCGGTTGTGTCAATCAGGAAAAATAGACCACCAATAATAGATAAAATCAAGTCGAAAATCAATAGCGGTCTTGCTATTTTATTAACCTGGTATAGCGACCAGGGTCGAACTCAAGGAGCACGTAATGGCCTTGCGGCCTACGAAGTAGTCAAAAATCGAAGGAAAGAGAAGAAGAGAGTATTTTTGGTGGTTTTTAGGGTTTTTATATTTTTTGGGTTTTTAATTAATTAAGAAACTAAAGGAAACAAATAAGCAAGGTAATTCAACAATTTATTTGATGCATCAAAACTCAAGCAAAAATTCCAGAAAAAATATTTTTGTGTGTTTTATAATTTTTACTGTTTTTAGTGAGTTTTTTTAGATTTTTCTGATGTTTATTTAATTTTCTAAAAATCAAACAGTGAATGAAAAAGAAGGTACTGTCCAGCCGAGCTTAAGGGACTTAGATAAAATATCTAAAAGTCCCCAATAAGCCTGGAGGTATTTTTCCTGTATAGAGAAGAAAATAAGTAAAATTTGAGCACCTTAATTATTGTTTTTGGATTTTTAAATTATTTATTAGAATTTTTATGAGTTTTAGAGTGTTTTTTCAATTTTTAGGATTTTAGATAATGAAAAATAGCCAAAATTGGCTAGAAAATCAAGCAAGCCAAAACAAACAGCAGGTAATTTTTTGTAATTTTTAGATGAGTTTTAATATTTTTTTGTGATTTTCAAAGTTCAACAGTAAAGAAAATACGTGTTTTTGAATTTTTAAAAATATCAAATCAACACAAAAATGTCTCCAAAAATCCTCGAAAATTTTACACTATGGCAGGAGCCATGTGTCTAATTTTCATCAAATTTGGAGGTGATTTGCTATTTTATTCAAAAATCAAAAGAGGGTACGGTGCACAGGGACCTAAGTGCAAATACCCGAAGTCCTGAGGGGTCTGGTGCAAAATACCCAAGAAGTCACACGCGTCGCGCGTGCCTGGGGCACTCAGGGACCCAAATGTAATAAAAACTACTTCCGAGGACTATTTGGTAACAGGTACCAAAAGTCCAGGGGGTAGTCTGCAAATAACCCACGAATATACGCACATGCACAAATAAATCACGCACAGGGGTATAAATGCAATATCCAAAAAGATTTCATTTAATCCATAACATTCAGAACTACAGGGTATAAGATGCAAATACACCAGAAAACCACGTGACGAAGCACGTGTCACACCATACACAGGGGCATAAATGCAAAGGAAATAAGGTGCAGGGTCCTCTATGCAATTTTACCAAAAACTAAACAACTACACTAAATAATTACAGGACTAAATGCGAAATAAAATAAAAGAGGGGGCTTAAGGGTAAATTACCCTTTATTAATGCGGGCCGCTGGATGGATGCCACGTGGAGAATCGGATGGTCTGGATCGGGTGGCACTCCAACGCTGAGGTCCTCGCAGTGATCGGACGACTGAGGCTACACCACGTGGGGGATCGAACGGTGGAGGCTCTCGGTGGCTAAACCTCGCTGGACCGACGGCTGGGATCAGTCCTCCACTGATCTGACGGTTGCTGCTGCTCCTGGAATGGACGGCCCAGATGAAAACTGGAGCTGGAGGCTGATCAGACGGTCGATGGAGATCCTCAAAGAACAGGAGGCCGGCAAACTTCGTCGGCCTAGTACGCTCGCTCCGAGACTCCTCTGCTGCTTCTGAAGATCGGAGAAGCTCCGGCGTGACGCTCCGCAGCTGTTGGTGGCCTCCGATGACCCAGCCGAGCTCTGGGGAGCTCCGGCGAGGTCGACGGAGGTAGAGCTCCTGGACCGAATGGTCCAAGCCCTCAGATGGGCTGGGATGCACCTGCATGATAGACCAGAAGACTCGCGGGTCGAGGGCAAACTGCCTCGACCCGGTTAGGCGGGGTGAAGATGGTCGGAGGGTCGATATGTGCGAGCTCCAACGAAGGTGGAGACGGAGGAGCTCGAGCCCCAGCTCCTTTGCGAGCTGGGTTGAATGGAGGTATGGAGAAGGTGCGCGGGAGGAAGGCGGAGGCTATGGCGAAGCCTGATGGTCGAACGGAGGTCGGACGTGATCGGAATCAGCGGAGAATGGCGGCGGAGCGAAAAAAGGGAAATCTAAAATTAGCGAAAAAGAAAGAACTAAGGGGCTACCTGGGTGGATGATAAGACTGTGGACGAGCTGGCGATGCTCTGGGTCGTGGCCTCAAGGAGCGTCTCCCTCCGAGGCTCGAGCTCCAGCTCAGGGCGGAGCACGGCGGTGATACTCGCCGGATCGATGGGCCACTGCCCCTCTCCTCGCTACGACACTTGCTGGAGCAAGCTGTCACTCTTGCCAACACAGTGGAGGTCACGGGTAGATGAGCAAATGAGCCAAAGATGCGAATGGAGGAGGCGGAGCTGGAGCTATATACGCTGAAGGGTCCGGGAAGACGAGCGCGGGTAGGGCATTCTGGAGCGCGGATCTCGAGGTGGAGGCTCCGGCGAGGGTCTCGGATGTACCATGAACGATTCGGACCCGGGGTTTAGGTGATAGGGTATCGGGTTTAGGTGCGAAATTAGGGAGAAATTCGGGTCGGGCACCTTACCCGTGGGAAGTGGTCCTGGGGGGGGGGGGGGGGGCAGTTGACTGGGCGGTCAACAATCCCCAGGACCAATGGGTGAAGGCCACGTGGACAAGATTTGAAAATTAAATTAAAAATAGAAAACGGCCGAATCGAGGAAAAGTCAAAACATGAAATATTTTTATTTTATTTTTTTCTATTTTTTAGTGATTTTTAATTAATTTTTCAAAGTAAAAATAAGGTATGTACATAGTAGGGATATATATAGGTATATATACAATATATAGGATTTTTACTTTGATTTTTTATTTTTTATTTTTATACAATTTTATTCTCATTTTATATTTTATTTATTTATATTATAGAATGAGGAATAAAAAGACATTTTTATTTTCTTTTTATTATTTATATACATAGGTGAAATAAATACATATGTACATTTATATACATGGTATATTTACAATAGTATTTTTGATTTTTAATTTTGTTCTTTTTATTTTGTTTTTGTTTTAATTTATTTTATTTATTTACATTATATAATATAAAATATTTACAAAACTTTGGAAATTAATTTTATTTATTTATAAAGCTAAATAAATAGGGATGAGTGGACTATATACAAGGTGACCATGTACATGAGTGATGTTTTTGTTTTCTTTTTAATTTTTCTATTTTTATCTTGTTTTTATATTTAAATATATACAAATATTTACAAACCTCTTTTAATCTATTTTTGGGAGGAAAATATTTTTATTTTATTTACATAAATATCTACACACATGAGTCCCTATCTCCCTCTACTTTGGTTTTTATGCGGTCAGGCCCATGCTGAGCCCTCCCTTGGGTTAGGTTGCTCAATATTTATTCTAAATATTTCCCTCTTTTTCTTTTTACTCTTTATTCTTTTATTTTTGCACAAAAATATGCTAATTATTAAACTTTATACAATGCATGCTTTTGATAATTATTTGTATTTACATGAATATACATGCATTTGCAAAGGTTTTTGTAGCTAAAATATAAGAATAAAGAGTGATGAATGGGTATTCATCAGGGGCTAAGTTAGCTCCTATCATGGGGGCAACCCCATTATACCCTATATGTATGTATGTATATATGTATGTATATATATATATATATATGTGGAAAACTTACAATAAGATAGACCTTTCCTGGATGCATGGAAAACCACATCAATTTAGTTATTTTTCTATTTATTTTACAATTTCTAACTCCGTAAAGTTAACAATTAATATTAACATAATATGTATTTCATGAAATATTTATGAAAATATCAATATATTTAACAAAAAATGTTTGTTACAATATGGATGATATAATTTACAAAATAATATGATCATCATTATTTTACAATGTGTATTTTAAATTTACAAAATTGTTACACATTTTACAATTTTGGTACTAGCATTCTGAATTTAAGGAAAAACCCACTTCCTTGGAAGAGCCATATATATAGGGTTTGATGGGGCTGCCCCGCCCGATTTTTTCCGCAGTTTTTTATTTTTTTATTTTTTGAAAAATTTCACCATCTTTATTCATCTATATATCCCTCCTATATGCCATTCAAATTTTGTCAGAAACAAAGACTCGTACGGCCTCCATCCAAATAGGGTCGATTTAAAAAATTCTACGACCGTTAAAAAATGACTGTCTGGATAGAGGTCATATGAGTCTCTATTTCTGACAAAATACGAATGGCATATAGGAGGGATATATAGATGAATATATATATATATATATATATATATATATATATATAGGATGGATATATAGATGAATATATGTTAGCAATGTGAGCCCTGGGCAAACCATTCCTACAATAAATGTTATTGTGATAAATAAAATATCAATGAAAATTATTGATTATTTTTCACTCCCTTTCTGAGATTGAATGAATGAATGCACTATAAGGTCCCTCTGTACAATAAGGGTTATGTACCATGGCCAACTTGATGATCATACAGTTGTTGATTCATTGAATGAATCATAGAGATTGATGCTTGGATGAATATCTAAGGAGTTAGATAGAGGACTCATCAAGCATCGTCAAATGATTGTTAAGTGATGATCTCCATCCTGAGTAGGAGATGGCAATACTTTCTCAAATGGTTGATATCTGACTGACCACTTGATGCAGGTCCTCTGCATGGGAATAGTGATTCGGAGGTGTTAGATTAGTTGAGTCAATGGGTTGACTTAACGAGATCGAGATAACCAAAGACCTATGTTGAATGTTGTCACAGCATAGGCATGCATCCTCTGACCGGAGACAGATGTGTTGCTATATGTCTGAGTGTGTACATTTGGCAGACCGATAGGTTGATGACCTAACCAAGGTCTATACACCGGCGAGCTGGTGTGCATGTAAGGATATATGAGTAATACGATCTCTCAAAGGGATCATGCAGGTTCACTTATGAATCGGGAGACATGAGCTCACTCATGAGGTATTGGGAGTGATCAAATTCCATGCATGGTCGTCATGCTTTGGAAGCATGACATGAATTTGAAGGTAAGATATATGCTTTGGGAAAGCATATGATCTATACCAATTCCCAGTGACCAAGATTGAGAAGCTTAACGATCAAACCCTAAAGATGACAGTATAAAAGTGATCTTTATCTTCAGAATGATGATAGGTCTTCCAGTATGCAGGATGTACAGGTATTGGGAATACCTGAGGGTGATGTGATCATAAACGATTGTATAACCATGACGCTTCCATTCCGAGGGAATGATGAAACAGGTTTGGATTTTAGTGACTCCTCTCCTTAGAGAAGTGACCGAATCTTAGTTCATGAATTGGACATTGATCTGAATGAGATTCAGATACAATGAGAAGATTAGGTCTACGGTCTTGATTTGATCAAGCATCGTGGGAGGTCCATGGGATCTGGATTTGAGATATGATCTCAACATCCAAGTCACTATACATGGAACAATACAATCGCCCTATCCTTATCTCCAAGTATCTGCGAAGAAATCGCATTGTTCTTGATGGGTTCAAGAATAATTCCATAGATCTAAGTAATGAAGAAATAATGATTAAATATGATTTAATCATCTTGATGTGCGTAGAAATCATCCAATATAATTAAATGTGATTTAATTATTATGGATAAGAATAATGTGGATAGAAATATCATATTATTCATAATATATTATAAATATGATTTATAATGTATTAGAGAGAGCTAATTATAATTTATATTTGTTTATTAACTATTGTGTGTATTGGATACACATTGTGTAATTAATTGACGATGTAAATTATATATTGTTTTGGGTTGTGAAGATTCACAATTTTTCAATGGCAAGATTGCAATATTCTCAAATATAATTGTGAATTATTTTTGAAGACTAAATCCCAACAAAAGTTGTTGGAAATAAATAAAGAGAGAATTCCATGGAGATATGCAATCTCATAAAATCTCATGAGATTACCTCCATTAGGAAATAAGAGGACGGCACCCATGTCCTATTTGGAATGGGTGGCCGTCCATGATATATATACATGGGAGATGTAATCTCCATATATATTCTCTCCTTATTTGTTGGTATAATTTAGGATTGATTTATATTTGATTTTGTCAAATATATTTTAATCTAAATTAGATCATAACTTGTTGGTTTTACCAACAACAATCTGGAACATTGGATTGACATAAATAAATCTCATCCATTGATTTTATATGTCCCATGGATTGAGATCCATGGATCCCAAAACCTTATAAATAGAGAGGCATACCATGCTCTCTAGGGCTATGCAATATTGAATCTCTCTCTCTCTCTTTCTCCATACACGTCAACCCTCTCTCCCTCTACTTGGTGGCCGACCACCAAACCCTAGGGGAGGTACTCGTCGACGCTCTCGCCACTACGCCGCCGCTTCGACGTTCTTCGGTTCTCCGTCTTCTTGGAGTGCTACACTCGCGAAGGAGACATTCGATCACGTACGACGAGATCAGGAGCAATCGTGCTTGGATCATCTTCTTGGATTGCAAGGACTACGTGGTTCATCCCCGCGCTCGTAAGCGATCTCACCGTCGATCGGACTTGAGATATGAGGTCTTTTTCTTTAGAGACCTTATCAACCATGCTTCAAGAGGTATTCCTTTATACTTGTTGTGGTTATAGATGAAACGATCTGAGAATCATTCTTGGATCATGTGGTTTCATTGCATGAAAATTTTTTAAATTCCGCTGCATAGAACAACTAATACGACTAGTCATTCTATGTCGTATCCGATACGACGATCACGCTTCCGTGATGCGCTTGAGGATAATTCCATATCCTTCAAGTGTTATCAGATCCTTAGGTCGTCGGTTTCGAATATGATTCACAAACCGAGGATGACTTGGGTTCGTTAAGGTCGCGAAAGTTTTTGTCGCATTTGATTTCGCAGATCTGTTTAGTAAATAATTTCGGCCATGTTTAAAATGTTTAAGAACGAATTATTTACTTGTATTTTGTTCCCCATTAAATAAGAAAACCATAGGATCTGAGTTTGCGTAATTTGGATTCCGTATGCTCGAGATATGGTTATTTTAATGAACATGTATGCACTGTTGCGGGACTGTAGATCTTAACATGATTAAAGAGTTAATTACTGTTTTGATCCTCCTCGAAATGCATGAAACATCAACTTAGTTTCTGTCCTAAATCTACTTAGCAATCTTTGAAAATTGAGTTTGTCTAATTTGGATTTAAATTGATTGAGATATCTTATTTTTAGTGAGTACGGGTCACTACTAAAATTGCAGTCCTAATCAAGAACCAAGTGATTGCTAATTAGAGAAATTAATTGTTAATTTCATGAAATAATTATGGAAAATATTAGTGAAATATTGGAATATGATTATTTCCTTAATTGACTTGGCCTCAACCAATTAATTGATTAGATTTGATCTAGATCATAATTGGAAACACAATTATCAAACTTGATGCTTGAATAGGATTGGGAATTTGTGTAGCAAATTTCCTTATAATAAAAAATATTTTGATTATTACTATATGGTATAATTTCGGTTGAAGAAGCGATGATCATCTCAAGTACAAATTGATATATTTGGCATTATCCTTTCCTGAGGTGGATATGGTGTCTAGTCGGAGAGAATTGGGATTGCAGGTTGCAACGTATGTAGTCCGTCCCATTCGTCGATACTGGTCATGACAGCGGGTAAGGACTCGATAATGTCGGATAAAATCAAGGTGTATTTTCTAATTATTAAAATTCGAATTAATACGTACTTTGAGATATTACCATATTTATATTCAAGTAATATAATCAAGTTTATTGATTGAATTGGATTGATAATTAATTTAATATGATTAAATTGATTATATCCAATTAAGACACTCTATTATGAATAGAGTTATTATTTCCCTTGGAAGAATTAATTATATGAATGTGATTCATGATAATTAATTAAAATTTGAATATGAGGTGGAGGATCACATAAGTGACATCCATGGTCTCCCGTCAAGGCGAAGGGTTCCGTCCCCAGGGATTGCATGTGAGAGACGCCTGTCTGAAGTGACAGCTCCTATATGCAAGCGCATCTGGATCGGGCTCTTGCTTCTCGAAAGAGTAAGGTCGTATGCATAGTGACCCCAATATCGGATCCTCATATTATTGGGGCGATATTGGATTGCGCATAACGAGTACTATTTATGTTGACGGTTGGTTCAATTAACAACGGGTCAACATCGCCTTAGGGGTGGTGGGCTCGGGTGTTAAAGACCGAATTGGAAAATACAAGTTGGACTTGCAAGGCGGAATGTGTTCCCGCTTCTTTTTATTGGAGTCGCAGATTCTCATATTATTGGGATGTGACAAAGATAAAGAGGAGATCCCAATTCTTGCTAGAGATACAACGGTGAGTATATCTCTTACTTTGAAAGTGATTAAGGGAATGAACTTTCAAAGTCGACAATGTGAGAATAATTTTATTTAAAATACCTTAATCAAATATCATGAATTTGAATATATGTTTATATATTCTAATATAGTGCATTCTTAATTCCAGAAAATGAAGTCCTTAAATCCTCTTAGTAAGCTTCTTGAGGTCAACCAATTGACCGGCCCAAATTACTCGGATTGGATCTGTAATTTGGAGCTTGTTCTCTCTACAGAGCGCATAAGTTATGGCTCTCCGAGGATAAGCATGAGAGCCCTAAATCCAAGGAAGAAAAAACATATAATGACAAGTATGATGAAGATCATGTCTTGACTAGATGCTATATCATGGGTTCTCTCTCCAATGTTCTGCAGAAGCAACATGCAGAGATGAGCACATGTCAGGAGATTATGCAAAATCTGAAAGATATGTTTGGTGACATTAACCGCACCCAATGTTACAATATTATGAAAGAGCTCGTTCGCTGCAAGATGCAGAACGGAACTTCGGTTCGAGAGCACGTACTCAAAATGTTTGGGTACTTGTATGAACTGGAGACTCTTGGGGCCAACATGGATGTAGACATGCAAGCTGACTTCATTCTGCTATCCTTGCTCAAGTCTTTCAATAATTTCGTGGTTTCATTCCACATGAACAAGTTGAACTTGTCGAACGCTGGTCTTCTTGCTGCATTAAAGTCTGCAGAAGACGTAATGAAGAAAGATGGTCCTGCTGGCAGTGCAATGGTTGCACAAGTCAGACGGAAGCACGGTCGGAAGCAAGGTTCTCGGAAGAGCCCGACCCAAAAGAGAAAGAAGAAGAGTCAAGGCGTTGGCTCATCTTCTAGTGCCTCCACACTGATAGCGTCGAGGAAATCCGACGTTTGTCACCACTGCAAAAAGCCGGAGCACTAGAGGCATAACTGCCCGGAATACCTAAAGTCGTCAGACAAAGGTAAAGCCCCAGCATGTATGAAATCTACTTTTATCATTGAAACTAGCTTTCTCGTTGGACGAGAAGGAAGTTGGGTTGTAGATTCTGGTGCTTCTGTTCATGTATGCAATTTGTTGCATTTGTTTCAGGAAACTAGAAATCTAGAGGAATGGGAGATAGTCATCCAGATGGGATCTGATGCAAGTGTTGCAGCAGTAACCGTCGGGACTTGTCGACTATCATTATCTAGTGATAGAGTCTTTATACTTAAAGAGTGTCTTTATGTACCCGAAGTCAGAAGGAACTTGATATCTGTATCTAAGCTTGTTAGAAGCGGATATTTATTCCTTTTCTGTAATAAATTAGTCATAAATCGTTATGATAAATATATTGCGGTGGACTCTATGAGTTGTGCATTGATAAATGTATCATGAGTGTTAGAACCACTAATAAAAACCCTAAAAGATCCAGGGAGGATAAAAACATCTCAAATGAGATTTGGCATCAAAGGCTTGGTCGTTTATCTGTTGATAAGATCAATAGATTAATAAAGGATGGACCTCTAGATTTTCTATAGGTTCAACCTTTGCCCACTTGCAAACATTGCATTCAGGGTAAAATGACTAGGACGCCTTTCCGTAACAAGGTTACGAGATGCGAAGGTATTATTGACCTAATACATACCAATGTATGTGGTCCTTTCAGTACCGTAACTCGAAATGGATATCGATATTATTTGACGTTTATTGATGACCATTCGTGATACGGGTTTGTCTTCCTATTACGTCATAAGTCTGAAACCTTTGAAAAGTTCAAAGAATTCAAGGCTTTGGTTGAGAACCAAACCGATAGGAAGATTAAGCGGATTAGATCTGATCGAGGTGGCGAGTACCTCTCGGATGAATTCAAGGAATACCTTAAGGAGAATGGAATTGTTTCCAATCTCACTCCTCCTGGAACTCCCCAACTTAATGGTGTTGCTGAAAGATACAACATGACCATCATGGACATGGTCCGTTCAATGATGAGCAAAGCACATTTACCTCTTAGTTTCTGGGGATATGCAGTAGAGACTGCAATATATATCCTCAACAAGATTCCTAGCAAATATGTACCTAAGACTCCTCATGAGCTATGGTATGGTGTTGGAAATGCGAGCCCACGGCGAGCCATTATGCAATAAATGTTATTGCACATATCATTCCCTGATCTGAAATGAAGAATGAATAATTTGTATAATAGGTCCCTTAGTACAATTAGGGTTATGTACCATGGCCATCTTAATAATCATACAGCTGTTGATTCAACTATTGAATCATAGAGGCTGGTGCTTGGATGAATATCTAAAGAGTTAGATTGAGGACTCATCAAGCACCGTCAAATGATTATTAAGAGATGATCTCCGGCCTGAGTAGGAGATGGCAATCCTATCTCTGAAGGCTGATATCTGATTGACCTCTTGATGCAGGTCCTCTGCATAGGAATAGAGATTCGGAGGTGTCAGATTAGTTAGGTCAAAGAGTTGACTTAACGAGATCGAGATAACCAAAGTCCTATATCATATGCTGTCATGATATAGGCACGCATCCTCTGACCGGAGACAGATGTGTTGCTATATGTCTAAGTATGTACATTTGGCAGACCAATAAGTTGATGACCTAATCAAGGTCTATACACCGGCGCGCTGGTGTGCATATAAGGGCATATGAGTAATACGATCTCTCAAAGGGATCATACAGGTTCAGTTACTGAACCGGAAGACATGAGCTCACTCATGAGATATTGGGAAGAATCAAATTCCATGCGCATGGTCGTCTCGCTTTGGAAGCTTGACTGAATTTGTAGGTTTGATATATACTTTTAGTATATGATCAAGACCTAGGTATGATGTACACTTTTGGAAAGTGTATGATCGATACCAACTCCCAATGATCGAATGAGAAACTTACTGATAAAACCATGAAGTAGACAGTATAAAGTTGATCCGATACTTCGGGTTTAGTCTGAGTCTTCCAGTATGCAGGATGTACAGGTATTGGGAATACCTGAGGGTGATTTGATCATAAACGATTGTATAACCATGACGCTTCCATTCCTAGGGAGTGATGAAACGGGTATGGATTTTAGTGACTCCTCTCAGTAGAGAAGTGATCTGATCTTGCTCCAAGTGTTGGACATTGATCTGAATGTGATTCAGATACAATGAGAAGATTAGATTTACGATCTAGATTTAATCAAGCATCTATGGGAGGCCCGTGATCTGGATTTGAGATATGATCTCAATATCCATGTCACTATACGTGGAACAATACAATTGCCCTGTCCTTATCTCCAAGTATCTGCGGAGAGATTGCATTATTCTTGAAGGGTTCAAGAATAATTCCATAAGATCTAAGCAATGAAGAAATAATGATTAAATGTGATTTAATCATCTTGATGTGTGAAGAAATTATCCAATTTAATTAAATGTGATTTAATTAATGTGGATGAGAATAATGTGGATAGAAATATCCAATTATTCATAATATATTATAAATGTGATTTATAATGTATTAGAGAGAGCTAATTATAATTTATATGTGTTGATTAATTATTATGTGTATTGGATACACATTGTGTAATTAATTAACAATATGAATTATATGTTGTTTTGGGTTGTGAATATGATTCACAATTTTTCCATGGCAAGAATGCAATATTCTTAAAGATAATTGAGAATTATTTTTGAAGAATAAAACCCAATAAATTTGTTGCAAATAAATAGGAGAGAAATCCAAGGAGATATGCAATCTCATGGAAATCCATGAGATTGCTCTCCATTGGGAAACAAGTGGGCGGCACCCAATTCCTATATGGAATGGGTGGCCGTCCCCTCTTGATTGCACATGGAGATTTGATCTCCATGTGTATTCTCTCCTTATTTGTTGGGTTGATTTAGGAATAAATTATATTTGATTTTATCAAATATATTTTGACCTAAATTTGTTGCTTTTGACAACAACAATCTTGGCCATTGGATTGACATAAATCAATCTCACCCATTGATTTTATGTGTCCCATGGATTGAGATCCATGGATCCCAAAACCCTATAAATAGAGAGGCATACTATGCTTTCTAAGGACATGCAATATTGGAGCTCTCTCTCTCCCTCATTTCTTCATACACGCCAGCCCTCTCTCCCTCTCTTGTTGGTGGCCGTCCACCATACCCTAGAGGAGAGAACCGTCGTCGCCTTCGACACCGCGCTGCCGCTTCGACGTTCTTCGGTTCTCCGTCTTCTTGGAGAGTTCCTCTCACGAAGGAGACGTTTGATCTCGTGCGACGAGATCAGGAGCAACCACGCTTGGATCATCTTCTTGGATTGCGAGGACAACGCGGTTCATCCCCGCGCTCGCAAGCGGTCTCGCCGACGATCGGACTTGAGACAGGAGGTCTCTTTCTTTAGAGACTTGATCAACCACGCTTCAAGAGGTATTGCATTATACTTGTTGTGGTTATAGATGAAACGATCTGAGAATGGTTCTCGGATCATGTGGTTTCATCGAATAAAATTTTTAAATTCCGCTGCACCGAACAACTAGTGCGACTAGTCATTCTTCGTCGTATCCGATACGACGATCACGCTTCCGTGATGCGCTTGAGGATACTTTCTCAATATCCTTCAAGTGGTATCAGAGCCTTAGGTCGACGGTTTCGAATATGATTCGAAAAACCGAGGACGACTTGGGTTCGTTAAGGTCGCGAAAGTTTTTATCGCATTTGATTTCGCAGATCTGTTTAGTAAATAAATTCGGCACTGTTTAAATTGTTTAAACACGAATTTAATACTTGTATTTTGTTCCCCATTAAATAAGGAAACCATAGGATCTGAGTTTACGTAAATCGGATTTCGTATGCTCTAGATATGGTTGTTTTAATGAACATGTATGCACTGTTGCGGGAACTGTAGATCTGAACGTGATTAAAATGTTAATTACTGTTTAGAATTGCCTCGAAATGCGTGTAACATTACTTGGATTCTGTCCTAAATCAAATTAGCAATCTATAAAAATTGATTTTATCTAATTTGGATTTAATATGATTGAGATATGCTAATTTTAGTATGTAGGGGTCACTGCTGAAATTACAGTCCTAATCTAGAACCAAGTGATTGTCAATTAGTGAAATTAATTGTTAATTTCGTGAAATAATCATGAAAAATATTTGTGAAATATTTGAAAATGATTATTTACATAATTGACTTGGCCTCAACCAATTAATTGATTAGATTTGATCTAAATCTTAATTGGAAACACATTCATCAAACTTAATGTTTGATTGGTGATTGTCATTTAATCATTTAGTGAAATTAAATTGTTTAATTTCCTAGAATAATTGTGCATAAATATTTGTGAAATATTTAATGATAATTATTCCCTTAAATGACATTGCCTTAACCAATAATTGATTAAGATGTGATCTAAATCATAATTGGAAACCACAATCTTTCAAACTTAATGCTTGAATAGGATTTGGGAATTTGTCTAGCAAATTTCCTTATAATCAAAAATGTTTTGATTATTACTATATGGTACAATTTCGGTTGAAGAACCGATAATCATCTCAAGTACAAATTAATCAATTTGGCATTATCCTTTCCCGAGGCGAATATGGTGCCTAGTCGGAGAGCATTGGGGTTGCGGGTTGCAACGTATGTGGTCCGTCCCACTCTCGTCGGTACTGGCCATGACAGCGGGTAGGGCCGGGATAATGTCCGAGGGATTAAAATGTATTTTTCTAATTATTAAAATTCGAATTAATATGTATTTTGAGATATTACCATATATGTATTCAAGTAAAATAAGCAAGTTTGATTGATTGAATTGGATTGATAATTAATTTAATATGATTAAGTTGATTATGTCCAATTGAAATACTCTAATATGATTAGAGTTAATAATTCCCTTGGAAGAATTAATTATGTGAATGTGATTCACGATAATTAATTAAAATTTGAATATGAGGTGGAGGATCACATAAGTGACATCCATGGTCTCCCGTCAAGGCGAAGGGTTCCGTCGCCAGGGATTGTATGTGGGAGACGCATGTCCGAAGTGACAGCTCCTGTATGCAAGCGCATCTGGATCGGGCTCTTTGCTTCTCGAAAGAGTAAGGACGTATGCGTAGTGACCCCAATATCGGGTCCTCATATTATTGGGGCGATATTGGATTGCGCATAGCGAGTTGTATTCCTGTTGACGGTTGGTTCAATTAATAACGGGTCAACATCGCCTTAGGGGTGATGGGCCCGGGTGTTAAAGACCGAATTGGGAGATGCAAGTTGGACTTGCAAGGCGGAATGTGTTCCCGCTTCTTTTTATCCGAGTTGTAGGTTCTCATATTATTGGGATGCAACAAAGATAAGGAAGGAGATCCCAGATCTTGCTTGAGATATAATGGTAAGTATATCTCTTACATTGAAAGTGATTAAGGGAATGAACTTTCAATGTTGACATGGCAAGACAACTTTGATATAAAAATTCCTAAATCAAAGTAAAATATGTATATATAAATACATACATTTATGCAAATTTCTTATTTCAGATAATCCTTCATTAAAACCCACTCAATGATATACTCAATAGTAACCAGTGAAATATCTTGGATTGGACTCATGATCCAGATATTGTACTTGCAATTGAACACATAATGTATGTGGTTGCAATATGCAAGTCTCCTCATACTAATGAGGAATGACAATTAAATAGATAATAGGACTACAACCCTAGGGTTTGTATGTCTCTATAGTCTTGATCTCATTGGATGTACTTTGGAAGTAACATGTCGATGATGATTGCAATTGTCAAATAATCCTTATAAAATCAATGAAGATATTTTGGCAGACATATATGTGCTCTTGACATTTAATCATGAGTGACATGGTTCTCTGCATCATGCAGAATGGTAGCTCTATAAGAGATGATGTATTCAAATTGTTTGAGTACCTACCTGAACCTATGTTTTATGAGTTTAGATGGATGTAGATGATGAGTGTCATTATTCTACTGTCTATACTCTAGTCATTCATGAAGCTTCATAGTATTCATATTGTGTGAATCTAATGAAGCATAAATAAATGTTGAAATACTCTTATTTTGAATTCTTTTGAATTTATTGTAAGAGATCCTTAGTCTTAAGCAATGGTTGCTCATAGATAAAGGGAGCGCAGTGGAAGCATGGGTTGGACCCAAGAAAGAAGGAAAGTCAAAGAGTTGACTGGACTTCTGTGACTTCCATATGACATCCAAAGAGTTGGATGAATGCCAATAATGTAATAAGTTGATGTGTTGATAGTATGACTATCAAGTCTGTCTAGAATCCTTAGAAAAGGACTCGGATGGAGCATCAGAATAATCTACATAAATCATTGATATTGACTTACTTATTGAATAAGATAAAGTCAAATAATTGTATCTCAATCTTCTGATGACATTTGCAATGGGTTGCATATGTTTTAGAAGACTGGAAAATTTGATCTTAAAGGTTTATAGTTGTCCACATGAATATTGATGCAATTGTTGCAACAATCTCTGTCGGGTTAATAGACTTGTTAATTTCAGTGGGAGAGCCCTTAGTCGTAGAGAATGTCTCTATGACCTAGATATAAGAATACACTCATTGTTTGTTTCTAAATGTTGGAAATAAATATGAATTCTGAGATAGAACTATCATAAAGAGCAATGATGAAGATATTTCAGATAGTAATATAAAATCTAGTGGACTCCGCATAAATTAGAAAAATTAATGAATGGTTCATTAACATTTCTGAATACTGAAATTAAACCTTAAGATCAATAGGAGGATGAAGATCATTTGACAATGATCTAGCATCGAGCCTTGGACATTTGTCTATCGATTTGATCAATAGACTAGTAAGAGATGAAACTTTAGAATGTATAAAATTTCAAAACTTACATACTTATGAATATTGTATCCAAAGTAAAATGTCCAATACACCCTTCTTTGGGAATGGTGTAAGATGTCAAGGTATTCAGGATCTCTTACATATTGATGTATGCGGATCATCTATATCATAGTAAACATTATGGATATGTGATATCTGTTGATGATTATGTATGATATGAGATTTCTTCTCTTCACCTAAGAAACCTTTGAAATGTTCAAAGATTTCACTATTTTTGGTTTAGAACCAAAGTTTGAAGGAAGATAAAATGAATTTGATCTAATCTAGGTAGCAAGTACCTACTAGATAAATTCGAAGAATACCTTATGGAGATATGAATATCATTTCTATCTCGATCCTCCTAACACACCTTAACTCAAAAGAGTTATAGGTAGATACAATTGGATCATGTGTGACATGATCTTATCAATGTTGAATTTTAGCATAATTATCCCTTAGTTTCCAGGTATATATGTGTAGTAGAGACTACAATGTATATCCTAAATAAGGTTCCATGTATCTTGGAATCTAGCACTTGAGAGTGCTGCTTCATTAGGAAAATAAAGGATGGTATTGGATACCTACTTTATGACCTTGAGATTCTTAAAATATCTCATCTCCGAGAATGTGATTCTTAGAGGTTGAGACTCTTGAGAATCAAGATGAAAATGAAGTATAGGAACTCATTTTCTTTGAGAAGATAATGAGACTCCTGAAATTGGAAACTAAAAGGACAATTAAAGATGAAACACTAATACCTCTTCAAATGAGTTTGAGGATGGATTCCATGTGTTAGAGAAATCTGACAATGATCGAACTTCATGTGATGAAGATCTGAAGATCATAGCATGGATAAATGGATAGCAATAAAAGTCTAACGTAGACTTCATATACAAGTGTTGTGTATGGACCCTCGAGGATCCACCTATATGGGTAAGACCTGTAAAGGTGTAAATGGATCTTCAAGAGACAGGGAACCTGATGAGAAGGTAGAGATCTTCAAAGCACGGTTCGTAGCCATAAGCTACACACTAGAAGAGAAAACATTGCTTGCAATGAGACTTGCTCTTCGGTGACCATGCTTAAAACCATCAGAATATTGCTAACCTTAGCTACATAACTTGACTATTGCATCTTCATGATGTAAGTCAATATTGCATTCCTCTACGAATGCCTCTTTGAGGATATTCACATGAAGTAGCCCCAGGGCTTCATGATTGAGGAAAGCAAGGTGTGCAAGCTAAGGAATTCATCTATGGACTTAAATAAGCTTCTTGAAGTTGGATCATAAGATTTGATGAAATTATAAATGTTATGATTTCAGATAGAATCTTGATGAACCATATGAAGCTTAGTGGGAGTGCCTTTGTGTTCATCATGCTAAATGTAGATGATATCCTAATCATTTGGAATGATATAAGGATAATAATGAGTGTTTTATAGACTGGCTATTCCATATCTTGAAATATGATTTCAAAGATACCTCTCAGATCTTAGTTCTGAAGTTGTTCAGAAGCAAAGAGAAGAGGATATTGGGACTGTCACATTTATAGTACACCTTGGACATATTCTATTCATAGAAATTCCAAGAAAGGCTTCTAAACCTTAAGATATGATACTGACCTATCTAAAGGGATAACACCTCAAAGAGTTGAGGAAGTGAATGCTGGAACTACTTGCCATTGGGCATCAGTTCTGAGAAGCCAGGTGTGTGCTAGATGTGTACAAAAGCCAGGTGGCTGTCATGCAGTGGGAGTAGTAAACTGCTACTAATCCTACTATGGAAATAAAACACTTGGTTGCAGCAACAACAAAATCTTCATAGATAACAAGATTTTTTGAGATAGTGATCTCAAAGTCTTATCTTCAAAAGTTTAAGACTTTATAGATAGTGATCTAAAAGGTCTTAACTAAAGGTACCTTAGGAGATAGAGATCTCCAGAAATAAGGATATTCTTATAAGGATTATGGAAATACTGGTTATGATAATTGTTAAGATGTAGTGTCAAGGACACTATAACTAACAAGATTGAGTATTAGTTGCATAAGATGCAACATTCGCATTGGATGCGAGCACTGTTACTGGGGATATGCAAGTGTCGTAAAAGGACTTGGCGTAGTCTCGCGGGAACAGAGTGACTGATCATCTTACCTAGCTATTTTCTAAATAGCCTATGATTGTCACATGAGTGTGAGTTTAAATGATTAGCCCATTAATGGCTCTTTGGGCTAGTGGGAGATTGTTGGAAATGCGAGCCCACGGCGAGCCATTATGCAATAAATGTTATTGCACATATCATTCCCTGATCTGAAATGAAGAATGAATAATTTGTATAATAGGTCCCTTAGTACAATTAGGGTTATGTACCATGGCCATCTTAATAATCATACAGCTGTTGATTCAACTATTGAATCATAGAGGCTGGTGCTTGGATGAATATATAAAGAGTTAGATTGAGGACTCATCAAGCACCGTCAAATGATTATTAAGAGATGATCTCCGGCCTGAGTAGGAGATGGCAATCCTATCTCTGAAGGCTGATATCTGACTGACCTCTTGATGCAGGTCCTCTGCATAGGAATAGAGATTCGGAGGTGTCAGATTAGTTAGGTCAAAGAGTTGACTTAACGAGATCGAGATAACCAAAGTCCTATATCATATGCTGTCATGATATAGGCACGCATCCTCTGACCGGAGACAGATGTGTTTCTATATGTCTAAGTATGTACATTTGGCAGACCAATAGGTTGATGACCTAATCAAGGTCTATACACCGGCGCGTTGGTGTGCATATAAGGGCATATGAGTAATATGATCTCTCAAAGGGATCATACAGGTTCAGTTACTGAATCGGAAGACATGAGCTCACTCATGAGATATTGGGAAGAATCAAATTCCATGCGCATGGTCGTCTCGCTTTGGAAGCTTGACTGAATTTGTAGGTTTGATATATACTTTTAGTATATGATCAAGACCTAGGTATGATGTACACTTTTGGAAAGTGTATGATCAATACCAACTCCCAATGATCGAATGAGAAACTTACTGATAAAACCATGAAGTAGACAGTATAAAGTTGATCTGATACTTCGGGTTTAGTCTGAGTCTTCCAGTATGCAGGATGTACAGGTATTGGGAATACCTGAGGGTGATTTGATCATAAACGATTGTATAACCATGACGCTTCCATTCCTAGGGAGTAATGAAACGGGTATGGATTTTAGTGACTCCTCTCAGTAGAGAAGTGATCTGATCTTGGTCCAAGTGTTGGACATTGATCTGAATGTGATTCAGATACAATGAGAAGATTAGATTTACGGTCTGGATTTAATCAAGCATCTATGGGAGGCCCGCGATCTGGATTTGAGATATGATCTCAATATCCATGTCACTATACGTGGAACAATACAATTGCCCTGTCCTTATCTCCAAGTATCTGCGGAGAGATTGCATTATTCTTGAAGGGTTCAAGAATAATTCCATAAGATCTAAGCAATGAAGAAATAATGATTAAATGTGATTTAATCATCTTGATGTGTGAAGAAATTATCCAATTTAATTAAATGTGATTTAATTAATGTGGATGAGAATAATGTGGATAGAAATATCCAATTATTCATAATATATTATAAATGTGATTTATAATGTATTAGAGAGAGCTAATTATAATTTATATGTGTTGATTAATTATTATGTGTATTGGATACACATTGTGTAATTAATTAACAATATGAATTATATGTTGTTTTGGGTTGTGAATATGATTCACAATTTTTCCATGGCAAGAATGCAATATTCTTAAAGATAATTGAGAATTATTTTTGAAGAATAAAACCCAATAAATTTGTTGCAAATAAATAGGAGAGAAATCCAAGGAGATATGCAATCTCATGGAAATCCATGAGATTGCTCTCCATTGGGAAATAAGTGGGCGGCACCCAATTCCTATATGGAATGGGTGGCCGTCCCCTCTTGATTGCACATGGAGATTTGATCTCCATGTGTATTCTCTCCTTATTTGTTGGGTTGATTTAGGAATAAATTATATTTGATTTTATCAAATATATTTTGACCTAAATTTGTTGCTTTTGACAACAACAATCTTGGCCAATTGATTGACATAAATCAATCTCACCCATTGATTTTATGTGTCCCATGGATTGAGATCCATGGATCCCAAAACCCTATAAATAGAGAGGCATACTATGCTCTCTAAGGACATGCAATATTGGAGCTCTCTCTCTCCCTCATTTTTTCATACACGCCAGCCCTCTCTCCCTCTCTTGTTGGTGGCCGTCCACCATACCCTAGAGGAGAGAACCGTCGTCGCCTTCGCCACCGCGCTGCCGCTTCGACGTTCTTCGATTCTCCGTCTTCTTGGAGAGTTCCTCTCACGAAGGAGACGTTTGATCTCGTGCGACGAGATCAGGAGCAACCACGCTTGGATCATCTTCTTGGATTGCGAGGACAACGCGGTTCATCCCCGCGCTCGCAAGCGGTCTCGCCGACGATCGGACTTGAGACAGGAGGTCTCTTTCTTTAGAGACTTGATCAACCACGCTTCAAGAGGTATTGCATTATACTTGTTGTGGTTATAGATGAAACGATCTGAGAATGGTTCTCGGATCATGTGGTTTCATCGAATAAAATTTTTAAATTCCGTTGCACCGAACAACTAGTGCGACTAGTCGTTCTTCGTCGTATCCGATACGACGATCACGCTTCCGTGATGCGCTTGAGGATACTTTCTCAATATCCTTCATATGGAACCAAACCTAATGTTAATCACTTGAGGGTTTGGGGTTGCTTGGTCCATGCGAAGAACGTGGATGCAAGTAAGCTAGAATCTCTCTCTCGTGAGTGTTACTTCATTGGGTATGTTAAAGATGGTATTGGATACCAACTTTATGACCCTGAGATCCAAAAGGTTTTTGTTTCTAGAGATGTGAAATTTCTGGAGAATGATTTCCTTGAAGGTCAAGACAAAGATGAAGTAGAGGAACTCATTGAATCCCCTGAGGATTCTGAGCTTCCTAGACCAGAAACTGGGGAGATAAATAAAGATGAAACATACATACCTCTTCGAAGGAGTTCGAGGGTGGTTGTACCACCTGAAAGGTATGGATTCCATGTGTCAGGTGAGACTGACATTGATCCTACTTCATTTGATGAAGCACTCGCGGATCAAGACATGGATAGATGGATGCTAGCAATGAAGTCAGAAATTGACTCCATGCATAAGAATGGTGTATGGACCCTAGAGGATCCACCTAAAGGGGTAAAACCCATTGGGTGTAAATGGATCTTCAAGAGAAAGAGGGGACCTGATGGGAAAGTAGAGACTTTCAAGGCACGGCTCGTAGCTAAGGGCTACACATAGAGAGAAGGCATCGATTACGATGAGACATTCTCGCCTGTGGCTATGCTTAAATCCATTAGGACACTGCTAGCTATAGCTGCATATCTTGACTACGACATCTGGCAAATGGACGTCAAGACGGCTTTCCTCAATGGATACCTCGAAGAGGATATCTACATGGAGCAGCCCCAAGGCTTCATAACTGAGGATGGCAAAGTGTGCAAGCTGAAGAAATCCATCTATGGGCTCAATCAAGCTTCTCGTAGCTGGAACATCAGATTTGACGAAACCATAAAGAGTTATGATTTTGTGCAAAATCCTGATGAACCTTGTGTATACAAGAAGACTAGTGGGATCACCATTGTGTTCATCATTTTTTACGTAGATGACATCCTTATCATTGGTAATGATACAGGGATGATGATCAGTGTAAAGATTTGACTGTCCCATACCTTTGAGATGAAAGATCTTGGAGAAGCCTCTTACATCTTAGGCCTGAAGTTGTTCGTAAACCGAGAAAAGAGGATTTTGGGATTGTCACAACATGGATATTGTTGGAAATGCGAGCCCACGGCGAGCCATTATGCAATAAATGTTATTGCAATTCACTCCTTAATCTGAAATGAAGAATACATAATTTGCATAATAGGTCCCTTAGTACAATTAGGGTTATGTACCACGGCCATCTTGATGATCATACAGCTGTTGATTCAACTATTGAATCATAGAGGCTGGTGCTTGAATGAATATCTAAAGAGTTAGATTGAGGACTCATCAAGCACCGTCAGATGATTGTTAAGAGATGATCTCCATCCTGAATAGGAGATGGCAATCCTTATCTCTGAAGGCTGATATCTGACCGACCTCTTGATGTAGGTCCTCTGCATAGGAATAGAGATTCGGAGCTGTCAGATTAGTTAGGTCAAAGAGTTGACTTAACGAGATAGAGATAACCAAAGTCCTATATCGTATGCTGTCAGGATATAGGCACGCATCCTCTGACCGGAGACAGATGTGTTGCTATATGTCTAAGTATGTACATTTGGCAGACCAATAGGTTGATGACCTAATCAAGGTCTACACACCGGCGCGCTGGTGTGCATATAAGGGCATATGAGTAATACGATCTCTCAAAGGGATCATACAGGTTCAGTTACTGAACCGGAAGACATGAGCTCACTCATGAGATATTGGGAAGAATCAAATTCCGTGCGCACGGTCGTCTCGCTTTGGAAGCTTGACTGAATTTGTAGGTTTGATATATACTTTTGGAAAGTATATGATCAAGACCTAGGTATGATATATGCTTTTGGAAAGTATATGATCGATACCGACTCCCAATGATCGAATGAGATACTTACTGATAAAACCATGAAGTAGACAGTATAAAGTTGATCCAATACTTCGGGTTTAGTCTGAGTCATCCAGTATGCAGGATGTACAGGTATTGGGAATACCTGAGGGTGATGTGATCATAAACGATTGTATAACCATGACGCTTCCATTCCTAGGGAGTGATGAAACGGGTCTGGATTTTAGTGACTCCTCTCAGTAGAGAAGTAATCTGATCTTGGTCCAAGTGTTGGACATTGATCTGAATATGATTCAGATACAATGAGAAGAATAGATTTACGGTCTTGATTTAATCAAGCATCTATGGGAGGCCCGCGATCTGGATTTGAGATACGATCTCAATATCCATGTCACTATACGTGGAACAATACAATCGCCCTGTCCTTATCTCCAAGTATCTGCGGAGAAAGCGCATTATCCTTGAAGGAGTTCATGGATAATTCTATTGTTGATATATGTATCCGAGCATTGAGAAAATGGATAATTAAATGTGATTTAATTATCATGAGTAATATGAATTTGATTCATATTATAAAGAGAGTTATCTTAGATAATTAAATGAGATTTAATTATCAAAGATGTAAATAATGTGAATGTGATTCATATTATTTGGACACAAGAGAATAGAGATCCAAGATGATTAAATATGATTTAATTATCATGGATATGAATAATGTGGATAGCAATATCCATATTAGTCATATATATTATAAATGTGATTTATAATATATAAGAGAGAGCTATTTGTAATTTACATTTGTTAATTAAATGTTAATGTGAATTGGATTCACATTGGACATCAAATTGAAAATGTAATTTACATTTTGTTTTGGGTTGTGAATGTGATTCACAATTTTTCAATGGCATGATTGCAATGTTCACAAAATAAATTGGATTTATTTTTTGTGAAATAATTTGCAACAAAAGTTGTTGCAAATAATGGAGATTACATAAAAGGTGAAATAGCCACCTTCCTAATGGAGGAGGGTGGACGGCCACCACTCCCATTAGGAAAGGGAGGCCGTCCCCCCTCTCCACATGGAAGGAGGCTTTCTCTCCTTTCATTATCTCCATGTATTGATGATTTAATTTTGTAATTAAATTGTGTTGATTTATCAACATACATTTAATTTAAATTAAATTAATTGTTGTTGTGTTTTTAGCAACAAATCATGACCATTGAAAGAAACACAAATTAATGTGGACCATTGGATTTGTGTTGACACATGGATTGAGATCCATGGATCCCAAAATCCTATATAAGGAGAGGCACCCCATTGCTCTTCTTTACACACATAAGTTGAGGCAACAAATCTCTCTCTCTCATTCTCTCTACACGTCCTCTCTCCATCTCTCTCATGTGGCCGTCCACCATGGATGCCCTAGAGAGGTTCTCCATCGCCGCGGCATCGTCGTTATGCTGCCCGATGGTTTGCTCGTGGATCTCCGCCTCCTTCGGTGCGCCCCGCTCGTGAAGAAGACATCGGATCTCGTGTGTCGAGATCAGGAGATCCGCTGCTTGGATCATCAACATGGATTGCGAGAAGCACGCGGTTCATCCCCGCGCTCGCAAGCGTCTCCTCCGTCGGATCGGACTTGAGACAGGAGGTCTCTTCGTTTAGAGACTTGATCGCAACCATGCTTCAAGAGGTAAACCTAATACTTGTTTGTGGTTTAGACGAAACGATCCGAGAAGTGTTCTTGGATCATGTGGTTTCGTCGCATAAAAATTTTTTAATTTCCGCTGCATAGAACAACTAGTACGACTAGTCGTTCTTCGTCGTATTCGATACGACGATCACGCTTCCGTGATGCGCTTGAGGATCTAACCATATCCTTCAAGTGGTATCAGAGCCTTAGGTCGGTGGTTTTGGATACGATCCATAAACCGAGGACGACTTGGGTTCATTAGGGTTTGCGAAAGTTTTCTTGCATTTCATTTTCGCATCTCTGTTTTGATATTATTTTCGGCACTGTTTAAATTGTTTAAACACGAAAATAATATTTGGATTTTATTCCCCATTAAATAAGGAAACCGTAGGATCTGAGTTTGCGTGATTTCGATTCCGTTTGCTCTAGATATGCTCATTTTAGTGAACATGTATCCACTGTTTCGGGGACTGCGGATCATGACGTAATTAAGATGTTAATTGCGGATTTGATACGCCTTGAAATGTGTGCAAATCACTTGGGTTCTGTTGTAAATAAAGTTAGCAAACTTTAGAAATTTACTTTGCTTAATTTGGATTTAAATTGATTGAGATATGATATTTTTAGTAAGTGAGGGTCACTGCTGAAAATACTTTCCTAATCAAGAACCTAGTGATTGTCATTTAATTAATTAGTGAAATTAAATTGTTTAATTTACTGAAATAATTATGCATAAATATTTGTGAAATATTTAATGATAATTATGTCCTTAAATGACTTTGCCCTAACCAACAAATGATTAGATGTGATCTAGATCAAGATTGGTTACATGATCTACATGATGAACATTCCAACAAACATGTTGCTTGAATAGGACTTGGGATTTGTTTAGCAAATCTCATTATAATGTTAATCAAAAATGTTTTGATTATTACTATATGGTACAATTTCGGTTGAAGAACCGATGATCATCTCAAGTACAAATTAATCAATTTGGCATTATCCTTTCCCGAGGCGGATATGGTGCCTAGTCGGAGAGCATTGGGGTTGCGGGTTGCAACGTATGTGGTCCGTCCCACTCTCGTCGGTACTGGCCATGACAGCGGGTAGGGCTGGGATAATGTCCGAGGGATTAAGATGTATTTTTCTAATTATTAAAATTCGAAATAATACGTATTTGAGATAATACCATTATTCAAGTAACTATTAAAATGTTTGTTGGATATTAATTGGATCATTAATTTAATATGATTAGATTAATTGGAATCCAATTAAGATTGAAGTACTCTAATATGATTAGAGTTAATAATTCCCTTGGAAGAATTAATTATGTGAATGTGATTCACGATAATTAATTAAAATTTGAATATGATGTGGAGGATCACATAAGTGACATCCATGGTCTCCCGTCAAGGCGAAGGGTTCCGTCGCCAGGGATTGTATGTGGGAGACGCCTGTCCGAAGTGACAGCTCTTGTATGCAAGCGCATCTGGATCGGGCTCTTTACTTCTCGAAAGAGTAAGGCCGTATACGTAGTGACCCCAATATCGGATCCTCATATTATTGGGGCGATATTGGATTGCGTATAGCGAGTACTATTCCTGTTGACGGTTGGTTCAATTAACGACGGGTCAACATCGCCTTAGGGGTGGTGGGCTCGGGTGTTAAAGACCAAATTGGGAAATGCAAGTTGGACTTGCAAAGCGGAATGTGTTCCCGCTTCTTTTTATCCGAGTTGCAGATTCTCATATTATTGGGATGTAACAAAGATAAGGAAGGAGATCCCAGATCTTGTTGAGATATAATGGTAAGTATATCTCTTACATTGAAAGTGATTAAGGGAATGAACTTTCAGTGTTGACAAGACAAGACAACTTTGATATAAAAATCCTAAATCAAAGTAAAATATATATATTTATATATTTATGCAATTTTCTTATTTCAGATAATCCTTCATTAAAACCCACTCAATGATATACTCAATAATAACCAGTAAAATATCATGGATTGGACTCATGATCCAGATATTGTACTTACAATTGGACACATAATGTATGTGGTTGCAATGTGCAAGTTTCCTCATAATATTGAGGAATGACAATTAAATAGATAATAGGACTACAACCCTAGGGTTTGTATGTCTCTATAGTCTTGATCTCTCATCGGATGTACTTTGGAAGTGACATGTCGATGATGATCGCAATTGTCAAATAATCCTTATAAAATTAATGAAGATATTCTGGCATACATATGTGCTCTTGACATTTAACATGAATGAGATGGTTCACTGCATCATGCAGAATGGTGGCTCTATAAGAGAGGATGTATTCAAATTGTTTGAGTACCTACCTGAACCTATGTTTTAAGAGTGTAGATGGATGTAGATGATGAGTGTCATCATTCTACTATTTATACTCTGGTCATTCATGAAGCTTCATAATATTCATATTGTATGAATTTAATGAAGCATGTATAAATGTTGAAATGTTCTTACATAAGAGATCCTTAGTCTTAAGCAATGGTTGCTTATAGATAAAGGGAGCGCAGTGGAAGCATGGGTTGGACCCGAGTAAGAAGTATGGTCAAAGAGTTGACTGTACATCTATGACTTCCATATGTCATCCGAAGAGTTGGATGAATGCCAATACTGCAATAAGTTGATGTGTTGATAGTATGACTATCAAGTCTATTTAGAATCCTTAGAGAAGGACTCAGATGGAGCATCAGATTAATCTACATAAATCATTGATGAGATAAAGTCAAATAATTGTATCTCAATCTTCTGATGACATTTGCAATAGGTTGCATATGTTTTTAGAAGGCTGGAAAATTTGATATTAAAGGTTTATAGTTATCCACATGGATATTGATGCAATTGTTGCAACAATCTCTGTTGGATTGATAGACTTATTAATTTCAGTGGGAGAGTCCTTAGTCTTAGAGAATGTCTCTATGACCTAGATATAAGAATACACTCATTGTTTGTTTCTAAATGTTGGAAATAAACATGAATTCTGAGATATGAATATCATAAAGAGTTATGATGTATTTCAGATAGTAATCTAAAATCTAGTGGACTCCACTAAATTAGAAAATTAATGAATGGTTCATTAACATTTCTAAATACTGAAATTAAACCTTAAGATCAATAGGAGGATGAAGATCATTTGACAATGATCTAGCATCAAGCTTTGGACATTTGTTTATTGATTTGATCAATAGACTAGTAAGAGATGAAACTTTAGAATGTCTAAAATTTCAAAACTTACATACTTATGAATATTGTATTCAAAGAAAAATGTCCAATACACCCTTCTTAGAGAAAGGTGTAAGATGCCAAGGTATTCAGGATCTCATGCATATTGATGTATGTAGATCATCTATATCATAGTAAACATTATGGATATGTGATATCTGTTGATGATTATGTATGATATGATATTTCTTCTCTTCACCTAAGAAACCTTTGAAATGTTCAAAGATTTCATTATTTTTGGTTTAGAACCAAAGTTTGAAGGAAGATAAAATGAATTTGATCTAATCTAGGTAGCAAGTACCTGTTAGATAAATTCAAAGAATACCTTATAGAGATATGAATATCATTTCTATCTCAATCCTCCTAACACACCTTAACTCAATAGAGTTATAGGTAGATACAATTGGATCATGTGTGACATGATCTTATCAATGATGAATTTTAGCATAATTATCCCTTAGTTTCCATGTATGTATGTGTAGTAGAGACTACAATGTATATCCTTAATAAGGTTCCATGTATGTTGGAATCTAGCACTTGAGAGTGCTGCTTCATTAGGAAAATAAAGGATGGTATTGGATACCTACTTTATGACCTTGAGATTCTTAAAGTATCTCATCTCTGAGAATGTGATTCTTAGAGGTTAAGACTCTTGAGAATCAAGATGAAAATGAAGTGTAGGAACTCATGTAATCTTGAGAAGATAATGAGGCTCCTGAAATTGGAAACTAAAAAGGACAATTAATGATGAAACATTAATACCTCTTCAAATGAGTTTGAGGATGTATTCCATGTGTCAGTTAAATCTGACAATGATCGGACTTCATGTGATGAAGCTCCTAAGGATCATGACATGGAAAGATGGATTTTAGCAATAAAAGTCTAGCGTAGACTTCATATACAAGTGTTGTATATGGACCCTCGATGATCCACCTATATGGGTAATACCTGTAAAGGTGTAAATGGATCTTCAAGAGAAAGGGAACCTGATGAGAAGGTGGAGACCTTCAAAGCACGGTTCGTAGCCATGAGCTACACATCGGAAGAGAAGACATTGCTTGCGATGAGACTTGCTCTTCGGTGACCATGCTTAAAAACATCAGAATATTGCTAATCTTAGCTACACAACTTGACTATTGCATCTTCAAGATGTAACTCAATATTGCATTCCTCTACGAATACCTCTTTGAGGATATTCACATGAAGTAGCCCCAAGGCTTCATGGTTGAGGAAAGCAAGGTGTGCAAGCTAAGCAATCCATCTAAGGACTCAAATAAGCTTCTTTGAGATGGACCATAAGATTTGATGAAATTATAAATGTTATGATTTCAAATGGAATCTTGATGAGCCATGCGAAGCTTAGTGGGAGTGCCTATGTGTTCATTGCACTAAATGTAGATGATATCATGATCATTTAAAATGATATAAGGATAATAATAAGTGTTTTATAATCTGGTTATTCCATATCTTGAAATATGATTTCAAAGATACCTCTTAGATCTTAGTTCTGAAGTTGTTCAGAAGCCAAGAGAAGAGGATAATTGGACTGTCACATTTGTAGTATACCTTGGACATATTCTATTCATAGAAATTCCAAGAAAGGCTTCTAACCCTTAAGATATGGTACTGACCTATCTTAAGGGATAGCACCTCAAAGAGTTGAGGAAGTAAATGCTACAACTACTTGCACTTGTGCATTAGTTATGAGAAGCTGAGTGTATGCTAGAGTGTACAAATACCAGATGTCTGTCATGCAGTGGGAGTAGTAAATTGTTACTAATCCTACTGTAGAGATAAAACACTTGATTGCAGTAATAACAAAATCTTCATAGATGAGGAGATTTTTGAGATAGTAATCTCAAAGTCTTATCTTCAAAGTTTAAGACCATGTAGATAGTGATCTATAAAGGTCTAAACTTTAGATACCTTAGGAGATAGAGATCTCTGGGAATGAAGGTATTCTAATAAGGATTATGGGGATACTGGTTATGATGTCAGGGATAATGTAACCAACTAGATTGAGTATTGGTTGCATGAGATGCAACATTCGCATTAGATGCGAGCACTGTTGCTGGGGATATGCAAGTGCCGTAAAAGGACTTGGCATATTCTCGCGGGAACAGAGTGACTGATCAGCTTACCTAGCTATTTTCTAAATAGCCTATGATTGTCACATGAGTGCGGGTTTAAATTATTAGCCCATTAATGGCTCTTTGGGCTAGTGGGAGATTGTTGGAAATGCGAGCCCACGGCGAGCCATTATGCAATAAATGTTATTGCAATTCACTCCTTAATCTGAAATGAAGAATACATAATTTGCATAATAGGTCCCTTAGTACAATTAGGGTTATGTACCATGGCCATCTTGATGATCATACAGCTGTTGATTCAACTATTGAATCATAGAGGCTGGTGCTTGAATGAATATCTAAAGAGTTAGATTGAGGACTCATCAAGCACCGTCAGATGATTGTTAAGAGATGATCTCCAGCCTGAATAGGAGATGGCAATCCTTATCTCTGAAGGCTGATATCTGACCGACCTCTTGATGTAGGTCCTCTGCATAGGAATAGAGATTCGGAGTTGTCAGATTAGTTAGGTCAAAGAGTTGACTTAACGAGATAGAGATAACCAAAGTCCTATATCGTATGCTGTCAGGATATAGGCACGCATCCTCTGACCGGAGACAGATGTGTTGCTATATGTCTAAGTATGTACATTTGGCAGACCAATAGGTTGATGACCTAATCAAGGTCTACACACCGGCGCGCTGGTGTGCATATAAGGGCATATGAGTAATACGATCTCTCAAAGGGATCATACAGGTTCAGTCACTGAACCGGAAGACATGAGCTCACTCATGAGATATTGGGAAGAATCAAATTCCGTGCGCACGGTCGTCTCGCTTTGGAAGCTTGACTGAATTTGTAGGTTTGATATATACTTTTGGAAAGTATATGATCAAGACCTAGGTATGATATATGCTTTTGGAAAGTATATGATCGATACCGACTCCCAATGATCGAATGAGATACTTACTGATAAAACCATGAAGTAGACAGTATAAAGTTGATCCAATACTTCGGGTTTAGTCTGAGTCATCCAGTATGCAGGATGTACAGGTATTGGGAATACCTGAGGGTGATGTGATCATAAACGATTGTATAACCATGACGCTTCCATTCCTAGGGAGTGATGAAACGGGTCTGGATTTTAGTGACTCCTCTCAGTAGAGAAGTAATCTGATCTTGGTCCAAGTGTTGGACATTGATCTGAATATGATTCAGATACAATGAGAAGAATAGATTTACGGTCTTGATTTAATCAAGCATCTATGGGAGGCCCGCGATCTGGATTTGAGATACGATCTCAATATCCATGTCACTATACGTGGAACAATACAATCGCCCTGTCCTTATCTCCAAGTATCTGCGGAGAAAGCGCATTATCCTTGAAGGAGTTCATGGATAATTCTATTGTTGATATATGTATCCGAGCATTGAGAAAATGGATAATTAAATGTGATTTAATTATCATGAGTAATATGAATTTGATTCATATTATAAAGAGAGTTATCTTAGATAATTAAATGAGATTTAATTATCAAAGATGTAAATAATGTGAATGTGATTCATATTATTTGGACACAAGAGAATAGAGATCCAAGATGATTAAATATGATTTAATTATCATGGATATGAATAATGTGGATAGCAATATCCATATTAGTCATATATATTATAAATGTGATTTATAATATATAAGAGAGAGCTATTTGTAATTTACATTTGTTAATTAAATGTTAATGTGAATTGGATTCACATTGGACATCAAATTGAAAATGTAATTTACATTTTGTTTTGGGTTGTGAATGTGATTCACAATTTTTCAATGGCATGATTGCAATGTTCACAAAATAAATTGGATTTATTTTTTGTGAAATAATTTGCAACAAAAGTTGTTGCAAATAATGGAGATTACATAAAAGGTGAAATAGCCACCTTCCTAATGGAGGAGGGTGGACGGCCACCACTCCCATTAGGAAAGGGAGGCCGTCCCCCCTCTCCACATGGAAGGAGGCTTTCTCTCCTTTCATTATCTCCATGTATTGATGATTTAATTTTGTAATTAAATTGTGTTGATTTATCAACATACATTTAATTTAAATTAAATTAATTGTTGTTGTGTTTTTAGCAACAAATCATGACCATTGAAAGAAACACAAATTAATGTGGACCATTGGATTTGTGTTGACACATGGATTGAGATCCATGGATCCCAAAACCCTATATAAGGAGAGGCACCCCATTGCTCTTCTTTACACACATAAGTTGAGGCAACAAATCTCTCTCTCTCATTCTCTCTACACGTCCTCTCTCCATCTCTCTCATGTGGCCGTCCACCATGGATGCCCTAGAGAGGTTCTCCATCGCCGCGGCATCGTCGTTATGCTGCCCGATGGTTTGCTCGTGGATCTCCGTCTCCTTCGGTGCGCCCCGCTCGTGAAGAAGACATCGGATCTCGTGTGTCGAGATCAGGAGATCCGCCGCTTGGATCATCAACATGGATTGCGAGAAGCACGCGGTTCATCCCCGCGCTCGCAAGCGTCTCCTCCGTCGGATCGGACTTGAGACAGGAGGTCTCTTCGTTTAGAGACTTGATCGCAACCACGCTTCAAGAGGTAAACCTAATACTTGTTTGTGGTTTAGACGAAACGATCCGAGAAGTGTTCTTGGATCATGTGGTTTCGTCGCATAAAAATTTTTTAATTTCCGCTGCATAGAGCAACTAGTACGACTAGTCGTTCTTCGTCGTATTCGATACGACGATCACGCTTCCGTGATGCGCTTGAGGATCTAACCATATCCTTCAGATATATTAAGAAGATTCTTGAACGATTCCATATGGATAGTTCTAAGAAAGGATTCCTACCCTTAAGACATGGTATCCACCTGTCTAAAGGAATGGCTCCTCAAACTATTGAGGAAAAGAAGGCCATGGCTGGATGCCCTTATGCATCAGTTGTAGGAAGCTTAATGTATGCCATGATGTGTACTAGGCCAGATATCTGCCATGCAGTGGGAGTGGTAAGTCGTTACCAATCCTGCTATGGAGAACAACACTGGAATGCAGTAAAGAACATATTCAAATATCTAAGACGGACGCAAGATTACATCTTGGTCTATGGAGATGGTGATCTCCAAGTCTTGGGATCGGATGTAGATGATCGAAAGTCAACATCAGGGTTTGTGTTCTTGTTGAATGGTGGTGATGTGAGCTGGAGAAACAAGAAGCAGGACACTACTGCAGATTCAACAACAGAAGCCGAGGACATTGCCGCATCAGATGCTGTAAATGAGGCGGTGTGGTTGCGCATGTTCATCATGGAGCTTGGCGTAGTTTCCTTTGATACCCCCATCCCGTTACTCTACAATAACACGGGAGCCATTACCCAGGCAAAGGAACATAGATAACATCAGAAGAGCAAGCACGTGGAAAGGAAATACCACATCATTCGGAGATACAAAAGCGTGGTGACAACATCAACACCAAGGTGGCCTCTGCCGACAACGTTGCCGATCCTCTTACCAAACCTCGGACACAGAAGGTTTTCGACTAGCAAGTAATGAGTAAGGGTTCAAGGATTGTACCTGAATGGTTCTGAGGGCTAGTGGGAGATTGTTAGCAATGTGAGCCCCGGGTGAACCATTCCTACAATAAATGTTATTGTAATAAATAAATTATCAATGAAAATTATTGATTATTTTTCACTCCCTTTCTGAGATTGAATGAATGAATGCACTATAAGCTCCCTTTGTACAATAAGGATTATGTACCATGGCCAACTTGATGATCATACAGCTGTTGATTCATTGAATGAATCTTAGAGGATGATGCTTAGATGAATATCTAAGGAGTTAGATAGAGGACTCATCAAGCATCGTCAAATGATTGTTAAGTGATGATCTCCAGCCTGAGTAGGAGATGGAAATCCTTTCTCAAATGGCTGATATCTGACTGACCTCTTGATGCAGGTCCTCTGCATGGGAATAGTGATTCGGAGGTGTTAGATTAGTTGAGTCAATGGGTTGACTTAACGAGATCGACATAACCAAAGACCTATGTTGAATGTTGTCACAGCATAGGCATGCATTCTCTGACCGGAGACAGATATGTTGATATATGTCTGAGTGTGTACATTTGGCAGACCAATAGGTTGATGACCTAACCAAGGTCTATACACCGGCGAGCTGGTGTGCATGTAAGGACATATGAGTAATACGATCTCTCAAAGGGATCATACATGTTCACTTATGAACCGGGAGACATGAGCTCACTCATGAGGTATTGGGACTGATCAAATTCCATGCATGGTCGTCATGCTTTGGAATCATGACATGAATTTGAAGGTAAGATATATGCTTTGGGAAAGCATATAATCTATACCAATTCCCAGTGACCAAGATTGAGAAACTTAATGATCAAACCCTGAAGATGAGAGTATAAAAGTGATCTTTATCTTCAGAATGATCATAGGTCTTCCAGTATGCAGGATGTACAGGTATTGAGAATACCTGAGGGTGATGTGATCATAAATGATTGTATAACCATGACGCTTCCATTCTGAGGGAGTGATGAAACAGGTTTGGATTTTAGTGACTAATCTCATTAGAGAAGTGACCGAATCTTAGTCCATGAACTGGACATTGATTTGAATGAGATTCAGATGCAATGAGAAGATTAGGTCTACGGTCTTGATTTGATCAAGCATCAGTGGGAGGTCCATGGGATCTGGATTTGAGATATGATCTCAACATCCAAGTCACTATACGTGGAACAATACAATCGCCCTGTCCTTATCTCCAAGTATCTGCGAAGAAATCGCATTGTTCTTGATGGGCTCAAGAATAATTCTATAGATCTAAGCAATGAAGAAATAATGATTAAATGTGATTTAATCATCTTGATGTGTGTAAAAAAACATCCAATATAATTAAATGTGATTTAATTATTATGAATAAGAATAATGTGGATAGAAATATCCAATTATTCATAATATATTATAAATATGATTTATAATGTATTAGAGAGAGCTAATTATAATTTATATTTGTTTATTAATTATTATGTGTATTGGATACACATTGTGTAATTAATTGACAATGTAAATTATATGTGGTTTTGGGTTGTGAATATGATTCACAATTTTTCAATGGCAAGATTGCAATATTCTCAAATATAATTGTGAATAATTTTTGAAGAATAAATCCCAACAAAAGTTGTTGGAAATAAATAAAGAGAGAATTCCATGGAGATATGCAATCTCATGAAATCTCATGAGATTGCCTCCATTAGGAAATAAGAGGACGGCACCCATGTCCTATTTGGAATGGGTGGTCGTCCACCGTATATATACATGGGAGATGTAATCTCCATGTATATTCTCTCCTTATTTGTTTTGTTGGTACAATTTAGGATTGATTTATATTTGATTTTGTCAAATATATTTTAATATAAATTAGATCATAATTTGTTGGTTTTACCAACAACAATCTTGACCATTGGATTGACATAAAGCAATCTCATCCATTGATTTTATATGTCCCATGGATTGAGATCCATGGATCCCAAAACCCTATAAATAGAGAGGCATACCATACTCTCTAGGGCTATGCAATATTGAAGCTCTCTCTCTCTCTCTTTCTCCATACATGTCAACCCTCTCTCCCTCTACTTGGTGGCCGACTACCAAACCCTAGGGGAGGTTCTCGTCGACACTCTCGCTACTGCGCCGCTGCTTCGACATTCTTCGGTTCTCCATCTTCTTGGAGTGCTACACTCGTGAAGGATACATTCGATCTCGTACGACGAGATCAGGAGCAACCGTGCTTGGATCATCTTCTTGGATTGCGAGGACAACGCGGTTCATCCCCGCACTCGCAAGTGATCTCACCGACGATCGGACTTGAGACAGGAGGTCTTTTTCTTTAGAGACTTGATCAACCACGCTTCAAGAGGTATTCCTTTATACTTGTTGTGGTTATAGATGAAACGATCCGAGAATCGTTCTTGGATCATGTGGTTTCATCGCATGAAATTTTTTTAAATTCCGCTGCACACAACAACTAGTACGACTAGTTGTTCTGCGTCATATCCGATACGACGATCACACTTCCGTGATGCGCTTGAGGATAATTCCATATCCTTCACCCCCCTTGGGGGTAGCTAACTTTGCTCCCCCCGCGTGATATCTCCCGTTTTTTCTTTTTTTTTGAAAATTTCTTCCGTGGATTTTCATCAATATATCCATATATTATGTCATTCAAATTTCGCATGAATGGATATTCCTACGACCTCCATCTAGAAGTGTTGTTTTTACCAATTCTGTTACGTTAAAAAATGACTATCTGGATAAGGTCGTAGGAGTCTCTGTTTCACACGAAATTTGAATAGCATAATATAGGGATATAGTGATGAATATTCATGGAAAAAATTTTCAAAAAAATAAAAAATGGGCGAAATTGCACAGGGGGAACCAAGTTAGCTCTCCCCAAAGGGTAGCCCCATGGAATACACACACACACTCTCTCTCTCTCCCTCTCTCCCTCTCTCTAAATATATATATATAGAGAGAGAGGGGGGGTAAATGGGGCTGCCCCCAAGGAGTAGCCCTATTTTTCCCTAATTTTTTTTATTTTTTTGAAAAATAAAAATTTGTATATTCATCATTATATCCCTCTCACATTCTATTAAAATTTCGTCAGAAACAGAGACTCCTACGGCCTCCATCCAAAAATGGTCGATTTAAAAAATCCTGCGACCGTTAAAAAAATGACGTCTGGATGGAGGGCTTAGGAGTCTCTGTTTCTGACGAAATTTTAATAAAATGTGAGAGGGATATAATGATGAATATACAAATTTTTATTTTCCAAAAAAATAAAAAAATGAGGAGAAAATAGGGGTGGGAGTAGCCAAGTTGGCTACTCCCTGGGGGCAGCCCCATTTTACCCTATATATATATATATATGGAAAAACCGCCCCATTTTTTGGCGTTTTTTTTATTTATTTTTTTTTGAAAAATAAAATCATGTATATTCATCCATATATCCCTCCTACATGCCATTCGAATTTCGTCAGAAACAGAGACTCCTACGGCCTCCATCTCGATGGCATCGATTTAAAAAAATCCTGTTACCATTAAAAAATTACTGTCCGGATGGAGGCCGTAGGAGTCTCTGTTTCTGACGAAATTCGAATGGTATATAGGAGGGATATAGGGATGAATGTAAATGGTGTTATTTTTCAAAAAAAATAAAAAATTTTGCCCAAATAAGGCGGGGGCAGCCACATATGACCCTATATATATATATATATATATATATATATATATATATATAATATATATAAAGTTTGCACCTACTAAGGTTAAGTAAGGGTCTTTCGAAAGATCAAAAACGATTGCCAAGGCCCTATTATATATTAGGGGGTTTATATATATATATATATATATATATATATATATATATATATATATATATATATATATCCAATGAGCTCTGTATTCATTTGAGATGAGATGAGCCCACTCATTTTTAACCATTATTTCCTATCATTTTGAGCTTAATAGTTATTTGTTTACAAGTGTTATATCATATTCTTACTACTTTTAACTATTTTTAGGAAGAAAAATATTAAATTCATACAAAATGATGGTACCATTATTCGTATAACTAGTGTCTTTTTGTTCTTACTAATGACCATTTCCTGTGAATCTAAGGTTTTCTTTATATGAAAATAGTTACTAATAGTAAAAATATGATATAACATCTATAAATAAAATAAGAATTGCACTCAAAATGATAGAAAATATTAGTAAAATATATGTGAGCTCAATTTCATCTCAATGGGAACACGGGCCATTGGATAAGTCCCATGTGTGTGTGGGGGGGGGGGGGGGAAGAGCCTACCTCGATGGGTGCATGTAACTCCTTACACCCGGCTAATTTTTCATTATTTTTGGATTTTTTTGAAATTAAACTTGGGAGATTTAGATCACCATGTATCACCAAGTTGACATTACAAACTCAACTTAATTTGAGACTTATATCATCTCCATCAAGACTACCAAATTTTAACGATTGCAGAATTGCTGAAATCGACCATGTCTAGATGAACATGTAGGAATGTTTTGTTTTGCATGAAACTAGAAACACATATTCCCCTTAACATATTAAGTAATCCATCCAACTTTTGATCCAAAGAAATAAAAATAAACAAAAAATGGGGTGGGTGCTGGCTCCCTGCCACATATATATATATAGGGTTGATGGGGCTGCCCCCAAATGGCTGGGCAAATTTTTTTGAAAATATCGTCATGTATAGTTCATCACTATATCCCTCCTTTATGCCATTCGAATTTCGTCAGAAACAGAGACTCCTACGACCTCCATCCAGACAGGGTCGATTTAAAAAATCATGTGACCATTAAAAAATGACGTCTAGATGGAGGTCGTAGGAGTCTCTGTTTCTGACAAAAATTTGAATGACATATAAGAGAGATATAAGGATGAATATACAATGTGATATTTCCCAAAAAAATAAAAAATTTTGCGAAAATGGGATGGGGCAGCCCCATTTTCCCATATATATATATATATATATATATATATATATATATATATATATATATGGAGAAACATCAAATGAGGCGGGTGTCTCACCATATATATGGTGAGCCACCCACAATTTATGCATCTTTTCGCTACTCCCACCCCTATTTTTCCCTCATTTTTTATTTTTTTGGAAAATAAAAATTTGGATATTCATCATTATATCCCTCTCACATTCTATTAAAATTTCGTCAGAAACAGAGACTCCTAAGCCCTCCTAGACGTAATTTTTTTATTGGTCGCAGGATTTTTTAAATCGACCATGTTTGGATGGAGGCCGTAGGAGTCTCTGTTTCTGACGAATTTTTAATAGAATATGAGAGGGATATAATTATGAATATACAAATTTTTATTTTCCAAAAAAATAAAAAAAATGAGGGAAAAATAGGGGTGGGAGTAGCCAAGTTGGCTACTCCCTGGGGGCAGCCCCATTTACCTATATATATATATATATATATATATATATATATATATATATATATATATATATATATGTGTGTGTGTGTGTGTGTGTGTGTGTGTGTGTATGTATATATATATATATATATGTATATATATGTATGTATATATATGTATATATATATATATGTATGTATATATATATATATGTATATATATATATGGAGAAACATCAAATGAGGCGGGGTCTCACCATATATATGGTGAGCCACCCACAATTTATGCATCTTTTCGCTACTCCCACCCCTATTTTTCCCTCATTTTTTTTTTTGGAAAATAAAAATTTGGATATTCATCATTATATCCCTCTCACATTCTATTAAAATTTCGTCAGAAACAGAGACTCCTAAGCCCTCCTAGACGTAATTTTTTTAACGGTCGCAGGATTTTTTAAATCGACCATGTTTGGATGGAGGCCGTAGGAGTCTCTGTTTCTGACGAATTTTTAATAGAATATGAGAGGGATATAATGATGAATATACAAATTTTTATTTTCCAAAAAAATAAAAAAATGAGGGGAAAATAGGGGTGGAAGTAGCCAAGTTGGCTACTCCCAGGGGGCAGCCACATTTACCTATATATATATATATATATGGAGAAACATCAAATGAGGTGGGGTCTCACCATATATATGGTGAGCCACCCTCAATTTATGCATCTTTTCCAATATATTTTACAATTTCTTGTTTCATACATATAACAATAAATATTAACACAACATGTATAGTGAAATAAAATTATTAAAATATTATTATATTAGATGGAAATGTTAATTCAAATTTGGATTCTATATTTTACTAAATTCATTTTTTTACAATGTGCAGTTTATACTTTTACAAAACTGTTACAGAGTTTTTACTAAATTCACAGTGGCCTTTACAATTTCAGAAAAGCTCCCACCTCATTTGAAAGGTCCCCCATACGGGGTTGTCCCCTGGGGGAGCTAACTTGGCTCCCCCGGCTTCATTTCGTCAGTTTTTTTTTGAAAATTTCTTTCGTTGAATTTCATCATTATATCCCTATATTACGTCATTAAAATTTCGTGCGAAACAGAGACTCATATGGCCTCCTGACGACACGAAAAATCCGAGCGACTAAGGCAATCAGGTATCTAAGACGGTCGTTGCGACCTAAATCACTCAGATGTGTCGATCAAGAAAAATGAACCACTTAAGACAGATAAAATCAATCAAACACGAATAGCGGTCCTACTATGTGATTAACCTAGTATAGCACCCAGGGTCGAACTCAAGGAGCACGGGTTGGCCGAGAGGCATACGAAGTAGTCAAAATAAAAGGAGAAAATCTTTTTAGTGGTTTTTAATTTGTTTTATATTTTTTTTGGATTTTTAATGTGTAAATAAAATAAGAGAAGTGAAGAAATACACACTTCAACAATTTATTCAAAGCATCAAAAATCAACCAAAAATTGGACTAAAAATATTTTTTGTATTTTATATTTTGTAGTATTTTTGGTGAATTTTTGAGGATTTTCTGATGTTTATTTTATTTTCTAAAAATCAAAAAGTGAAGCAAACAGTGGGTACTATCCAGCCGAGCCAAAAAGCCCTAGATAAAATATCTAAGGGCCTTAAAATGGCATGGAGGTAATTTTCCTGTAAAGATGATAAAACAAGGAAAATTTAGGTACCAATTTTATTGTTTTTGGATTTTTAATTTATTCACTAGAATTTTTATGGGTTTTTGAGTGTTTTTAAGTTTTTAGTGTTTTCCACTGGTGAAAAATAGCCAAAATTGGCTAGAAAATCAAACTAAGCAAGACAACCAGTAGACAATTTTTATAGAATTTGTAAGTGAGTTTTTATATTTTTTTGTGATTTTTCAAACTAGACAGTGACAAAAATGAAGGTTTTCGAATTTTTAAAAATATCAAACTAAATCAAAAATGTCCTCAAAAATCCACAAAATTCCTACACCATGGCAGGAGCCATGTGTCAAATTTTCGTTGGATTTGGAGGTGATTTGATATTTTATTCAAAAAATAAAGATAGGGCACTGTGCACAGGGACCAAAGTGCAAATACCCAAAGTTCTGGGGGGTCTGGTGCAAAATACCCAGCAAAACACGTGCGAAGCACGTGCCTGGGGCACTCAAGGACCCAAATGTAAGAAAAATAAGTTCCGAGGGCTTATTGGTAACAAGTACCAAAAGTCCAGGGGCTTATCTGCAAAATACCCAAATATAACGCACATGTGGAAATAAATCACGCACAGGGGTATAAATGCAAATAAGTAAAAGATTTCATGCATTCAATAACATCCAGAACTACAAGGGTCTCTACTGCAAATAACCCAAACAAATCACGTGTCGATGCACGTGTCCACAACTGGCAGGGGTATAAATGCAAATAAACTAAAGCTCAGGGTCCAATATGCAAATATACCTAAAACTAAACAACTGACTTTGATATTTACAGGACTAAAACGAAATAAGATAAAGACAGGGGCCTAAGGGTAAATTACCCTTTATTAAGCGGGGGGTGCTGGATGCGCGCCACGTGGAGATCTGACGGCTGCGGATGGTGGGCGCTCCGGATCGTCTCTCCTCGGATCGAGCGGTGCTGGTGGCTCCAAGGGTGGACGACCAGGATCAAAACTGGAGCGAGGGTGAGGCGATCGACGGCGATGAAGGATCCTCGAAGAACAGGTCCCCGGCGAGCTTCGTCGGGCTCATGCGTGCACTGGGCTCCTCCGTGGAGCACTCTGATGGTCGGAGAAGAAAGCTGGAGTGCTCCCGCGTCTGCCGGTGGGCTCCGATGATCGAGCCGAGCTCCGAGGAGCTCGGACGGGGTCGGCGGAGCTGGGCCTCCTGGCTGAGTGGCGAAGGGCCTCAGATGGCCCTCGTTTCGACCTGAAAGCGCACTAGAAGACTCACGGGGTCGAGGGCAAATTGCCTCGACCCGGTTAGGCGAAGTGGGGGTGGCTGGTGCGTCGAGACGGTGAGCTCCGACGAAGGTGGTGGACGGAGGAGCTCGGTTCCCAGCTCCTGTGCGAGCTGGGTTGAGTGAGTGGGTGGAGAAGGTGCGTCGGACGAAGGCGAATGTTAGGGTTGATTCCGATGATCGAGATAGGTAGCGGGATGGTCGGAATCAAAGAAATACGACGGCGGCGCGAATTGGGCGAAAATGGAAATCGAAGGAAATGGCGGAGCTAAGTGGCTACCTGGGTGAACGGAGAGACTGGGGAGGAGCAGGGGATGCTCCTGGTCGTCGCCTCGAGGGTCGTCTCGGCCCGAGGCTCGAAGCTCTCGCTGGTGGCGGAGCTGCGGCGGCTACGTCGCCGGATCAATGGAATCCTCCTCCTCTCCTCGCTGCAACAGGCTCAGGCGCGAGCTGTCACCTCACACACTCTCTGGAGCTCACAGGAGAAGAAGGCGAATGGCCAAAGATAGCGAGAGAAGGTGGCGGAGCTCGCTTATATATGCCGGATGGGTCCGAGAAGGGTGGCTCGGGTAGGGTTGTGATGGCGCGCGGATCCCAAGGTGGATGCCCGGCGAGGGTGTCGGATGTGGGAGGATCAAAACGGAGCCGGGGTTTGATGAAATGGTGATCGGGTTGAGCGGGCAAAAATTGGAGAAATCGGGTCCGGAGCTCAGACCCGTGGGAAGTGGTCCTGGGGGGGGGTAGTTGACCGGGCGGTCAACATCCCCAGGGCCCAATGGGAATGGGCCACGTGGCTGAATCTTGAAGCTCAAAATTAAGGTAGCCAATGGCCGAATTTGCAAAAACTTAAAACATGAAATATTTTTATTTTATTTTTTCTATTTTTTTGTGATTTTTAATTAATTTTTGGAAATAAAAATAAGTTATATACATAGTATATGCTATATATTGGTATATATACAATATATAGGGTTTTGATTTTTGATTTTTAAATGTTATTTTTATGCAATTTTATTCCTATTTTATATTTATTTATTTTCATTATAAAATAAGGAATAAAAGGGTGTTTTTATTTTATTTTTGTTATTTATGTACATATGTAAAATAAATATATATGTACCTTTATATACATGGTATATGTATAATGTATTTTTGTATTTTTAATTTTTCTATTTTTATTTTGTTTTGATTTTAATTGTTTTTATTTTATTTATTTACAGTACATAATATAGACTATTTACAAAAAGTTTGAAAATTAATTTTATTTATTTACAAGGTTAAATAAATATGGAAGGGTGGTTTATGTACATGATGAAAGGGATATTTTTGGTCTTTTTGATTTTTAACTTTTTCTTTTGGTTTTTATATTTTATAAATATATACAAGTATTTACAAGCATATTTTTGGTGAGGAAAATATCTTTATTTATTTACATAAATATTTACACACCTGAGCCCCTATCTCCCTCTACTTTGGCTTTTATGCGGTCAGGCCCATGTTGAGCCCTCCCTTGAATTAGGTTGCTCAATATTTATTCTAAATATTTCCCTCTTTTTCTTTTTAATCTTTATTCTTTTATTTTTCACAAAAACATGCTAATTATAGGTTTTTACACAATGCATGCTTTTGGTAATTATTCCTATTTACATACATCTACATGCATTTGCAAAGGTTTTTGTAGCTAAAATATAAGAATAAAGAGTGATGAATGGGTATTCATCACCCCCCTATACTTAACTTTGCTAGTCCCTTAGCAAACACTTATTTAAAAAAGAAGTGAAAAAGAAAGAAAGAAAAAGAAAAAGAGGATGTACATGGATCAAGGTTGATTATTAAACATACCTTCATTAAATTGGGGTATGGAGCTCGATCAATTCTTTGGATTATTAATGTGTCGGAACCTTATTTAGACTTAGGCTTAAAACTCAACAGTCTCTAAGTTCCACCAATCTATGGGCAAGACTCCTCAATAAACCAGATCAGAACAAGTCTACATACACAAACTCTAATGACCATGAATCTTTCCATGCAGTGTAAGTGATATGTGGCTCCCCACCTCAGAAGTAACAAAGAAACAACCTCCCTCAACCTGGTAACTCTAATGCCTCGGTCTAGCAACTCTTTCCTCGAGAAGCGGGTTATTCCCTTCTAAGTTCAAGTGCAACCGGCTCAAGAAGAGGGGGAAGAAGTATAGACTTTTGGAAGCTCAGCCAGTGTAGCTAAGTCTCCCGCTGCAAGCTTCATGAGATGTAACATGATACCATAAGCTTTTGCTTTGAATATATACACTCCGGTGGGGTTATTAAATTTTCAATCCGACCCACCACTTTTTTGGAGTTCTTTTTGCATTTTGCATTTTTTTCAAGTGCTTCTATACAACATATCTACATGGTGCAGCATATAAGAAATTTTCCTCTTGAGCCAGTAGACTATCCCTCTTTTGAAGCTTTATTGCAACCCACGGCTTCTGTCTTTAGCCTTCATCACCACTAGACCAAGTTGAGACGCACTTCCTTCACTAGAAGAAGAAGAGAGGTTCCGCGTAGAAGTACTACCCTCATATGCTACCCCAAGCCAAAGGAAACTGCCTCCTCACCACCTCATCCGTGGAGAGCCATGTGTAAAGTGCTGGTGCAAGTCAAGCCATTGTCTCTAAGAGTCATGCGTGTGTTGTTAAGTGCTCTACTTAGGCTCATCAAGATGACATATGCTCATAGCCTAGTGGACTCAAAGAATTAAGTCCTTATGGACCTGAAAAGCCTTAACCCTAAGCCCTATAAGGTTCCTCTTAAAGTTAGGTGGATTAAGATCTTATTCAAGCTCCATTTCTCAATTTAATTCCAGGCTTAGTTTAAATGTCAATTCTCATCCAGAAAAACTATATACATATGTACACAGATGCTATTTACAAATATTTACAATCGTGCAAAATTTTTGAAAAAATGTTTTGAAATCATGGATGAATGATGCATGAGGTGCAAGTTTTGCAAGAAGATATTTACACATATTTACACAAGATTTTTGCAAACTTTTGATTTTCAAAACATTTTGGAAAATTTTGTACTATATACATAATTTTGATACAAAAATATTTACACAAGCTTTACACAAAAAGATTTTTGAAGTCATTTTTACAAAAATACTTTGTACACTAGCTATGTATGTGCAAATAAAAGAAGTTTATGTACATGAAAAATTTTTAATTTTTGTGATTTTTAGCCATTTTATTTATTAACACACTCACACAAAGTACGAGTTATGGCTAAAGTATATATGAAATATATACACACCCCCCCTATACTTAGCTCGAACGATGTCCTCAGAGTGATCAAGAGCGATGAAGAAGACATAACTCGTGCTTAGTAAAAGGGAAGTGAAAAGGAATGGCTAAGTACAGAAACGAATAAATGAATAGAATGAGAGGAACTCGGTGGTTTCCCCCTATACTTAGGATTAACTAATCCTAAGTATAGCAAGCTGTACATGAAGGGAAATCCGAATGAAGAAGATACAGAGTCTGCCCCCCCCCCTATACTTAGGGTAAAATATCCCTGAGTATAGGCAGCAAAACAGGAGCAGAAAGAATGAAAAGAATACCCGCAGATCCTACATCCCCCCTATACTTAGGGTAAAGTACACCCTAAGTATAGCATAATCATAAGATGAGAAAAGGGATGTGGGACTAAAGAATAGAATGATATGGACAACTGGATCTATACAAGGCGGAGGAACAGTGAAAATCAGGCGTGAGATGCAAAAGATGTGAGTCAAGAGACCACATCTCACGCAAAATGAATAGGGACAACAATAACGTCCCGCGGCTCATGATCTAGAAATGGCTTGAGCCGCTGACCGTTCACTCGAAAGGTACTCTCAGAAGACAACTCGGATATATCAATGCTACCATTGTCGTGTGCCTTTCTGACCAAGTAGGGTCCCTTCCATTTGCTCTACAGCTTCCCTGGAAACAACCGAAGCCTTGCATCAAACAGCCATACTCTCTGTCCAATCTCAAAATGCTTGTGGCTGATGTGAGAATCATGCCACTCCTTCACTCTCTCCTTATACTGTAGGCTGTTTGAGAAAGCTGTATCTCTAAGCTTCTCCAGGGCAGCTAACTCTGCCCTCCTCTGGTCTCCTACACCATCTGGATCCATAAGAATATCTGTAACTGCCCAAAGTGACTTGTGCCTCAGCTCAACAGGTAGATGGCACGGCTTGCCATATACGAGGCGAAAGGGAGATGTGCCCAATGGTGTCTTGAAAGAAGTCCTATATGCACACAAGACCGAGTCCAAAAACTGTGACCAATCCTTTCGGTCAGGGCGGACGACTTTCTGTAAGATAGTCTTGATCTCCCTATTCGACACCTCAGCTAGACCATTCGTCTGTGGATGGTAAGGTGTAGCAACACGATGGTCTATACTGAACTCGCTAGCAAGGGCCTTCACCTGGTCATTGATGAAATGAGACCCCCCATCAGAAATCAGAACTCGTGGAACCACGAACCGCGTGATGATGTGCTTCCTCAAAAATCTGCAAACTGTCCTCGCATCAGCGGCTCGGACAGGGATAGCCTCAACCCAACGACTAACATAATCAACGGCCAACAGAATGTACTCAAATCCCTGACTCTTAGGGAATGGACCCATGAAATCGATGCCCCATGCGTCAAAAACCTCACAGAAGTGAATGGGCTGCATCGGCATCATATCACGCTGTCCACAAGTGCCCATCCTCTGACATTCAGTACACCTCTTCACGAACTCATCAGAGTCCTTGAAGAGGGTAGGCCACCACAAGCCGGATTGGAGCACTTTCTGTGCCGTTCTCCTCCCAGAATGATGTCCTCCTGCCTCAAGCTTGTGGCAGTAAGTGAGGACGCTATGGTGTTTCTCCTGAGGAATACACCGACGCCAGACGCTATCCCCTCCTTCGTGGTAAAGGATGGGATCCTCCCAGTGGTAGGACTTGGCCCTCGCAAGGAAGGTCTCAAGCCTCTGCCTGGGCCAATCTTGTGGGACTTTCCCAGCAACGAGAAAGTTCACAATATCGGCATACCACGGGAGTGAGGCGATAGCAAGGATCGCCTCATCTGGGAAGGTATCTCGAATGGGATCAATCTGCTCAGACTCCTCAGGCTGCTCTAAACGGGAGAGGTGATCCGCCACCACATTCTTGACTCCAGGCTTATCCTTGATCTCAATGTCGAACTCCTGGAGTAGAAGGATCAATCTAGTCAGTCTGTCCTTGGCATCCTTCTTTGCCATGAGGTACCTGATGGCGATGTGATCTGTGTACAAAGTCACTCTAGATCCAATGATATAAGATCGAAACTTGTCCAGGGCGAACACTACGGCTAGCATCTCCTTCTCTGTGACCGTGTAATTCCGCTGGGCGGAATCCAATGTGCGGCTAGCGTAGTGGATAGCAAACGGAACTCCATCCCTCCTCTATCCCAGCACTGCCCCCACGGCAAAATCGGAGGCATCCGTCATGATCTCGAATGGGAGAGACCAATCAGGCGGCTGGAGAACAGGAGCCTCAATCACGCACTGCTGGAGAGTCGAAAAGGACGAGAGACACTTGTCATCGACAAGGAACTTGGTGTCTTTCGTCAAGAGGTCAGTCAACGGTCGGGCAATCCTGCTGAAATCCTGAATAAATCTCCTATAAAATCCAACGTGCCCCAGGAATGACCGTAGCTGCCTCAAATTGGACGGCGGTGCGAATTTTCTAATGACATCAACCTTGGCCGGATCAACCTCCATGCCCCTGTTGGAGATGATGTGGCCAAGCACCGTCCCTTGAGTCACCATGAAGTGACTCTTCTCCCAAGATAGAACCAAATGGTACTCAATACATCGCTGGAGTACTCGGTCTAGGCAGTCAAGACAAGAGTCGAATCCGTCGCCGTAGACCAAGAAATCGTCCATGAAGACCTCCAAACACTCCCCTACCATGTCCGAAAAGATCGAGAGCATGCACCTCTGAAAAGTCGCAGGGGCATTGCATAGCCCAAATGGCATGCGTCGAAAGGCATATGTACCAAAGGGACAGGTAAAGGTGGTCTTCTCCTGATCCTCAGGAGCGATGGCCACCTGGTTGTAGCCCGAGTACCCATCCAGGAAGCAATAATGGCTCTTCCCTGCCAGTCTCTCAATGATTTGGTCAATAAAAGGCAGGGGGAAATGGTCCTTCTTGGTGGCCTGGTTGAGTCTCCTGTAATCAACACAGACCCTCCAAGAGGTGGGTACTCGTGTAGCAATCTCCTCTCCCGACTCACTGATCATAGTCGTGATGCCCGTCTTCTTGGGCACCACATGCAAGGGGCTAACCCACTTGTAGTCGGAAATGGGATAAATAAAATCTGCACTCCACCATTTTGATATTTCCTTCATCACAACCTCTCTCAGGTTGGGGTTCAGCCGCCGCTGGAACTCACGCAACGGCTTCGCCCCCTCCTCGAGATAGATATGGTGGGAGCACACTGATGGACTAATCCCATGGAGATCTGCTACGCTCCATCCGATTGCCTTGCGGTTCTTTTCAAGAACCCACATCAAACGGGATTCCTGCTCTCCAGTCAGATCGGCAGAGATGATGACTGGGTACATCTCAGGCTCGCCCGCAAGGAATCGATACTTCAGCGAAGTGGGGAGCGGCTTCAGCTCTGGACAGCTGGGCGCTGGCAATTCTGGCTTCGGAAGAAAATGTGTCAATGCTGCTAAGTCTGCCAAATCTGCCTGGGAGAAAGAAAGCGAACTCTCGCAAACTGGATCTGGAGAAGGCTGCTCAACTGTGTTGTCTCGGATCTGTTCTGCATCTACCTCCTCATCATCTGTAGGCTCAGGTGGACTCAAGTCTGGCATCTGATCGTCGCAATCTGCCCAATCAGACTCTGAATCCGAGGGATCTGCATCAAATGCGGTGGCATCAGTACCACCGTAACACAAGGTGGCCTCAGTACCACCATCACTGAAATCCGTGTCGCGATCAAGGACCGGCTCTGCTGCCTCTACTGTATCCTGGACCAGGGTTGTGCTCTCCAAGCTCTCCTCTGCTATCATCTCGGCATCAGCTGTGTCTGAAAATGAGAGGATGGCATGTGCTGCAGGATCTGCCCATGCTGCCTCATCGTCTGTGATCACAAAGTCACAGTCCTGGTGGATGTCTGGCTCTGCGTCTGTCAGCTGCTCTGAATCTGTGCTATCCCTAGAGCGTGCTCTCTCTCTGGCTCTGTAGTCCTCGACCGTCTCTATTTGTATACTCTCGCCCTCGACGCGAAAGTACACCTTCCCGCTATCATGATCAGTCACCGCCTTGGCTGTGGCCAAGAACGGACGACCAAGGATGATGGGGGTATCGGCCACCGACTCAGGGATCTCCATGTCCAACACTACGAAGTCCACGGGGAATTCCCTGAATCGTGACGATAACATCTCGCAACAACCCCTTCGGCCTCTTGACATATCGATCAGCAAACTGAAGGACTGTCCTGCTCTGTCTAAGAGTGCCCAACTCGAAGCGGTCGAGAAGGGCTGTCGGAAGGAGGTTGATCGACGATCCACTATCCAATAGAGTCCGGTCGAACCTCTGCTCACTAATCTGACATCTGACATACGATGCCCCTGAATCTGGCCTCTTGGCCGGCAGACGGTTCTGGATCGCAAAACACGTGGCTTTCGTCAGCACATGAATCTCGGAAGGGTGGTTCCTTCTCTTCCTCCTGACTGTGGTCCTGTCTCTCAAAGATCGCTGAAGAAGGGGGATGTGCTGCAAAGCCTCCTGGAGGGTCAGCTGGATGTGGAATCTATCGATCATGCTCTGACTGAACTCCTCCTGCTCTCTCTTTTTTGGATCATTTTCTTTTTTCTTCCTCTTCCCCATCTGAAGGGCTCTAGGGAAGGGGATCACAGGGTCCTTCTCAGATGAAGGACTAGGAAAAGGTCTAGACGGCTCGACGGCCGGATCCACACATACATCACTCACCACAGTGGGACCAGAAGAAACTAAACCTTTTCCTTTATTCACAACAGTGTTCTGAGATACATGAGAATGAGGAAAAACAACTGCTCTCTCTACAAAAACACCGGTGGCCTCAGTACCAGCTCTGGCTCGCTCTGTAACTGGACGTCTCGTGGCCTCAGTACCACGGGCTGGCTCAGCTCCTCGGGTGGCATCAGCACCACCTCCTCGAACTGGTGAAGTGGCGGCCTCAGTACCGTCGGTGGAATCAGCATCCTTGGTGGCATCAGTACCACCATCATCATCATGTGCGGCCTCAGTACCGCTCTCCTCCTCCTTGTCTGGCGCCCTGGGTGGATCCTCGAGTCGTCGCTCAGATGAGGCGCCGCCTGCTGGTGCTCTACCGCTCCTAAGCGTAACAAAATCAGCATCAAATAGATCCGAAGACATATCATCAAATGGATCACTAGGAGTGGCATGCTCAGTGTGAACTACCTGCTCGGATTTCCTCTTCAAGCTGTTCGGATTTGGCTCTATCTGTGCAGGGATGGCGGCCTTCCCTCTCATCAGGTCCCGCATCTCCTGGCGGAACTCGTCCATCTTCCGTCTAAATGTAGCTTGTTGGTCCGTGAGGAGGCGGGCTATGTCATCCAAGGCGGGGCTCTCATGGGAGCCCGACGGGTAGCCTCTCTGGTGCTGAGGCTGCTGGAACTGGTGTTGCTAGTAAGAGGGGTAGGAGGAAGGATGTTGCTGCTGGTGTGCCTGGTGAGCCTGCTGCTCACGTCTCCAAGGCTGTCCCTGCTGCTGATAGGGACGAGGAACGAAGGATGACTGCTGCTGTGGCTGGTGGGCTGGGGGCTGCTACTGCTGGTCTCGCTCTGCTCTGAGCCTCTCCAACTCTCTCCTCATCTCAATCATAAACGCTCCCTGATCGCATAACTGCTGCTGGACTGTCTCAAGTGATGCGATCAGGGTGGAGTTGATCGCTCCCTGGTCTAGTACAAAATGCTCGGGCTGACGGGAGTGATCATCTGAACTGCCGGCCATGGCGACGTCTGCAAAATCAAACGAGCCTAACTCAGGTGCTGTCAAATCAATCAATCTCTCCTCGGGCTCGTGTCTCTCAGGTCGGAAAGAAAGGGGGTCGAGGGGGGACAGGGCGGAGTCGTACTCGGGCTCGGAGAGCTGGTCTCGGCTCTCGCGGGCCAACCTAGATGATCGGGTAGACGTGCCCGAAAGCGGTGCAGCCAGAGGCTGCCTAAGAGAGCGTCTACCCATCATCTTGATCTGGCGAGTAGTGCGGATGAGATCTGGAGAAACTATGATCAGAATACAAACCCCCGGTTCACCAACGCAACGCGAGCTGAAGACCGTGAAAGCTCGGTCAAATTATCTTGTCAATTTTATTAGGTGAACACACAAAATATCAGAGCGCTTACGTGACCTGTTAGGATACCCGATGCTACCCCAACCGACTGGCCCGCACGGAAGAGTCGGTAATCAGTCGGGACTAGCACCGGAGGGCTCTACCTAGGGTGTGGGTCACTCTCTCGCGCATCCAAACCATACAATGAGGGGGTTGCTCTCCCCAAGACAAAATTTTTAGGGTGAGCGTCTTTTAAGATCAATAGTGTTAACCAGTCCCAATTTTATGGTTTTTCTTTTTAATATTTTTCAAATATCAAACAGACGCCTAACGAATTTTTCGGTTCTCCTGGTTATTAAGTCCAAAACAGGGGGGAGAAGACGAAAAAGCCGATGCACGATAAATCAATGATGCATGCAAAGTAAGGAAGGCGTACCTGACTCCAGCACTCTACATGCAATATGATCCGCGCATAAATGTAAAGATAGGAAATAAACTACCTAAATGATGCAAGCGGAAAAACCGAGGCCCTAAACAACAGTGCTACTCGAAAGAACGGCTAGCCGACCACCAGCCTCCAATCCAAAGGGTCCGGTCTAGACCCACCCCTCCTCTTCTCGACAGGTCGAGTTCAGGAGTAGCGCTTGACGGGGTGGGCTCGCGGCGCGTAGGCTCGGAGGTGATGAAACGGCTATTTTATTATTATTTTATTATAGGTCCAATTACCGTACTATAGGAACAAGCAATTATATTAGGGTGTTTGGATCCTATCAGTTACGTCACAATCAAGTAGAAAATCCTACTGCTAGGGGCTCGATCAAAAACCGCGAAAACACCGGAAAAGGCAGTAAAAAAGATAAGGAAAACCGCGTCAAAAACCGCGAAAATCTCCTAAGGGTCCCCCGAGCACACCGGTGCTCGGCGAAACAGACCCGCTAGGTCAAACACAGTTCAAGTCCAGTTTGAGTGCCTGTATTATTACAACAATAATAGTCAAATGAGACCTAATCTAACCTCACCCACTCAACTCTCTCTCTCTCTCGCTCTCTCCTGCGGCTCCGTGCAGAAGGGAGCCACCTCCGAGTCTCGCGGTTGCATCGGCTTCTCGAAATTGGCCGCCTCGATCCTCGGGCCCTCGCAAGAAAGAAAAGAGTGGTCAGACCAGATTATTATGAGAAAATATCAGAAAAATATATCTACAAAAATCTATACAAAAAGCCGCTAAAATCAAAAGCCGCGGAAAAACTCAAAAAGTGACTACTAAGCCGTGCTCCCCGGCAACGGCACCATTCTGACGACACGAAAAATCCGAGCGACTAAGGCAATCAGGTATCTAAGACGGTCGTTGCGACCTCAATCACTCAGATGTGTCGATCAAGAAAAATGAACCACTTAAGACAGATAAAATCAATCAAACACGAATAGCGGTCCTGCTATGTGATTAACCTGGTATAGTACCCAGGGTCGAACTCAAGGAGCACGGGTTGGCCGAGAGGCATACGAAGTAGTCAAAATAAAAGGAGAAAATCTTTTTAGTGGTTTTTAATTTGTTTTATATTTTTTTTGGATTTTTAATGTGTAAATAAAATAAGAGAAGTGAAGAAATACACACTTCAACAATTTATTCAAAGCATCAAAAATCAACCAAAAATTGGACTAAAAATATTTTTTTGTATTTTATATTTTGTAGTATTTTTGGTGAATTTTTGAGGATTTTCTGATGTTTATTTTATTTTCTAAAAATCAAAAAGTGAAGCAAACAGTGGGTACTATCCAGCCGAGCCAAAAAGCCCTAGATAAAATATCTAAGGGCCTTAAAATGGCCTGGAGGTGATTTTCCTGTAAAGATGATAAAACAAGGAAAATTTAGGTACCAATTTTATTGTTTTTGGATTTTTAATTTATTCACTAGAATTTTTATGGGTTTTTGAGTGTTTTTATGTTTTTAGTGTTTTCCACTGGTGAAAAATAGCCAAAATTGGCTAGAAAATCAAACTAAGCAAGACAACTAGTAGACAATTTTTATAGAATTTGTAAGTGAGTTTTTATATTTTTTTGTGATTTTTCAAACTAGACAGTGACAAAAATGAAGGTTTTCGAATTTTTAAAAATATCAAACTAAATCAAAAATGTCCTCAAAAATCCACAAAAATCCTATACCATGGCAGGAGCCATGTATCAAATTTTCGTTGGATTTGGAGGTGATTTGATATTTTATTCAAAAATAAAGATAGGGCACTGTGCACAGGGACCAAAGTGCAAATACCCAAAGTTCTGGGGGGGTCTGGTGCAAAATACCCAGCAAAACACGTGCGAAGCGCGTGCCTGGGGCACTCAAGGACCCAAATGTAAGAAAAATAAGTTCCGAGGGCGTATTGGTAACAAGTACCAAAAGTCCAGGGGCTTATCTGCAAAATACCCAAAATATAACGCACATGTGGAAATAAATCACGCACAGGGGTATAAATGCAAATAAGTAAAAGATTTCATGCATTCAATAACATCCAGAACTACAAGGGTCTCTACTGCAAATAACCCAAACAAATCACGTGTCGATGCACGTGTCCACAACTGGCAGGGGTATAAATGCAAATAAACTAAAGCTCAGGGTCCAATATGCAAATATACCTAAAACTAAACAACTGACTTTGATATTTACAGGACTAAAACGAAATAAGATAAAGACAGGGGCCTAAGGGTAAATTACCCTTTATTAAGCGGGGGTGCTGGATGCGCGCCACGTGGAGATCTGACGGCTGCGGATGGTGGGCGCTCCGGATCGTCTCTCCTCGGATCGAGCGGTGCTGGTGGCTCCAAGGGTGGACGGCCAGGATCAAAACTGGAGCGAGGGTGAGGCGATCGACGGCGATGAAGGATCCTCGAAGAACAGGTCCCCGGCGAGCTTCGCTGGGCTCATGCGTGCACTGGGCTCCTCCGTGGAGCACTCTGATGGTCGGAGAAGAAAGCTGGAGTGCTCCCGCGTCTGCCGGTGGGCTCCGATGATCGAGCCGAGCTCCGAGGAGCTCGGACGGGGTCGGCGGAGCTGGGCCTCCTGGCTGAGTGGCGAAGGGCCTCAGATGGCCCTCGTTTCGACCTGAAAAGCGCACTAGAAGACTCACGGGTCGAGGGCAAATTGCCTCGACCCGGTTAGGCGAAGTGGGGGTGGCTGGTGCGTCGGGACGGCGAGCTCCGGCGAAGGTGGTGGACGGAGGAGCTCGGTTCCCAGCTCCTGTGCGAGCTGGGTTGAGTGAGTGGGTGGAGAAGGTGCGTCGGACGAAGGCGAATGTGAGGGTTGATTCCGATGATCGAGATAGGTGGCGGGATGGTCGGAATCAAAGAAATACGACGGCGGTGCGAATTGGGCGAAAATGGAAATCGAAGGAAATGGCGGAGCTAAGTGGCTACCTGGGTGAACGGAGAGACTGGGGAGGAGCAGGGGATGCTCCTGGTCGTCGCCTCGAGGGTCGTCTCGGCCCGAGGCTCGAAGCTCTCGCTGGTGGCGGAGCTGCGACGGCTACGTCGCCGGATCAATGGAATCCTCCTCCTCTCCTCGCTGCAACAGGCTCAGGCGCGAGCTGTCACCTCACACACTCTCTGGAGCTCACAGGAGAAGAAGGTGAATGGCCAAAGATAGCGAGAGAAGGTGGCGGAGCTCGCTTATATATGCTGGATGGGTCCGAGAAGGGTGGCTCGGGTAGGGTTGTGATGGCGCGCGGATCCCAAGGTGGATGCCCGGCGAGGGTGTCGGATGTGGGAGGATCAAAACGGAGCCGGGGTTTGATGAAATGGTGATCGGGTTGAGCGGG